>CAJNDT010005858.1:1051706-1525595 GCA_905221615.1 Symbiodinium sp. CCMP2592
GTTGTTTTTTTGGCGCCGTGCGATTTTAGCACGTTGGCAGCGTTCTACATTAATAGCAAAATGCGTTTTCACTTGGGTTTTTGCGCATCACAATATTGCATGTACTTGTTTTATGGCCAAAGAGCGAACAACACGGAAACTGCAAAAAATGGGATCCGATCGTTTTAGCAACAACAAAACATGTATATGGTCGGATCTGGACGTTATCATGGTTGGCCCGTGGATGCTCTGCGGCAATGGACATGGTCTGATCTGGACGTTATCATGGTTGGCCCATGGATGCTCTGCGGCCATGGATATGGTCTGATCTGGACGTCATCATGTTTGGCACATGGATGCTCTGCGGCCATGGATGGAGTCTGATCTGGACGTTAACATGGTTGGCCCATGGATGCTCTGCGGCAATGGATATGGTCTGATCTGGACGTTATCATGGTTGGCCCATGGATGCTCTGCGGCAATGGATATGGTCTGATCTGGACGTTAACATGGTTGGCCCATGGATGCTCTGCGGTAATGGATATGGTCTGATCTGGACGTTATCATGGTTGGCCCATGGATGCTCTGCGGCAATGGATATGAACTGATCTGGACGTTATCATGGTTGGCCCATGGATGCTCTGCGGCAATGGATATGGTCTGATCTGCACGTTATCATGGTTGGCCCGTGGATGCTCTGCGGCAATGGACATGGTCTGATCTGGACGTTATCATGGTTGGCCCATGGATGCTCTGCGGCCATGGATATGGTCTGATCTGGACGTCATCATGGTTGGCCCATGGATGCTCTGCGGGAACGGATGGGGTCTGAGTGGACGTTAACATGGTTGGCCCATGGATGCTCTGCGGCAATGGATATGGTCTGAGTGGACGTCAACATGGTTGGATGCAGCCGAAAATCGCGTTTTCTAAAAACGGCCCTATAACCCCCCCCCCCCCCCCCCCAAGCCCTCCGAGGCCGACTTTGTCGGCAGGGCCACGGTTTCGTGGCCTGACAAGGCGAATAGCATGGGATCCGTTACACAGCCGTTACCCACAACAACAACAACAACACCAACCCCAACACCAACACCAACAGCAACAACAACACCACCACCACCGCCACCACCACCACCACCACCACCAACAACAACAACAACCAACAGCAGCAGCAGCAGCAGCAGCAGCAGCAGCAGCAGCAGCAGCAGCAGCAGCAGCAGCAGCAGCAGCAGCAGCAGCAGCAGCAGCAGCAGCAACAGCAACAGCAACAGCAACAGCAACAGCAACAGCAACAGCAACAACAACAACAACACCACCAACAACAACAGCAACAACAGCAACAGCACACATACATAATTACTATTACAAGAAGAAAAATGACAATAATACTAATACGGTTGGAGGCTCAGGGAAATAGAGTTTAGGAAGTCCCATCATCCGAGAGGCCATGTGTGATGGTCACCAGGCTGCCGCCCAGGGCCGGCACCAGCGAGAAGTTGTTCCGAGCCCCGGGATGTGGTCCTCTGATGATTGAAAGGAGTCTAGGTCAGAAGGGGCCCCCACCCTGTAATAGTGACTATAAGGATTGTATTAGGGCCCTTTTGTATTCCTGTTTAGGTTTAGGTTATATTGGAGATGCAAACATCGTGGATGCTTGGAGGATCAGGGGACGTAGTAAGTATGGGTTTACGTCATTTCGACTGGGTCAAAACTACTTAAAGGATGAAGTTACGCTGGAAAAAAAGCCGGATTCAAGGCTTACCCTTAGCTCCAATTGCCTCCGATTTGATGGGTATGTATTCAACAATTCAGGAGTCATAACAGCGTACCTTTATGGCGATTAAATGCTCGCCTTTAGGTTTTGGGGGGTTAGGCTGTAGGATAAAGCGTTCAGGTCTTCGGGCCGTTTCACGAAGCCTACCCCAAACCTCTAAACCCACCCTGAACACTACACCCAACCTAAATCCTAGTGGCTTAGGATTAAAGGCTTCTTGGATTTCGGAATCGTGGGCCGAGGCTTCGGGCTTACTATGGAGGGCCTTAGTAATTAGCAGAGGGTTTTGGAGCCCATTTTGCAAATTACATGTCTGCAAATTTTACAAGTCTTGATGGTCTCCATTTTGGAGTTCCACAAACCAGTGATAGGAGGTCTTATGCTGCAAGGGCGCCAATCATGCACCGGTCGAAGAATCTGACTTCTTTTTCACTGCAAGTGCACATGTGACGATGCCTATGCCAGCTGCCTGTACACCTCTACGGACGTTGAACGTCTAAAACTCAGCTATTTGGCATGCTGTCTGTGCTTAATCCAACGACTTCATTGACTCCAGGACTTCAGTTCATGACATCAAGTAGCATCGGAATGCACGATATCTGCATTATAATTAGGAGCCAACAGAAAGTATTGGTAATTAGGGGCCCTATATACTAGAATTATACAAAGGAACCCCCAGAATCGTATTGGCAATTATTAAAGCCCCTATAGTACAGGGCTTGGGGTAGTGAGGAACAAGGCTTCGCGGACCATCCGTTCAGGAATTCCTTAAACATTCCTTTGCGGATTCCGTTAAGGGTTCCTTCAAGGGTACTATAAACAGCTGTAGTGGGTTCCTGTGAAGGGTACTATGGGGGTACTGTTGTATGGGGTCCTTTCAAGAGTTGAAGGTTCTGTGGAGTTTAAGGCTTTAGGAAGCCCCCTGTTATACCCATATGTCCAAGGAGACCTATTTACACACTCACCAGCACCAAAATTGTTAAGGTAAACCCAACTCAACGCGGATCAGCATTGAGGTCAAGCAAAGACAGCCAAGACCTCTGTCGTATATAGTCATATTTACACAGGACTATAAAGTAAGGGATGTTCTTAGATGTTCTCAGTGTGCATGTAGTTGCTATTAAAACTTTTCTAGTAGGGTTGAAGGGCTTCGCCCTCATTTGTGGAGCTGCCCTGGAGTCTTGTGAGTGAAGCATCAGCTTGGGACAGGGTTTAGGCTTCAGGGCTTAGGGTTGAAGGTTTTGTTTACAGATGCAGTCGTGACAGCGTGCGCCACATAAGAGGCTTGTGCCGTAGGCTAAAACTAGGCATCACTCTGCATGTTTGCGCGACGCATCAGGACTTGCGTTTCATAGTTTGTTCCCACTCTTGCGGAACAGTGGGATCCAACGAAGGAAAGTCAAGGAGCGACGAAGCCAACACCAGTCGCCCTGACGACGACGAACAGCTGCTGCATATGGCAAAGTTGCCCCTGACGAGGGATCCAAACCAGCACATCACTGCTCACCACGTGGCTGCACAAAAATTCCGTGCAGTGAAAAATTGCAGCCTGCTGGGTAGCTGGATGTCCTCCAAGCTCTGGTTGAACTCGGAACCAAGCGTCAAGCTCTGCAGGCTGCTGGGTAGTTCGATGCCCTCCAAGCTCTGGTTGAACTTTGCCCCAAATGTCAAACTCTGCAGGCTGCTGGGAAGTTGGATGCCCGCCAGGCTCTGGTTGAACTTTGCCCCAAATGTCAAGCTCTGCAGGCTGCTGGGAAGTTGGATGCCCTCCAAGCTCTGGTTGAACTCGTAGCCGAAATCCAAACTCTGCAAGCTGCTTGGAAGTTGGATGCCCTTCCAGCTCTGGTTGAACGCACCGCCAAATGTCAAGCTCTGCAGGCTGCTGGGAAGTTGGATGCCCGCCAAGCTCTGGTTGAAGTAGTAGTCAAACGTCAATCTCTGCAGGCTGCTAGGAAGTTGGATCCCCTCCAAGCTCTGGTTGAACTCACGGCCAAAGTTCAAGCTCTGCAGGCTGCTCGGAAGTTGGATGCCCGCCAGGCTCTGGTTGAACTTTGCCCCAAATGTCAAACTCTGCAGGCTGCTGGGAAGTTGGATGCCCTTCAAACTCTGGTTGAAGTAGTAGCCAAACGTCAAACTCTGCAGGCTGCTCGGAAGTTGGATGCCCGCCAGGCTCTGGTTGAACATATCCCCAACTGTCAAACTCTGCAGGCTGCTGGGAAGTTGGATGCCCTCGAAGTTCTGTGTGAACGTTCCGCCAAACGCAAAGCTCTGCAGTTGGATGCCCTCCAAGCTCTGGTTGAACTTTGCCCCAAATGTCAAACTCTGCAGGCTGCTGGGAAGTTGGATGCCCGCCAGGCTCTGGTTGAACTCACAGCCAAAATTCAAGCTCTGCAGGCTGCTCGGAAGTTGGATGCCCGCCAAGCTCTGGTTGAAAATTGGCGCAAATGTCAAACTCAGCAGGCTGCTGGGAAGTTGGATGCCCTCGAAGTTCTGCTTGAACGATCCGCCAAACGTAAAGCTCTGGAGGCTGCTGGGTAGTTGGATGCCCTCCAAGCTCTGGTTGAACTCGTAGCCGAAATCCAAACTCTGCAGGCTGCTCGGAAGTTGGATGCCCTCCAGGCTCTGGTTGAACTTTGCCCCAAATGTCAAACTCTGCAGGCTGCTGGGAAATTGGATGCCCTTCAAACTCTGGTTGAACTCACTGCCAAAGTTCAAGCTCTGCAGGCTGCTCGGAAGTTGGATGCCCGCCAAGCTCTGGTTGAACTTTGCCCCAAATGTCAAACTCTGCAGGCTGCTGGGAAGTTGGATGCCCTTCAAACTCTGGTTGAACTCACAGCCCAAATCCAAGCTCTGCAGGCTGCTCGGAAGTTGGATGCCCGCCAAGCTCTGGTTGAAGTAGTAGTCAAACGTCAGTCTCTGCAGGCTGCTAGGAAGTTGGATCCCCTCCAAGCTCTGGTTGAAGCAGTAGCCAAACGTCAGACTCTGTAGGCGGCTGGGCAGTTCGATGCCCTTCAAACTCTGGTTGAAGTAGTAGCCAAACCTCAAACTCTGCAGGCTGCTAGGAAGTTGGATGCCCGCCAAGCTCTCATTGAAGTAGTTGCCAAACGTCAAACTCTGCAGGCTGCTTGGAAGTTGGATGCCCTGGTTGAGCGCTTGGTCGGAATACCACGTGAGTGACATCGTCTCGTTCAGGGCAGCTACATCTACATCACACAGAGTCTTCGACTCGAGTAGGTGCTCCCAAAGCATCGCGACACGTCCCGCGCCAAGCCTCCGCACCACGTACCAGATCTCGTCGTGCTGGACTTGAGGCAGCAACAGCTGGCACTGATCGATGAGGCAGCCCCCGGATGTCAGCACAAGTAAGCCTGCAGGGTGGCCAACTTCGCCTGCGATGCGTTCTGCTACTTGCCGCCCAGTTTCGGCAGAGTTGACGTCGAGCCCAAAACTGGACCCTTCCAGACAATGAACGCTCACGGTCCTGTCTGGACAGGCCTCTGCAGGCTGCGGGACGCTCAAGGTCTGGTTCATGGTGTTCCCGGATGCATGCAACCGGCCACGGTGTTGGCGGCGCTTCCCTGTGGCGCTAAGATGAGAAGCACTTGGTTTAAGACCTATAGGGTCTCGGGGATGGCTACGGATGTCTCCTGCTTGGGGCTGTGAGGTGCTGTGAGGTCTGCAAAGAAGAATTGGGCCGAAATCTAGGATGCCAGGGGGCTACAGCAATGAGGATGCTGGGACGCTGCGTAATTGATTAGGACCCCTGTCATGAAGAACGATGCAGCCCGGCCACGCAGCAAATAAGGGTAGATCCATCCGCGATAAGCGTAGTGCATGCCTCAGCTAGCATGCCCTCAGGGTCCATGTGCCCAAATACTATAGACTTTGGCCCCAAAGTACCCAAATAGGGAATATAGTAGATACTATTTGGGTACATGGGCCCTTCAGGATGTCGATGAAGCCAGATCAAGAACCAAAAGTTCTGAAACGCCTCAGCCAATTCTGCTAAGCCGCCCGAACCATAACCTACTTCTTGTAGCGGCAGCCTGCATTCTCTACAACTAGCCAAGTACGACGTGTCGATGTCAACAATCCCCAAAAAAATAATGTATAATTAGGGCTCTACATTAAGCAATAAGGGAAATAAAAAGCTATCCCAAATCGATACATACGGTTGATGATACAAATCCTGCATGGCCCATAGTAAGGAATATACCCATAGTTTAGAGTCCTTAAGGTAATGCAGGATTCATATCATCAACCGTAGTATTCTGTAGTCACTGTAGTCAAGTAGGTTATGAGCTGCCTAAACCCTAAACCCTAAAACCCTAAACCCTAAACCCTAAAACCCTAAACCCTAAACCCTAAAACCCTAAACCCTAAACCCTAAACCCTAAACCCTAAAAACCCTAAACCCTAAACCCTAAACCCTAAAACCCTAAACCCTAAACCCTAAACCCTAAAACCCTAAACCCTAAACCGTGGGCCTGCGGCGGGCAGTGCTGCTATCGTCGGCCAAGGGGGTGCTCTACGGCTGACCTCTAAAGACCGTGTCTCCTAGGGTTGATGATATAAATCCTAGGGTTCCTTTAAAGGGATCTATAAGGGTACCTTTAAGGGGCTCCAGGAAGGGATCTATAGGGGGTTTAGGGTTTAGGGTTGATGATATAAATCCTGCATTACCCCAGAATAAGGAATATATGGGAATTATATGGTATATTCCTTATTATGGGTCATGCAGGATTTAAATCATCAACCGTATATCAGGCTCTTGGGCTGTTTTGAGCCTTAGGGATCAGGATCCTATTACTTTACCTATAGTCTCCATTGTAGTTCCTTTTTTTGTTTAACCAATTGCATATATGAAGGATCCCATAAGGTATCCCCAAAAAAGAACTACAATGGAGACTATAGGTAGTTGATGGGCTCACAACCTACGATTTTCTGGCGGTAGGGTTTAGGGCCTGGGCTTAGGGTAGTCCTAAAGGTTGCGCGAGTAGGCCAAAACCCCACAATTGCGGGACCAGCCACACATCACCGCGGCGCAGATTCCTTGGTGAGCACTCAAAAATTTCGGGATGCTTCGGGCCATGAGATTTAGGGAAGCCTGGATAACGACACTAGGTTTCGTGTGTGGTTAAAGCCCCGCACATCCGACCCTGCACATGCCATTCTCAAACTACCTATAGTCTCCTTTGTAGCTCCTCTTTTTGTTAACCAGCTTTATGGTTAGGATACTATAATATAGTTTTTGGTTAACCAGAAAAGGAACTACAATGGAGACTATAGGTTTTCCCGAAACTTCGTCTTCTAGCCTTTCTCCTTACCTTTCCGGTTTAGGGATTAGGCCGCCCGCCGCAGATCTTCAGGGAACGCTACGGATCCAAACCGGCTGCTTCGCTGAAACCTTACGCTCCCTAAGAGTCTGGCCGGAAGCCACACGACGATCCTAGAGCTCAAGTTTCGAAATCTTCCCTAGACCCCAACCTCAAACCCTAAACTCTAATACCTATAAACCCTAACCTAGTACTATATAGAGTAGGGGAGATTTTTGGGGGGTAGTATAGTCCCTATATAATCCCTATATAACCAAAAAGGTTGACCTTTAGTTCCCCATGATACCCGACAAGTCGGCTAATTTACTGAGCTTTAAAGTAACCAGGGAGAAAAAGTATAGACTTTTTTTCTTAATTGGTTCCCTTTAAGCAACAGGTCCCAAAAAAGTATTAAAGTATGGTACTCCAATGTCCAGTTTAACCCTAAACCCCAAATCCTAATTTCTTCCGAGGTCGCTGGGCTCTAGGGTCAGATCAATGCGTCCCGAATCCCACCCCTCCCACCCCGCCAAGCCTAATACAGGGGCCTTAATAATTGGAATAGGGTTCCTTTAAGGGTCCTTTAAAGAGGTCTAATTATAGGGATCTATAGTAGGTTCTATAATACAGGGGCCTTAAATAATTAGAATAGGGTTTTGGGCTCCATTGCAATATAGTGATAATAAGGAAGCCCCCGAATAGTATCGGTAATTATTTGATGGGAGGCCAACAGGGAGGTTTAAGATTCTTGGGGTAGGGATTCCTTAATATGAACCCTATTATGGGAACCCTAATCCCTACTAAACCCCCATAAGCTAAAACCCCTTTTGCCCTCCTATGATTATTATTTAGGCCCCTATATTGAGCGCCTGGATCCTCCCTGATCCCGCAGCGAATAATGACCCTCATCCCGAAGCCATAGCCACAACATCCGCACGTCCGCGTACAAAAATGTAGCGTTGTTAACGCTTCTAGAAGAAAATCTCAGAAGGAATCTATGGTTCCTTTCAACAATGCAAGGAAGGCCAGCAAAACGCAGCAATACTAAACACGAGAGATTTTTACCGAGCTCTCTGAACCCAGTGATCAGGTGCTGAACACTACAAGCAGTAACCCCAGGATCTCGAAACTCCTCACCGTGAACCCTGCGCCCCAAACCCCTCAACAACCATCCCAAAGCCTCCAAAACCCCTTAATTAAGCAATATACCTTAAATCATATTTGGGATCCCATTATAATAATTTAAGGTATATTCCTTAATTAAGGGGTTTTGGAGGCTCTGGGATCCTCAAAACCATCGAGATCAGATTTGTGAGTCCAAAGCCTCTAGCTCTTTAGGATCCCTGGAACTTAAACTGCTTAACCCGTAAACCCTAAACCCATCAATACGGTTTAGGGTTTAGGGTTTAGGGGTTTAGGGTTTTAGGGTTTTAGGGTTTAGGCTTTTAGGGTTTGGGGTTTTAAATATTTGACCCTACAGACCCTAAACCCGTAATCCCCTAACCCTTAGACCGTCTGTCCAGAATCTCGGAACCAGCGCTTTCTGCTGCGGCCCTGGACGATGAAAGAAGAAGAAGCCGAAGGACAGAGTGACAGGCAATTCCATGAGCCTTTGGGCTTTGGGATTTCATCTGTAATGGAGGGGCCTTCACAATTAGCATAGGGCTTGGGGGTATATTACTCTAAGGATAATAATCAACCCCCAAAGCTCTATTTTAATTATGAAGGCCCTTACACTAACTGGTTGTGGGTCGAGGGCTTTGAGTTTGACTCTGGGAGTGTTGGTACCCTTGGGTCGGAGAAAGAATATAGGGTTTTTGTCAAGAATGAATGTACACTAGCTGAGGTCTTGGGGTACATATGTGCAGTTCAATGACATGATAACGACCAGGTATACTGCCTTGGTTCAGAACTCCCTGATACGGTATGCGCTGGGTTTGCTGGCCTGGCCAAGCCTGGAAACATGCTTTCGGACTTAGATTCGACCTGAGTTCTCCTTTAAGCCCAAATTATCCACTATTATGGTTCTCTACAAAATAGTAAGGGGCAAAACCAAGATCCCAAAGGACAACCCCAAGAACTAATAACCTAATGACTGTCTTAAGGTGCTAGAGTCGATGACTATTCGTTGAAACCAGAGATATTACAAGGTTTGGGCTCTCCTCTATTGCGACAGGTTGTTTGTTGGCCATGGGTGCGAAATACGAGCAGAAAGCACGGCCCAGCTGGGAGTGGGGTCAGAAGCCCTGACAAAAGCGGCAACAGCACCTGTTCCGATAGGCATACCACAACCAACACTTCAACGAACCCCGAATACAAGTTCACGGCAGACTACACGTAGTCCCATCTAAACCTCTTTTCAGCTCAGAGATGAAACCAACCGCAACACCTAGGGCCTATAGGGCTGCGGCATAAACCCTGCGTGAACCGATGAGACCGGTACATGGCATGAAGAAGTAATATAGGGGCCTGAATAATTCGGAAAGGGTTCTGGGGCCCATTTTACTATAACTATAATAAGGCACCCTTGAAATAGTATTGGTAATTATTTAGGCCCCTATGTTAAGTCTCTTGGGCAAGCTGCGAACCCGAAACCGCGTTTCAACTTGAGAGCCCTATGACTCGTACAAGCAGGAAACTATGTGCCCCTACTTGGAGGTTCATGGGTAGTTATAAGTATAGGGACATAAGTCCCCTAATATGGGTTATAAGTATAGATACCCTACTTATAACCCTACTTATAACTACCCATGAACCACCTAAACGTTTCCAAACCCCTAAACCTCGGAACCCCGAAAACACCAAACCCCAACCCAAAACCCTGACCCCTACACCCTATAGATCCCTTCTAGGAACCCTTATAGTACCCCTTTAAGGGAACCCTAAAACCCTTAAAGCCCCATGAAACCCCTGGGAGTTAAGTTCGGGCCGGGTGGCCACCAGCCGACCTGTGGCGGTACAGAAAATGTCGCGGCTTCGCCGAACTTGCCGTAGGCAGTGGAGGACGTCATCTTTGCAGGGGTAGAGTAGGCTGGGGCGGGGTGGGACCTGGTTCCTTCCTATGAAACCTTTGAACCCAGTGGGCCTTGAGCTTATAAGCACACCCTAGCCCCCAAACTTAACCCAAACTCTACACCCGAAATCCAAAGCTCGAAATCCCTAAACCCCTCAATCCTGCAAAATACCTTAAACTACCAAACCCTACTTTTTTGTAGGTTCTTATTACAAACCCTAATAAGGAACTTATAGGGACCCTACAAAAAACTAGGTTTTGGTAGAGTAAGTCTGAACCGCTCTGTCGGACCAGAGATGCCACCTCAGTGAAGCAGGTGATCAGCACCACGCAGGCCGCCCAGATGCAGACAAGGGTATACCTTCCCAGAGACTCCAATATCCCTTAATTCAGGAATATTCCTTAAATCATATAAGGGATCCTACTATAATTTAAGGTATATTCCTTAATTAAGGGGTATTGGAGTCTCTGGGTTCCGAGGCGCCGAGGGCCTTGAAGCCTAAACCTGCGACTTAGAGTAGTGATCTCAGGATTGTGAAGATACCTGGGCCCTAAACCCTAAACCCTTAAACCCTTAAACCTAAACTCTTTCGCTTCTTGTTTAGTCCTACCTATACCTATATATACCTCTCGTGCCTCGGCTCGGCCCGATTTCCAAAGTGACTGTGCTTTCATGATGGAACTGTAGCCTTTAGTTTAGGGTTTAGGGTTTAGGGCTTAGGGTTTAGGGTTCAGGGTTTAGGGTTTTAGGGCTGTGGAACTGTAGGCTTTAGTTTAGGACTCAATGCTCTGTGCTTTGGGATGCAAGGCTCAGCATTAAGGTAGAGGATCTTTTTGAGTTGGGCTCTATAGGGCCCCAAAAAGGCACATAAGAAAAATTAGGATAGGGATATCCCATATAACCCCCCTTATAATGAAGCCCAATAAGGTAGGGATATCCCTACAAAATGCTTATGCTGATGTGCTTTTTGGGCGCCTGACTCTTGGGTCCGGCTTTCAATGGTAAGACATGCCTTACTTCACGGTGAGCTTCTCTACATTGAAACTGGATCCCAAGTCTAAATCGATACGTCGCCCTTCGTAATGAATTTTCACTCTGCGCTGTAGGGTAGTTGAGTGTCGAGGCAAATGCTGCACTGCCCTGACACCAATCGTAAACCTAGCACCCAACTTGAGAAAAGCCAAAATCAAAGCCATGTAAATCAAGACCTTGCAGCCAAAGTGACTCGCTCGCATTGCGCACACCCAGGATGCCAACAAATTCTGTCAGCCGATCGGTGGCATAGAGAAGCCCACGGGTGAAGAAAGAGCCGCGGCGGCGTTTGTCAAAAGACTTTTTGCGCTGCAGCTTCCTGGCTGGAGTGCCGCCTGCCGTTGGACTGTCCGGACCTTAGCCAGCAAGTGCCTTCTTTTGGCGTTGAGAATTCTCCTACTGCTTGGACTTTTCGGAATCGGAAGGACCAGACCGTCATTTCAAGTTCCTTATCCTGGTTGCCGCGCCTCTTGAACTTAGTTTGGGTTCTAGCCGTTTAGGTTTACTTAGCGCGTCATAGGGGGCCCTCAATAAATAGAATAAGGTTTGCGGTGTATGTGACACCATTCGCGGGTCCTGTCCCTAAGGGTCCAAAGGACCCAATAATAAGGTACTTGGGTTTAGGATAGTAGTTATGTAGCTTTACATTTGGGAGAGTATATGATTATCAGGTACTTCTGTTGATGATATAAATCCTTCATTACCTTCAGGACCCTAAACTATGGGAATAATGGCATATTCCGCATTATGGGTAATGCAGGATTTATATCATCAACCGTTGGACCCTTAGGGTGTTGCTGGCTTGGGGTGCATGCCAATCGCCAATCGCAAACTCTCATCAACCCAATACTTGTCAACCCCGAACCATAAACTCCTAGGATGCCCAGTGACCCAGGAATGAAAAGGGCTCCCTTTTTGGTATTGGGCAACTTTATGAGGAACCCGGGATTACCAAAAAGGGAAATAACGGTACTACTGAACATCCTAGACTCCCTGATTGGCGTTAAACTCCAAATCGCCCAAAGTAGGCAACTGCTATGGACTTTAGGACCCAAAATATAGGCACTATAGTCGAAATTATGCTTGGAGCCTTGTGGTCCTCCTGGATCTTGAAACGAAATACGGGGCTTAGATTGATTTACGGTATAAGGTCTAGGGTTTGGGGGGGGGTCTAGAATTTGGGTATGAGACCCCTTAACTCATGATACAACCCGTAAACCCAACAGCAACAAACGCCTACGTGATAGTAATGCCCAAGGATTGCAGGGTATTGCTAGGGCGTTGGAACCACTGTGTTCGGATTGAAGACACCTCGTAGCGTGGGAGCGCTTCGTCGCCGCATGGCAATCCTAAATCTACGGCCTCGGGCTTTCTCTGCCCAAAATTCTGCAATATCGGGGCCTTAATTATGAGCATAGCGTTTTGGGATCTTGCATTATACAAGTATGAGAACTAGCAGGGGTATTAACTATTACTAGTTATTCCGACCCCTATGTTAGTTACGTACTCAGCAACTACAACCCAGAATCCTAGCCTACGCATTGAACTTCATCTTTAAATCCCGGGTCATTGAATATCAAATTTGAAACTTTGGCACCGCGGGATCGGCAATCCTTCTCTTCTTTAGAAGGCGGATCGTGGAGTGGCGACCCTCGCGGCTTTGCTATGTTCAGTCTCCGGTTTGATGAAGGAGATTCTGATGGCTGAGTCGGCCGTTCGGTGTCAAGCAGCAGGTTTGAGGGGGGGCCCTGCACCGTTCTTGCTTCCCTGGCCGAGGGTTTCCGGCTTGAGGCTATACAACTTTAGATCGTCTTCATGGCATGAACCCTAAACCCTAAACCTTAAACCCTAAACCTTAAACCCTAAACCTTAAACTCTAAACCTTAAACCCTAAACCTTAAACCTTAAGCCCTAAACCTTAAACCCGAAATCCTAAACTGGATGGGACTCCTCGAGCTGCAGTGTTGGGCTTAGGATTTTGGGAATAGGCTCCATAGTAGTTCCTTGTTGGGTGTTCATATGTAGAATCCTATAAGGAAATCCCCCAAAAGGAACTACTATGGAGCCCTAGGGTGGGGCTTAGTTTCGGCGTCGCCGTCCACGGCTGCCTTCCTTGAGCCAAATGCTGTATTCAAGCTACAGCCTGAAACCCCATGTAATGGGAGAACGCTCCGGTGGTCAGAAATCAGGACCAGAAGAAAAGTCTTGGTTCCAGTTCCTTCGGGGTTCAGGTCTTAGGTCTTCTGGTTCACTCTCTTTCAACTGCAAGACTTCTCGAGATAAAATACCGGCCTACAGGCGTCTCGGAACCTATACCATATTTACTAAGTTACTCTCCGCCCCACGTGTTTGTCTTCCTTGGGTTTGGGGTCTAAGTTGTTCTTTGGCACGGGAGAGCGGGGGTGTCAAGGGTTTAACGGCTTTGTCTGTTAATTTCAAAGTGGGGTGGGGGGAGCGGTCGAATAACAGACAGGGTTCCCTGTGTGGTGCTTTGTTAACATGAGCTTTGTGGTCCAGGAGACCATGTGGAAGAATTGACCAAAAATCAGAGTTAGTTCAGGTTTAGTTACTTGGGGTTTAGGGCTGATCAACAAGACAACTCAGCAACTCGATAACGCCTCATGCCTGGCACTCTTGTACTTTATATTGATCTTTCTCTTCTTGTCCTTTCATTCGCAAGCAGACAAACAGCTAAAGTCAATCCATGGGAACATAGCCCGGAGACCTATAAGTAAGACAGGGTTACCAACTAGAATAGGAAGTTTGGACGTGTTATTGTTGTACAGCAATAGGTGTTGCCATATTTTCAACCCGAGTACTAGGATGCCCAGTATACCTAGCAATAAAAAGGGCTCCGTAAGGAACCTAGGACTACAAAAAGGGAATAAGGGTACTACTGGGCATCCTAGATTACAAGCCGTGGACCTGATTAGTGGTGATTAGTTTGTAACCCCCTCAACCCTAAACTCTGAACCCTCAGCCCTGGCAACCGGCTCGTTTTGGATGTCTTTGTCGTCGTCGTAGTCGGAGCAGGAGTGAGAGTCGGAACGGCAGCAAGCAGCAGCAGCAGTTGGTGACAGTCACACCTGCAGTTGTTGCTGGTGTGGCTTTCGTTGTTGTAGCAGCGGTCGTCTATCATACGTGCCGGTCCCACGTTTTGAGAATTTCGGCAGGTCTCCTGGCGCCGACTCCGATCACGTCACTTGCGCTGAGCCAACTTCAGAATCGTTTCGCGCATTCGACTTCGCATGGCCGTAGCTTGGCCTCAGATGCCCAAGGAGCCCAATATTACAGATATAGAAGTCACAATGGAACTCCTCTTGTAGGTCCGGCTGTACATTGTTGATCATAGTCCATGTAAACCCCACGGAAAAAACTTGTTTCCCTGGGGCTATGTCGCGTGAACTTTCAAGCAGAAGTCTCAACACTCATAAGACCTGTAGTCTCGACTCTTGATTCCTTTTTGCGGCCACCTATAGGACCCTAAATACAAATCCAAACCTGACTTGGGTTAAGCGGTTTAACACCCAAAATAGGAAACCCCTAAACCCTAAACCCCTAAACCCTAAAACCCGAAACCCCTAAACCCTACTGCAGGGAGAGATGGAAGATAAAAGGGACCTGGTAACCAGGCCAGGCTTTGACTAAGGTCGTCATTGTCATACCTATGTCAAAGGGAAAAGGAGCGACCCTTAAGTGGGGACCCCTACCCTGTAATGGGCTATAACTTCGTATATAAAAGCTATATTAAGGGTACCTACCTAGGGGTCCTTATTAGGTCCCTCCTTTTCCCCTTGGACTATGGCTCCGGTTACCCCAAGCTCCAGGGTTTAGTGTTTAGGGGTTTAAGGGTTTAGGGGCTTCAGGGCTTGGGCTTTAGAGGTTTAGGGTTTAGGGTTTAGGGTTTAGGGTTTAGGGTTTAGGGTTTAGGGTTTAGGGTTTAGGGTTTAGAGGTTTAGGGTTTACCTGGTTAGTACAGCCCACTATTCAGGTAACTGGAGCGCTGCGATAGGTACGCTAGTCGGAATTGATCCCTTCGAAATTTCACCAAGCGCAAACATGCGCTGACACCGGAAACCTGTACGCAGAAGTTAAACCAGGCAAACCCTGAACCCCTAAAGTCGTAACTCTACAAATCTAAAGCTCTTAAACCTTAACTCCCCAAGACCTACACCCAAAACTCCAAAACCCTAAGCCCTAAACCCTCGCAGCCTGGACCCAAAACCCCAAAACCTCAGAGACTCTAAGCTCCCTTAATCAAGGAATATAATGACCTTAAATTGTAGTGGGATCCCTAACATGATTTACGAAATATTCCTTAACTCACTGGCCCAAAACCCAAGGGAATGAAAGTTGAGGCTTTCAGAATCGACTACCTTATAAGATCCCCAAAAGTTGAAAAGTTGAGTTCACAGCCAATAAGTTAATTAAGGGATGTTGCAGTCTTTGGGACCCTCAAACCTCGAACCTGTGATCCGGTGCTGCAGAGCTGCCCTGGGACACGTCGGCCGGATCTTGCCCACGCGCCAAGGCTTCCGCAAACAGCCTGCTGCTGAGGTTTGGTTTAGGTCTTATTAGGTGTGTATATGTATGCATATATGTATATGAACTCAAATGTGTATATATGTATACACACACATATATATATATATGTAGAGAGCGAAGGAGAGAGACAGAGAAAGAGTAGCAGGGCTAGTTGCTTGAGGGTTCAGAGGACGTTTGCATTTAACAGCAAACCCGTAATCCCTTACACCCTAAGCCCCGAAGCGTAGCCACAGAAGCCTACACAGCGAAAACTAGGTGCCCCAAGACGACGCAACCCTGAATGCCGTAGGCTGCTGGCCTAAGCCGTATGTAAACCCTTGTGCGACTCTATGAAGCCGCTCCGTGAAACCCTAAACCTTGGTGCGACCCAAACCCTATAAAGCATCCTACACCCTAATCCCCAAACCATCCCGAACCCTAAACCATCCTAAACCCTAAACCCTAAATCATCCCAAACCCTAAACCATCCTAAACCCTACACATCCCTACACCATCCTAAGCCGTTAACCCTTATCATACAGCCTTAACCACTTTTTCCCGCAGCCCAGCAGCAAGGAAAAGACTCCACAGTCGCAAGCATTTCCTTGCCTCGGCCAGGGGGACTTCGAAATGAAAAGATTGAGGGTTTAGGGTTTAGGGTTCAGGGTTAGGGTTGAAGTGTTTAAGCTTATACGGCTTGTAGACTTTAAGGGGTTTGAAGTCTGTATAGGCCAAATATTAGGAAAAAACCTCAGCTTCGAAACTTGGCTTGGATCCCCAAAAAGCTCAATCGCTGGACGGTCTGCTAGAAGCCTGGACCCGTCAGACCGATGCGGCCAACACCCCTTGAGGGTTTGGGGGAGTTTAGGGTTTAGGGGCTTGAAGGAAACATATACCTGTTTTAAAGAATACCTAGGGTTCCTTTATGGGATCTATATATAGGGTTTAGGGTTAAGGGGAGTTTGCCTATAGTCTCCATTGTAGTTCCTTTTTTGGTTATCCAGTTTTATGGTTAGGATCCTATAATAGAGATGTTGGTTACCCCAAAAAAGGGAACTACAACGGAGACTCTCGGTGGGGTTTAGGGGCTTGAAGGAAAACCCCACAATCCAGTCCAACACGCCTCGAGATTAAGCAACACACATAAAATCGACGTGGAAGTCCTATTCTGTCTCAACGATTCCCTAAACCGCGTCTTAAGCGCTCCTTATTGTGCCCTAAAACCTGTGGTTCTCTTTGGGTCTTGTAAGTATTCTTCAACTGCGGGGTGGCAGGCCTAACCCCTAACCCCTTAACCGTGGAGCCCTTAACTACAAACAACAAGCCCTACACCTTAAACCCCACACCCTCCACCTGAAAGCCTGAAGCCTCAAACACTGATCCCCGAAACCCTAAAGCCACAAGCCCTGAAAGCCTGCAAAACTGACACCCTAATCCCTACAACCCTATAAACCTGAGACCCTGTACGTTGCAGGCTTTAGGGTGGGTTTATAACCCAAAAGCCTTCTATCCGAAAACCCTGAACCCTAAGACACTAAACCCCATAACCCCTAAAAACCCTGAACTCTATGGGCCAAAAGCCTATAAGCCTCAAGCCTAAACCCTGCAACCCAAAAGGTACCCATCAAGGGTCCCTCTTTTTCCCCTTTGAGTAAACTCTGTGATCGAAACCAATAGACCCTATAATCCCAAAGCTCTATAGCCTAAAACCCTAAAGCCCGATAGCCCAAAACCCTAAACCCTGAAACCCTATAACCCTAAACCCCCGTAATATAGGGGGCCTTAACAATGAGGATAGGGCTTTGTGCCTATACTACATCCTTACAGTATCCCTTATAGACCCCTTTTAAAGGAGCCCTAGGGCAACTATTAGTTTTAGCCGCTACATTACCTATAGTCTCCATTGTAGTTCCTTTTTTTGGTTATCCAGTTTTATGGTTAGGATCCTATGATATAGATCTGGTTCACCAAGAAAAGGAACCACAACGGAGACTATAGGGTTTAGGGCTTAGGGCCTAAACCCTAAACCCTAAACCCACCCTGAAACCCTAAACCCTAAACGCACCCTGAAACCCTTGACTCTCTTTGAAGCTGTCAGCAGCCAAGAGACTTACCGGCTTCTCGCTGGCGCAGTCCGCGAAACCTCCGAGGAAACCCCGGCAGGGGGGCGGGTGGTGGGGGGTGGTGGGGGGTGGTGGGGGGTGGTGGGGGGTGGTGGGTGGTGGGGGGTGGTGGGGGGTGGTGGGGGGGGGTGGGGGGTGGTGGGTGGGTGGGTGGTGTGGGGGGTGGTGGGGGGTGGTGGGGGGGGGTGGGGGGGGGGGGTGGGGTGGGGGGTGGTGGGGGGTGGTGGGGGGTGGTGGGGGGTGGTGGGGGGTGGTGGGGGGTGGTGGCGGGGTGTCTTTAAAGGTTGCCTTTGCGTTTAGGGTTTTCTTTTGTCTTTTGGAGGGCCACTTTTTGAGTCCGGGTTATGGTGTGGTTAGGCCGTTTCAGGGTAGATTAAGCATTCCTTTTATGTATGGGTCCGCTCGAGGGTTCTGTCGCGGTTTTGGGCTTGGTTGACGTCTCAGGGCGTAGGCTAATCGGGCCTCAAGGCTGCAGTTGCCAAATGTTGTCTGATTACTACAGTGAACTGAAGAAGGAAAAGCTATAAGTACATACACACGTAAATAAATGAACCTCACACATGCACATTTATCTATCTCTCTGTCTATCTATCTCTCTAGATAAGAAGGCTTCGGCGCCTTCCACCCATACCCAGGGAAATCCGCTTGGCCAGCACACCGGCTTGACCGAGGTTGCTGCTGCCTTGGGCTTAGGGGCTGGGAGAAGGTAGGAGCTCAAGGATGGGAGTGTTAAATTTCGTCGCTACGGGTTTAAGGCTCGGGGTTGCAGGATCCTCGACATTCAAGGTTCCAGGAGGGGATTAGGGTGTAGGATGCGCAGGTGTTGGGACGTCGGGCGTGAGAGCTGAGATGGTGGTGCTGCAAGCCCTACGCAGCACCTGTCCAAGCCCTTCAACAAAACAAAAATCCCATCGCAGCTCTACCAACCGCTCTAAAGTCCCTGTAAACGCATAAACACGTCTCACCTGCAACCCTAAACCCTAGACCCCATACAAGGCCTCAACTGAGCCGCAAGCCCATGGAGTCGTAGTAGGCGCCATGGATGTCCTGCAGGAAAAAGTGGGGGTTGTGAGGGTTTCGTTGCTACTTGCCTTTCAAGATGCCGGGTTTTGACCGTTGATGGCAGCGTTTACGGTCCAACTGCCGCTGCAGTGTACTAGCCTTTCAATGTTTCATGTTCCCAGAGATATCGAAACCTTAGAGTCTTCAGAATTGTTGTGGTTATTGTCCTTGTCATTCATCCATCGTTTCTACTAATGCCACTAAGCTGTTATACAATTGCAATAGTACTACCACTACCACTACCACCACGGCCGGCTACGGCTACTGCCGCGGCCACCGCCACTAGTAACACGCAATAAGTACCCATTATAAGGTTACAAAAGTATAGTTCGGCGGGGGGGGGGGGGGGGGATCTATGCCGGGGTACGAATCTTAGGAGGTCTGCTTGGGTGTCAGGTTTAGATCTGAGGGCTAAGGATTGGGGAGTAGGGTTAAGGGATGCTATGGGTCACGGGGTTCTTTTATTTAGGCGTCCAGGGCTTTGAATGGACAGGAAGGCTTTTGGGTGAAAAGGGTTTAGTGCACCGCGAGCTTTTGTAGAACACGTGATATGACAGAGCGTGGGTATCGGCAAAGAGGTTCGGGTTTTTTGACTTGAGAATCTGGCATAGGTTGTTTGACTTTGCGTCTACAGTCGGACGCAATCTTCAATCCTGACCCCGAACAGCCAACCTTATAAGCCCTGAGAAGCAATCCCATTCAAAGCCTGGTTTGGGGACTAGTGGTAACTCTCAACCCTCTATTGAAATGACCCTGTTAAGGCATCATTTTCCTTCCTAGCTTGCAAACCATCGTCCCATTACGATTTTAATTTTCCTTACCATTACGATTATGAATACAATAATGGTTAAGGGCACTATGATTCTGATCATGTGCTGAATTCACAGTCACAAACCCAACAACCTCCCCCGCTTCGACAAAGAATCCTTGTCTGGTAGTTTTTCATTGCCAATGACAATTCTCTGCAGTTGTGGAATCCCTGGCTCTGCCGCCGACGCGTCCTCCCTAAACTTCAAATGAACCCCAAACCCTAAACCCCTATAAACCCAAACCGTGAGACCGGGACACCTCCCCATCACGGGACAAGGCAAGAAGCGCCCAGTGAGTGCCTTGATACAGGCTCTCTCCTCTGTCCTGGAAGAAGGAGGGTTTTGGGTTTTGGGTTTAGGGTTTTGGGTTTAGGGTTTAGGGTTTAGGGTTTTGGGTTTAAGGGAATCGTTCGGCACCGGTTTAGCGGATTGTTTTGGGGATTAGGGTTTGGGTTCGGGGGTTAGGGTCTAGTGGTGACTCCTTCCCTGAGGTTCACGTCCTGAGCTGCGCTGTAAAACCCGGACTATGTGAGGGTTAGGCATGGATGAGTTCCGGGAAACTTCGGAAGTAGGTTACAAGTAGAGATCTAAGCAGCACAGCCACAATCAGCACAGTACAACTTACGGGTTCTTCGTAGCCGATGAACGAACGAATGTAGTATAAGTGGCTACAGCAGGAACCTGCATAGGAGTTGCCGAATGATTACAGTTAGGTGCCGTTCTCATCGCCAGAACCAAGAAGTAACCTCAACATAAACCCCACAAATCGATAGCCTCACCTGATGAGCAAGCGTCAAACGGCAGCTGCTATATAAACTTGCGGCAGAAGGTCCGTCCGATCGCTGATGGGTACGAGGACCACTTTCCTGAGACCAAGCTTAGGGTTTAGAGTTTGGGCTGCAGGGTTTACGGTTTAGGGAGGCTTAAGGTGGTTTAAGCTTGATGTAATGACTAGTACTACCACTCCGTCAACCCGCCTTCTACTTACTGCGGCCCCTACATACAGGTAGGCTCCCTCGTAAAACAATCCAAAGGGGAGGAAGTGCACGAGTATATAATGATACATGCCGTTGCATTCATTCATTGTATGTAATACTTGCCAAGTCCCCTAACCTTTCAAGCAGCATACGAGATCTCGTGGTGCCATGGATTGCAACTTCGAGATTAAGCAAGGTTCAGAAATTGCTTAAGGTGCAGGCTGTGAGGACCTCACCAGCACCTTGAATATGGCCTTTCATGACGGAACCTTACCAGACTACTTCCAAACCGAAAATCCCCAAAACCTTAAACTCTAAGTTCTGAGAAATACATCTTGCAGCCTTTTAGCTCTCAGCCCTGCGCCCCATGCTTTGAAGCCTACCTTAACCCTAAATAACCTACGCTTTTCGGGTTCTCTATATTATGAGTTCCTTTTACAATGCATTGACAAGGTAGGTTATTCCGGATCATATGCCCCAAACCCTAAGGCGCTGTGTTCGAGATCCAAAGGCACAAAGGGTTTAGGAGAAATAAGGTTTAAGGGCATAGGGTTTAAGGGTTTGGGGTTATTTAAGGGTTTAGCGGTTTAAGCGTATAGGGTTGAAGGGTTTAGGGGTTTAGGGTATAGTGTTCAAGGGTTTAGGGTTTAAGGGTATAGGGTTTAAGGGTATAGGGCTTAAGGGTTGATAGGGTTTAAGGGTATAGGGTTTTAGGGTTTAGGGGTTTCGGGGTGTAGGGTCTTGGGGTGTCGCCTCCGTAAGACAATGGAAACCGCAACCAGCTTCCGACTACGTACCCCAAATCTGAAACCCCCAAACACTTTGAACCCAAACCTTAAATCCTAATCCGACAGAAGTTACGGTATGGGAGTTTCCGAAAATTAGGGGTACCTTATTTTGGGGTCCTTATAATAAGGATCGTACCATTTAGGGAACTATATTAGCATCCCCAAGGTTCGGAAACTCCCGCATGGGAGGGACCCACATCCTGAAGCCGAATACACCATGCATAAAGCCGAAGCTCGGATCCCCGAATATTATACTCACTGGCCCAAAACCCAAGGGAATGAGAGTTGAACTTTCAGAATCGACTACCTTATAAGAACCCCAAAAGTTCAAAAGTTGAGTTTACAGCCATAAGTATAGGGACCCCACAACCCACCTAAACATCAGGATCTCACACTTATGGCTTTAATGGTCTCCCCACTTACACGCCCCTTGGACCCTTACGTTTTGGTATTTTAACTTGGGGACAATCAAAAAAATGGGACCCCTTGAGAAGCACTCCCCAAAGGGTCCTTTGTACTGTTATGGGGGGATACTTCCCTAAGTCATAATTGTCATTCCTAGTATGGAAACCCTACATTCTACTTTATCGGTACATAGGACCCTTTGGGCTCCTGAATTGCAGGCTGGATTTCTTACTCGCCGCCTCCAAGTTCGTCAGCGCCTGGCTTCGTTTCTACGGCTTCGCTCTCAGAGCTCTACTTGTTTTGCGTTTAGGACCTTCGGAATTAAGGGTTTTGGGGTTTAGGGGGTTAAGGGTTTAGGGTCTGTGTGACTTCGGGATTAGGGTTAGGGCAAGAACACCTCGGAACCAGGAAAACATGACCGTCGCATGCACTAGCTTTTGTCGCTCTATTGCCCTTTTGTGTGTTCGACTCTTGTTTGGCTTCCTGGGGCTGGTGGCGGGAGATAAGTCAACTTCGGCTGCAAAGGAAAACTCGACAAGCCGAGCCTCTAGCACGTCCTCTTCGTCCTCTTCTGTGGCCATCCTTGGGTTTGTACAGTTTATAGGGTTTATCTACGGCCAAGGGTGGTTTGCCGTTTCAGGGGTTTGGGTCTTGGGCTGTGGGGTCGTACTGCTGGTGCAGACAATCTCGAATAGTCCATGAAACGCAACATGCCACAATTCCCTTGCGTAAACTAAGATAATGCAGTGTCCACCAGCAGTAATTATAAGCCGGAATTGTATTTCTAACATAATATGCTTAACATATAGGGGCAAATCCAGACTAATTAGGGCTCTTGACTATATGATGGTACACACTATACTTTTATCCTAAGGAACTTGATGGGAACATAGCATTAGCCCTGTGTAAAAAGCACAGAGAAAAAGATTGATCATCCCTACGACCATGGGGCACACACTGCGAGTGGAGGCATCGCGGTTTTGGACAGCTTTGGGACGCAGGCCGCTGGACTTGTGTTTGTATGTTTTTGGATTTTTACCGTTTGGGTGTGTATATATATATACACATGTATACTTTATTTGTGTATTCATTTAGTTTTGTATTTTCTTTATCCATTTTTCTACACAGGTTCACATACTGACGGTGAACATCTGAACTCCAGAGCCCGAAATGCAAAGCTCTCCGACATGCCAGGGCAGTCAAGTCTCCAGTTGCCCGAAGCAGCGTCCACGATGAGGACGTCCGGATTGCCCAAACCGTCCGGAGCTGGAGCGGTGCTCAGGTATTCCTTAGGAGGAGGGCAGTGGCTGGGGGCTTAGAGTGTCCCTAAGGGTCCTAGGTAATGTTATGGGGAATACTTCTCAAATCATAATACTAATTACTAGTATATAAACTTAACCCTACATTCTACTATATTGGCGCTTTGGACCCTTTGGGTGTAGTGTCGGGTGCTTAAGCACATCTCCGTCTAGCAGCAATTATAATACCAAGAACGCATTGTGCGGGCTTTGTGGGGAGACTGTTGCTGTGAGAGGGATTGGCCCGTGCTACTGACGAAGTATCTATATATAGCTCAACTCGTGTTATCAAGAGATCGAAAAAACCTGAAAGCCCTTGTCTTAATTCTACGTCGTGGTCACCGGTCTCGGTGTCTCCCTTTTGCAACATGGACAAAGCTGAAGCTTACAGCAAGCTCCGAAGCCTTCACGCATGAGGATTAAAGCCGACGGTGCAGACAGACATACGCAACCGAAGACCCCCGAGCCCGTATGTGCTGTACATGTCATAGGCCTCGAACCCTGAGACATACGGTTGATGATATAAATCCTGCATGACCCATAATAAGGAATATGCCATAATTCCCATATATTCCTTATTATGGGTAATGCAGGATTTATATCATCAACCGTACCATAGGGAATGGGGCGGGATGTGCATAGTTAGCTATTTCTCCCCGCATGGTTACACCGCAACAAAACCTTCCCCAGAACCACATTGTTGTTTCAAGGCACCTATATTCCATCCAACAGCTTCAGATGCAAAGCCGCTCTTGAACTTATACTTATTGAAGCCGCTTTCATCCTGCCATGTTTGACCTGAGGATTAATGGTTGGGGGCTTACGGTTCCGGGTGTGTCGCTTGGAACTTACGTTTGTGGCGTCCATAAGGCCATGCAACAGTTATGGCCTTGATGGAATCTCCTCCTCCAACTAACTAGCCCAGACCTGCCAACATCCCCTAATTAAGGAATATACATCACATGCTGGTCGGATCCCTAATACAAACAAAAAGGTATATTCTTAATCGAAGGAAGATTGGAATGGCTGGGAGGCCCTAAACCCTAAACCCTAAGCCAGACGAGACTCTGTCCAGAAGCCGATCACGGCATCCTCGTTAGGGGCTTCGCTCGCAAAAGTGTGAAGATTCGGCTTAGGGTTTAGGGTTTAGGGTTCTGGGGGCCAGACACCTAACCCCCCAAAGGTCCTAGGTACTGTTATGGGGGATATGTTTCCCCAAATCATAAGAGTAATTCCTGATTTAGAAACCCCACATTCTACTATAGGGGTACTTTGGACCCTTAGGGACCTAAATCCTAAACCTTACATGTGCTATGCCCTAAGCCCTAAACCGAGCCACGAAAGTTCACAGCTTAGAGATTTCTTATTCAGAGTTCCAGGGTGTGATTTCAGCCAAGTTGGGCTTCAAAGTCTTTGGGCTTGGGGCTTTGAGGGTAATGTTCTGCATTGGGTTGGGAACCTGACTGAAAGGATGCTTTAGGGTTTAGGGTTTAGGGTCCTGAAATCCTAGTCGTCTGTGCCACAAGAGAATGGTAGGCTTTGAATCCTTCACACTCTTAACCTAATGGAGACGATGCCTTTATCGCAGTATATACTGGTCGACATCCCTGATCTAGGGGCCTTAATAATGAGAATAGGGTTTTGGGGGTGCATCATCCTGTCATTATAATAAGGAACCCCCCAGAATAGTATAGGTAATTCTTAAGGCCCCTATATTACAAACTCAGCCCCTGAACCCAACTTCCGGAACCCTAAAACCCGTGAAACGCATCAACTTCCCAGACCACCCGGGAGGATCCAAAAAGTAGATCCCTCAATGGTGGTTCCGGTTGTGACCCAGCTGCATTCAACCAGTTGCCCGAGTCCAACCTCGGATAACCGGAGCGGTTCTTGGCAATTCTCTTAGGCAAATATGCTCTCAAATCCATGTCGGCATCTAGAGTTGACGGCTGTCAATAAACCCTAGACCTTAAACCCTGAAAAGCCCAAACCCGGAAGCCCTAAACCTGAATGTTTGGGCCCTTTGAGACTCGAGCCGTGACGTTGACTAGGAGCCTGCATGGTTAGGCTGTTCTATGGTTTTGGGATATGCTAGGGTTTAGGGTCCAGGGCTTGGGGACATTATATGGCTTTAGGGAAACCTGGGGAGCCCGAAGGAATAGAACGTTATGGTTTTGGGGTATGCTTGACTACCAAGACATAATATAGAGACTGTCCTGAAAAGCATAAACGGGGCATCAGCACTGAACCTTCATACTCCACCGTTGCACATGCTAAGGTGAGGCCAGAATTCCCTAGGGAGGGTCCCCCAACTAGACGAAAAATCTGAGCCAAAGAAGCAATTCTGCTGCAATATGGCGACCACTATTTCTTCCTTATAGGGTTCTTTATTATAGTTATGCTAGATGATACGCCAAAACCTTATTATTCCCTTTGCGGCCCCTTATTTCTTGATCGAACCCCCTTACCCCACACCAAGAAAACACAAACACACAACAAATAAGAGAACTCGAAGCCCAAGCCTACAGCGAAACTCTGTAATTAAACCCCGTTCAAAAAGCCAGGCAGCATCCTTGAACCCCAACACCAAGTCTTCCGAAGCCGTAATCCTCGCAGCCGTGCATAAACGAACCCAGTAGCAGAGCCAGGTCAGCGCGCGTCACGCGCGCAGACTTCCAACTGACCAGCGCCATGGCAAGTGGCGAGAGGAAGCGCCGGAGGCGGAAAGCAGGGATTCGGGGGTTGGTCTATAAGACAGGGTCGATGACTAGCTTTGAGTTAACGTGGGGTTTGGATGGAACCCCGAGGGGTGTAGAATGTTTAGGAGGTTTGCTTGAGCTTAACGAGGGTTTCAGCGTGCGCTTTTGCCGGCCATCGAGGGTTCAGGGTTTAGGCTCTCGTTCCATGGTCACTGCAGGACTCCGGTATAGGCTCCGGGTCAGTTTAGGGTTCATCTTCATGGTTTAGAATAGGAATCTCTTTAAAGTTGTCCATAAAGGTTACTATAAGGGATCTAGAAGGGTAGTAATAATGTCGGGGCCTTATTTCGGGTTTTAGTTGTCCGATGACCTCTGCGGAATTGAACTCGGCACTACTTCTGCGACGGCTACACGTATATACCTATTGGCAGATGTCCGTCGTTCCATAAGCCCTGAACCCGAATCGGAAAATTATTGCAGCACAAATGCCTGCCAAATCTGATCGACTGAACGGCTGCAAGGCGTGTCGCTACTACTCTTGACCTGAGGGTCCAGATAACGCTTGAGACTTAGCAATTAGCACAGACAGTTTGGGGGTCTAGTATACTCTGCTTGGAGCCGCAAGGCATAGTATTGGTAAGGCAAGGAATATCATTAGTAAACATATTCAAGCTTCTATATTACACAAACAGAGAGTGAGCGGACTCGTACATTGCTGAAAACCAAATTTCAGAGTTTTGGGCTAGATGCTTGTACCAGGTATGAGATTCTCCGCAGAGGCTCCAAATCCCCTGATCGAGCCATCCTCCATGACTTCTACCAGACCCTACCTGAACCCTATGATTAACTCCTCTTTAGGGTTCCTGTCATGCTTTCCTCAAATGTGTCCTAGGCCTAGTATGTTATTTGGCGTCCAGGTAGATGCAGACCCTAACCTTAAAGGCTCAAAACCCTAGGCATCAAACCCGAAACCATAAACCCTAACGCCCGTATGGCTGTGGAGTCCGGTTGTCTGAATTGTAAAATTAAAGTCTCTGTGGCCAGTCTCAGTGGAAGCTGCCATAAGCACCGCGTAAAGTTAGGGTTTGGGGTTTATGGTTTCAGGCAGTACTGTACAAGATTAAGGTAAGCCCTTTGGACTTTGAAGATCTCCCCGGCGATCGCTCAGTGTGCTGCGCGACGTCTCGGCTTAAGAAAGTTACTACTGTGGCAAGTTTTAGGTGGTACTTATGTAGGTTAGTATCTGGGAGAGTACATGATGCTTCGGCCCCTGGACCCTCCGGGCTTTGGGTGATCTTGACACAAAGGATCTCACCATTTCGGGTGCAAATTTGGGGGCTAAAGTTCCTGCGACTCCTAACGAAGTTATGTGGTATTCGGCCACCTACAACACCAAAAACAACAAACACCAAAACCCGAAACTTGAAAGGGTTTGGGTTAAGTCCTGAAGTAAACCTCAAACCCTAAACCCCAAGCGATGCAAACTTGGACACATCAGACGTAATTAAGCTCATGCCAGCACCGCCCACCACCGCGGTCGGTAGCTGCAAGGCACGGCCCCTACTCTCGTCCTCGGGAAGTCACGAGAAGTGAACTCCAAGAGTCTAGAGCCTGGGTTTCTGTAGGGCCTTACGTACTTTACCATGGGGCTCAAACAGAGGGTTGTGGGGCTGAAAGGCTCGTTGCGTTTTGTCTTCCAAGGTGTGGACTTTAGGAACTTAGTGTTCGGAGCTTGGGCTTCAAGTTGGTTTAGGGCTCAGAGATTAAGGCTTGCGGTTTTTTAGGGCATCATCATCATGTCGTCCTGTTGATTCAGCGATGACGAAACTAAGAATGTTGGGATTGCAAAGAGCTTGTCAGCACCGGCCCATGGCTGACTGCTGTGACTTTCATGACTTTTGGCATTCATCCGAGCCCAGTAGAGGTTGCTGTGAGTGTCGGAGGGAAATCAGACTGAGCTTTGTAACCCTTAGGCTCTAAGGACTCATATGTTAAGGCTTTTGGGCTCCAAAACCATACTATATAAGGCTTTTGGGCTATGTTGAGCCTTGGTTAAGTGATGCGAAGCGGGACTTCGACTTGCGTGCCTCGCGTGGATTAGACATCCTTGTCAACTCCATGGGCTTAAGCGGGGCTTGAAGAGGCACTTAAGTTCGCGTCAAGTCGCGCACCAGTGCGACCCCTGACTCGTCCCTGCCCTAAACCCTAAACCCTAAACCCTAAACCCTAAACCCACCATGGTTGGCCTACTTTCGGAGAAGGTCCTACGTGCAAGACTCAGACTTTCCTCGTGCGCAATCAAGAAAGTAGTTTGTTAGGGCTTTCTGAAGTAATCCTTGAAACCATGAGCTAAGGATAAATCCCACATCCTTTGCAAGCCCAACGGCTCTCAATGCTTCCAAACTTCCAAACACCACGTCCTGAACCCGTAAATCCTTCTCACCCTATACGGCCCCCAAATAGCTCCATGAGCGTGGTATATCTAGAATCTACGTAGACGCTACTATGCCCTTCAATGCAATAGGGTTTGCATGGGGGGTATATTATACTATAATCATAATAATTAATAATTAATAAGGAACCCCAATCCAGTATAGGTAATGATTTATGCTCTTTTTTAACCAGAAAATGACTACATTCGAGGGAACAAGAACTGCCCAAAAAACCCTAAACCCTCATACCCCCCAAAAAAATCAAACCAAAACAAAACTCCAACAACACGACCCCTCTAGAATCCTAATACAGCACTAGAAGCCCCGACAAAACCCCCCGATAGACCCTAAACCAACCCTGTAAAATCCCTCCTAACATCACACTTATCCAACAAAAAAACATAAAGCTTTGTTGGTAAACTGCCCGTGGTGTCTGAGCACGAGGCAGCTGGTGCATTCCCCTGTGAGCGGAGGAAAAGCGCAAATTCCTCGGGGGACCTCGGACAGGCTTAGGGTTTTGTAAGGGTTTTCGGAGGTGTACCTTGGAGGGAAGTTGTCGGGATCCGGTTTTGAGTGCAGCTTGTTTTTTTGAATTTGGGCTTTTTGGGGGTTTGGCTGTTGGTGTTTATGCAGTTTACCCTATGCCTCCAGGGACCTTACTATGGGGTCCTTAAGGGGTCTAGGGCCCTAACTATGAGGTCCTTGGAGGGATAGGGTTTAGGGTTGAAGATTTAGGGTGCATGCTTCAGGCTTATGGGTCGACGGTTTAAGGTTTAGAGAGGCCACCAGGTTTTGCAATGCAGGCGCCTTATTGCTTGATTGGAATATGGGAGTTTCAGAAAATAAGGGGTACCTTATTTGGGGGTCCTTATAATAAGGATCCTACTATTTAGGGTACTATATTAGGGTCCCCTATTTTCGGAAACTCCCATATGGTTTCGGGGCATATATAAGAGACCTCAGAGGGGCCGTCACGTTTTGTAAGGCTCCCGGGTGTACAGTTTTGGGGTTCCCGCCTGTGGGTATATGGGCCCATCGGATGCCGATAGGGCTCACAGAGTTTAGGGGTTTTGGGTTCAGCACTGGCGTGGTCAGGTTCTTGATAGGGTTTATAGGAAGGTTTCGATATGGTGGAATGGACTTCCAATCGAGTTTCGTAGTGTCTAGTACTTGCTAGAATTATGATAGGATTTTGTAGTCGTGGTTTTTGCATGATTCCGATCTTTCGAAGTAGGTTTGTTGTGGATACGTTTTAGCTCCATGTGCTCAGCGGTTTTTCTAGTTCCAAGAACGTGTGTCAGAGTGTCACACTAATTACGTGGTTCTTGCATGGGGGGGGGGGGTTCTTTGCGGGGCTCTTGGCTGAGGTCTCGTAGTCACTGCCGCTGTGTGGAGTTTTCCGAGTTTTCCGGTTATATAATCTATAAAACCTAAATGCTTCAAACCCTGAACCCCATACCAAAAGCCCTGAAACCCTAAACTCTAAACTCTAATCCCTATAAAGCCTAAACCGACGAGAGGTCTCGGTATGTGCCGGGTTTTGCCTTCTCTTTAGTCTGTCACTTGCTGGGATCTGCGCAGACGCAGCCGATTTCATATCATGGCGAATGTCCTTCTTCCAGCAACGGCATTTCCACGGTATCATGAGTTTAGCATACATTGAACCTTGTATCGCATGATGAAGCAAAGCAATACCGATAACTACATGAACCAGTATACATATATATATATATATATATATATATACATATATATATATATATATATATTCAAGTGTGTGTATGTATGTATGTATGTATGTATGTATGTACGCATGTGTGTATGCATGTATGCATGTATGTATGTGTGTATGTATGTATGTATGTATGTATGTATGTATGACTGTATGAAGGAATGTATGTATGACTGTATGAATGCATGCATGTATGCATGTGTGTATGTACATATGTCGATCAGCTAAAAGCTGATCCGGAGCAGCTTAAACCCTGAACCCTAAGACACTAAACTCTCAACCGCAATCTTTAATAACTGCAAATTTGGGTGTATCAGTTTCGGGCTTGAGGCAGCATCCTCGGGCTTGTTGCTCGAAGTGTCTGGGTTTAAGGTTTGAGGGTATCGAGCTCTTTGGGGCGTCGGGTCTACAGCCTAAAATAGAAGCCCCAATAGTTAGAACAGGATTTTGGGGCACATTTTACTATAACCATAATAAGGACCCCTAAAAAATAGTATCGGAAATTATGAAGGCCCCTGTTTTAAAGCCATACTATCACAGTTGCCATGGCTGAAGCCACGGTGCATCGGAGCAGCGCTGTACCCATTGGTTTGCCTCATCCGGAATCTCACGCCGCACGCCAGCAAAGGCGAGGTTGTAAGGTTTACTAGGGTTTCGGATCCAGGGTGTACCTGTATAGGTAGTCTTACTAGGGAGACACATTAAAGTCATTAAAGGGTATCCCTTCTGAACCCTACTTCTGGCTCTCTTAAAAGGGGCCTCACTGAGAGGGTCTATATCCCCAAGGGTCCCCCTAATCCTAACTCCCACTGTAGTCTCCATTGTAGTTCCTTTTTTTGGTTAGACCAGTTTTATAGTTAGGCTCCTATAAGGTACCCCAAAACAGGAACCACAATGGAGACTACAGGATAGTACAGGTAGGGTTTAGGGGTGAAGGGCTGAGGGGTAGAGTCGAATCTGCTGGGTTCAGGCGTTAGGCGTTGGGAGGGTCGAGGCTTGGCAGTGCTATCGTGCGGACCTATTATCTTTACTAAGGTCCGGCGACGGCATTGCGCTGAAAACGTCCTAGAGGGTTCAAGCAACCAAGAAGTTCATCCATTCACATCTAGAATGCTCAGATCGTAGGCCTTACGTGCTGCTGCTTGTGTGACAGGGTTTGCCACAACAAGGCATTTTGCGAGAGTCAAAGTGTGCGCCATAATTTGGGGCCTGGTGCTCAAAGGAAAAGCTCCGTCGAAACGGGATAACAACATGGGGCGGAGACGAACACAAAGCTTTTCTCGGGCAGAAGCATGGTAGGTCTCACTTGCTACAGGCTCGAGAAAATACAAACGAACATGAGGAAACCGAATAATACGAGTGGGCTTGCCATGATGCCGAAGAGGACCTGGTCCGCGAAAGAAAACGAATTCCAGCAAGATTCCAGGCCTTCTTCTCGTATCCGCTCTGCGATTCCATAGACGAGGCTTTGCAGAAGATTTTCGGGCAACACCGCACCGAGCTGCCACGGGCTCAGCCACATGTGGCACCTGAACGGGGCACCCGGGAAGAGAAGAACGTCGCCAGGCTCCGGTGCATGCAGGAAGCTCCTCCGAAGTTCCTTGCTGACGGTGGGAGTTTCGGAGCTCAGGTTCGCAAGATGAAGCCACAGGCGCATGTTGAAGGACAGCTCAACTGAAATGCGAGGATGCCCATTCTCTGCCAAGTAACCGACAAGTGCTGGAAAGCTTGCGAACTGCATATCTGTGATCTGCAATGACGGACGCATGGAAGAGGACGAGGGTTTGTGTACCTCAACCTTGACAGAAACTCCGTCTTCTGTAGGCCGGTACCGGTACCCAAACACCCTCGAAATAAACTGCTCAGCATCCCACAAGCTCGTATTCAGGCTCGGCAAGTTTTCGATTGACAACCACATGCAACATTTGAAGCCAGCGTCTGGAAATCTCAGGTTCAAACCTGTGCTAATCTGAGCAGCCTCACCATAACCGGATGCCCGAAAACTCCTTTCAAAGGTACAGTCGCTTTGTCGCAGGAGCCCTCGAAGCAGGACACGACTAAAGTGCAGGTCAACCTCCTGATCCCTGTGTGCACTTTCTGCCATGAATGCCAACGCGTCTCGAAAGTTATCGAAGCATCGTATGTCTTCGTCGGTCTCTCTCTGCAACCCCCGATCGCTGAAGCCAATTGCAAAGTATGGTGGATGGCTTGGCCATGGCTTGTTCATCCAGGAATGCACTTCGATACCGCGCGGAGTCTCACGACAGCTTGTGCTTCGGAGGAAGCACTCTGTGACATCACGAAGATGATTTGTCTCACCACCGAAGGCGAAGCTGTCCTCAATTTGCAAGCCTAGCGCAAGGACAGCGTCCACAAAACGCCTGTTGCAGGAAACTCCGGCAGTGAAGGTCACATCTTCAAACTGTAGTGATATTTGATGGCCACAGGGGAGGCTCTGCTGGCAGAATTCGCCCAAGTTCAAGCCTAGGGGGGGCTTGGTGAGGCTACAAAGTTCCCTCGTATAGCTTTGGAAGAGCAACCACGCACCAGCTCGCCTATCCTCCAAAACTTTTATCACGTCTGTACCCACTGCTGGTTCGGGGAAGTGGCTGCTTCTTTGAATAACTGCAAATGCCTCCAAGAGCATTCCATGGATACCGTGTGGTGCATAGTCAGGGAGCGAATGCACAACTGACTCTAGCAGGACGCCTGGAACTTCTGTGAACTTTACCCTGTAGAGAGCCTTCATCACCACCACCAAATTTTTTTCCACGCAAGGAGCACTTCTGCGTAGAACTTCTTGTTCTTTACCTGGTCATGCGCCCAAGTCTGTGGCTGAAGTGCTGTCACAGGGAGGATGTCAAGTGACAGCATCTCATAGGTAGCCACGATCAAACACCGTCCTTCATCCTTTGGCCGTTGCACGCTGACGTCTTTGAAACCGGCTCCACGAAGCTGTTGCACCAGCAACTCCCGGGACCGACTCGTCACGACAACGACATCCATGTCGTGCTCGCCTCGCAAAGCTGTGCTTTTGCCCATGCTGCCGGTTACATGGACTTCTGCTGGACGCAGCACCTCCTGCAAGCGTCTGACACAGCGATCACGGGCGTCCCGTGCCGCTCTGTCTAGCATCCAACCGTCCACTCTGGCATGAAAGAACCGTCTGTCTCGAAGCAGCTTGTGCAGCTCCACAATGTGATAGAAGCTGTCACAATGAGATCCGGAAGAAGATCCTGCAGGTAGGTCTTCATTGCAAATGAAACAACGAGATATCCCTCGAACCATGGCATGCTAGGTGGGGCTTTTAGAGCCTTTGAAAAAATGTTAGTAAATAAGGTCCTCTTAAGCCCAATAAGGGAAAATATAAAATGCCCCAAAGCCCTACCTAGCATGTCTGAGAAACGGCCGAAGGAAGAAACGGCTCGAGCTTCCAAGCTGCAAAAACGGGAGCAGCTCACGTCCCCTCGCCCTCCTGCATGCAGAAGCCCTCCCAGAGACTCCAATATCCCTTAATTCAGGAATATTCCTGAAATTATGTTAGGGACCCTACTATAATGTACGGAATATGGCTTAATTAAGGGATATTGGAGTCTCTGCACTCTTCACTCTCAGAAAATGCCATCAATCCCAAAACCATCGACTCTGCATCTTCAAGGCTCCACCCCCCTCAGAACCTCAAACTCTCACAGCAGCAACCCTATACCCCAATCACTCACCCCAAGCCCCTGAATCCTACGGTTGATGATATAAATCTTGCATTACCTTAAGGACCCTAAATTATGGGAACGATGGTCTTGGGGGTAATGCAGGATCTATATCATCAACCCTAGGATCCGCACCCTTGCCAGCTCGAGCTGGACACTGCCTCACAGGAGCTGTCGCTGATGGTTTAGGCTTTCGGGTTCTGGGGTTGATTAAATAGAGTTTAGGCTTCTGGGGTTGATGAGGGATAGTGACGCCGACTCCGGACATAAAGCTCTGAGGGTTTTGGACAGATAAATGATTTAAGCATGTCTGATGCTCAGAAAAAGAGTCTGCATGGTCTTGGGCCCCCGGATGTCATGAGCATTAGGCGAAAGTGCACTCTGCAAGCTTGTTTAAGCTTGTTCTGCTTATGATCCTCTTCTGTCTTCAGGCTGAGGACTTCGGGTCTGCCGAAGCCCCGGAGAGTAAACTAGGTTGGCTCTTTAAAGCCTCTGAAAAATATTCGTAAATAGGGTCCTACTAAGCCCAATAAGGGAACATATGAAATGTCCCAAAGGCCTACCAAGTAAGTTGAGTGCCAAAACCTGTAGAGGGCTGGGGTCCAGGTAGGCTGAGAGATCCTGTGCCCATCTCCATGAAAGCCCCACACAGCTAAGCGAGTTGGGGTGTAGGGGTTCAGGAACGCCCAAGGGTCAGGGGGAAGACTGACACGGTTTTGGGCGCTTAGGGCTTATAGGGTGTAGGATGGTCCCCAAACCCACTAGAAGGCATTGCAAAGACTCATTGCAGTTTGAATCAGCGTTAGAGTTTCGGGCCTCAACCAATCCTGACTAAACTCTGACAACCCAAACCCTGTGAAGCTTAATCAAGACTCGACTACACCGAAAACATGCCACAAGGATTGCCAAAGAACGCCAGCAACACCCAACGATGGAACCCTGAACGGTATGCGGCTTTGCATCCTTTTTCTAAAGGACCTTATAAGTACTTATTATAGTGCAGAAAGTAGGGTTTCTATATGTTGCGATAATATGCATACTATTTGTGTTGGTAAATATCCCCCCATAATAGGCACCTAGGATAAGTTTAGGGTTGGGGGCTGAAGGTCTAGGGTTGAGAGTTGAGGGGCTCCTTGGTCAAAGGTTTAGGATGTAGAGTTTAAGGCTGGAAGTTAGGGAGTTTAGGGTTTAGGGCTGACAACCCTGAGGCCCAAAATCGCCCAAAAGCCTGATATGATATGGAATGTAGGGAAAAAAAGCCTTAAACTATGAGTCCTCAGAGCCTTAGGGCAGCCAGTCTCCAGGCAGGGTTGCTGTTTGAGTTGGGGGATTCCGCGGGCTGATTCCTGGCCCAAAGATTCAGAATCCCAGGTACCTCCATGAACACGATTCTGGTTTGCAGAGGTATCCCTCCAGTCCTGTAGGCACGATGTTTTGGGTTTTCGTGATATGTCAACTTCTACCTGAGCTCCAGACCTCGATCGGACTACCGTCAGCCACCACGCGGCCTCACTACCCATAGCCAAAACTCAGAAACTCAACTCCACCTAAGCCACCCGAGAGAGAGAGAGAGAGAGAGAGAGAGAGAGAGAGAGAGAGAGGGAGAGAGAGAGAGAGAGAGATAGATAGAGAGAGAGAGAGAGCGAGCGAGCGAGCGGGAGAGAGCCAGAGAGAGCCAGAGAGAGCCACACTGTGCCCCTGAACCCTAAACGCTAGAGACAGAGAGAGAGAGAGAGAGGGAGGGAGATATAGAGAGATGGATAGAGAGAGAGAGAGAGAGAGAGAGAGAGAGAGAGAGAGGGAGAGTCTCATAGAGAGAGATAGAGATAGAGAGATGGGGCCAAACATATCGTAGCAGATTCAACAAGGGTTCCTGTAACGGTTCCATGAAGCCTCTATGGGTCCCTCCTTATCGTAACAGCTCCCTAAACCCTAAACCCTAACCCTAAATCCCTAGCAGAGGCCTGCAGGGCCATCTCCGACGGGTCGTCCAAGAGGTCAGCCCAGGTAACAACCTCGGAACTCAGGGATTACCATGCTTTTGGGGTTCTGGGTTTTGGGGCTTAGGGCTTCGCGGGTTTAGGGTTTAGGGTGTGGATTACATGGTTTTGGGGTTCAATGTCTTAGGGCTTAGGGTTTAGGGTGTGTAGGGTTTAGGGTTTAGTTGGTTTAAGGTTTAGGGTTTAGCGAAGTTCAGGGTCTTAGGCCTTAGGGTTTTAGCGCTCAGGGTTGTAGCGTTTCAAGGATTCTATGGGGTTTTCCGTAGAAGGAGCTATAAAGGGTTTAGGGTTTCCGAAAATTAAGAAGTACCTTAGCTTTGGGGTCCTTATCATAAGGATCCTACTATGTAGGATACTATAATAGGGTCCCCTACTTTCGGAAACTCCCACGCGGTTAAGCGGTTCAGGGTTTGGGGGGTTATAGGAAATCATTGCACGATGAACATACGTACGACTTTTTACCTTTTTGAATGCACATCTTCCAACAGAGAGTGATCGGATTCCGGACCTACGCCTACGGCTTAAGGGCTTATCGGTTTGCATGGGGGATGTACACCTGAAGAGTATGTGCCTGTTTGAGTCTGTTTAAGGATACGGCTGTCTTGGGCTTAGGTCTGTGGGCGTGGGGCTCGCGGGGGCTTGGAATTCTTTTGTGCTTGAGATGTGAGGTTCAGGACCTAGATACATGCCTCATGGTCGAAAAACTGACTAAAACCTAAGCCAGTTTTGAAGCCCCTTTAGGCTCTCAACCCGTAATTAGGCGCCGGGCTTTTCTAGAGGGGATCCGGCCTCCAGACCCAAAGCCGCTGAGCCTAAATTAGGGTCGAGTCGAGAAGGTTATTAGGATTTTGGATGTAAGCGGTTGAGGATTTGTAAAGTGTTTGAAGTACAGAGTGTGTAGGTGACATGGCTTTTGCTTGACTGTTCACATGCGCGGTAACAAACTCACACGGGGTTAAAACAAACTCCCGGAATATGAAGGAAACCGATCGCCCAGGGTTGTAGCTGAGGACGAGCCATGAATCTCCTAGACCCTGCCTATAGTCTCCATTGTAGTTCCGTTTTTGGTTAACCAGTTTTATGGTTAGGACCCTATAATAGAGAATTAAACAAGGAACTACAATGGAGACTATAGGTAGGGGCCAGATGCACCTTCTCAAATCTCTGAACCTTAAACCCCCAAGTCGGGCAAGGTCCAAGCAGCCAAAACCCTGCACAAATTTTACAGCTCCCATAGAGACAGGCGTTGCGATTGTGTCAGACTGTACAGGGGCGACACGTTGAGGGCCCACTGCAAACATCCTGGTGCCGACTTCTTGACGCGCTGCTGTCAAGATCTGCACACGGCACATGAAACTAATTGCAGTTGGGGAAACCAGATTAGAGCATATAAACGATGATGGTGAACAACATTTTAACTTCAAGCTTAAGGTTAAGATCCTCGCAACAGGAACCCGCAACACCGAATACGGCCCGTGTAGCCCCAGCTTGTTGCAGGGTTTTGGTGTTTCCCTCATGCCTAAGCATTTTGAACCCAATGCCTGGACTCGATGGTGTAACGCCGTTGCAAACCCCACATTGTAAGAACCAGTATGGGCCTCACCCTCTCAGAAATAGAACCGAGTAGGACGTTGAAAACAGCAAGGCCAACAACGTCCTGAATCCCGGGTTGGGGGCCTAGAGTAAACTGTAGCACTGTAGAATTCATTGCGGATCGCTGCACTCATTTCTGCTTTTATTCCGTCAACTTGAAACCCCAAAAAGAACGGCATACTCAGAAGCTGAAGATCAAGATGCGGTAGCCGATGCGGGTTCAAGAGTATAAATTCCCGAGCTACAGCGTATTGGGGTCGGGGCCCTGGTTTCGTCCTTTTGGCAGTAGGATGGAGCTGTTGGATGGATTTGAGTTTGGGTTGTGATTTTATGAAGTTTGAGCGAGGTGTTCGTATCAACGAACAAACTGTGCTGTGCATTAATCTGCGAATGCAACTTATAGCTTTGACGAGCAAAACATGACATGCGTTCCGAGTCGCTGATGCTCTCATTACAGGCTAGAGAGTTGGAGGTGTGGGAGATGGTTTGAAGGCTTTCTCACACTTGCTCACCAGCCCCGCACAAAGCCGCGTTCATCTTCTCCAAGAGGAGGTCCCGAATGAAGCCGTTGTCCTGACACTAGACTCCCAACCGAGAAGTAACCTCGACGCTTCCAAGGAAGAAAGCTCCGCGCCCCGGGTGTTATGTCAGGCACGCTTAAGCTATCCATTAAGCTGCTTATTGCTGGTGATGAGTAGGCTGTTTTTTGCTATCAGGGCTTTCCAGCTGTCGGTCCCTATTGCAGCTCAGCAAAGGTCTATGTCAGTTTCGAGCAATTAAGTTAGGGTTCCGAAAGAATGCCCAAGTGATACTTCTGGCTGGATTTACCCGTAACTTGGGGGGTTACTTGGAGGGTCGGAGACTTACCAACTGATTATTTTAGGGACTTGTAAGTACCTATAAGTCTATACTTACTACCTACTTACTAAGTCTCGCGACCCTCCAAGTATGCCCTTTGATCACTCGGACGGGGAGGCCCTTCAAACATTCTCTTTTCCCAGGCGTCTGCCGCCATCGACATGTGGGAAATTTCAATTTCTTCCCAAGCATGGAAAAACCCTGAGCTCCATGCCCTAAGCACAGGCAGCACGCAGACCCCAAGTCTGGACAACCTAACGTCGACACCCTAAACCCTCCGCACTCTCAACCTAAAGGTAGTCCCATCGTGACAAGAAGATCCTTGCAACGGTTGAGGTCTCGGATTGCAATCTCATCGCGTCAACAAAACGCCCCTGTAGCTTTATAACACAGACAAGATTAGGACACAGTGTTGCGCGTGTTTCGCGATCTCGAATAATGGATCCTTTTATATAGGCTCTAAACCCTAAACCCTTTGGGGGTTCCGGTCCTCTTCTGCTCTGTCTGGGTGAAGGCCGGAGGAAGTTCCGTTCACCTGGCAAGGACGGAGCTCAACTCTCTTTGGGGCGTAGGGTTTCGGGTTTAAGGTTTAGGGTTTAGGGGTTCGAAACTCCGCCCCCTTTCCCGGTCTTCCTATCCCAAAGGCTCCAAATAGCCCAAAAGCCTTGCATAGTATGGTCTTTGGGCCCAAAAGCCTTAAAATGTGAGTCCTTAGAGCCCAAGGGTTTCTGACCAAGTCTGACAATCTGCCTCACTACATTGACGTAGGAACCCTAGGGGCTAGCGTTTGTGGGTTGGGGTGAGGGCACCATCAATGTTGAGCAGGATTCGGGTTGTAGAGGGCGGTTGGCTAGGGACACGAGAAGGCTAATTTTCAAAAGCCCCAAATCGGAATACGGTACGATATGAGGCTTTCCGAAAATTGGGGGTACCTTATTTTGGGGTCCTTATAATAAGGATCCTACTATTTAGGGTACTATATTAAGGTCCCCTACGGTTGATGATATAAATCCTGCATTACCCATAATCAGGAATATACAATAATTCCCATAGTTTAGGGCCCTTAAGGTAATGCAGGATTTAAATCATCAACCGTATTTTCGGAAACTCCCATATTGCGGGAAGCCTCACCTTCCCAGGAACATGACAAACACATCCCCAAATCCGAGAACCCTAAGTCTCACTGGCCCCAAAACCCAAGGGGATAAAAGTTGAAACTTTCAGACTCGACTACCTGATAAGAACCCCAAAAATTGAAAACAGTTGAGTTTACAGCCAATGAGAATTAAACCCTACACGAACCCAGCTTTTCAACTACTTGGCGGATCTGGACACTTGCAAGTATGTACGTGAACAGCTCCATAGCCCCAACATGAACCCTGCAGTACTTTGCCAGCCCCCAAGACCCCCGAAAAGTGGAAATGCAACGAACCTCCAGAAGGGGTGGAAGAACTTCCCATGAATCGTAAACCTTACCACCCGAGGCCTGTCAACACCCTGACGGAAAACCCCGCAAACCCTTGTCGAAAGCTTAAAACCCTTCACCATACCACCGGCTTTTACCTCTGGTCTCCATTGCAGTTTTTCTTAGGATTACCTTCTAGGATCCTTAGTACATAATTGGCTAAACCTAGAAAAAGGAACTACAATGGAGACTATAGGTATCCCTCCCCCTAAGCCCTAAACCCTGAGCCCTACGTCCTAAACTGCAGGCATCTGAAATATCATGGGATAACTATTGAGAGTTCCCCAAAAACAAAACATACTAAACGAATGATTCAATAATGTGTGATACCACAACAAAATTCCATTCAACAAGTTTTGTAAGATAATTATGTTTGCCCTTAAAGGAACCCTTTAAGGAATCCTTAACGGGAATCCTTAAAGGAACTCTCCAGCGAGCGCCTCCAGGATGAGCTCCTTCCCAGTGCCCTCCTCGACGATCGCATCCACCGTGAGGATGTCCAGGCCCCCGAACCTCAAAAAAAACGGCTCCCAGAGAGGGTCTCTAGGGGTTTGGAGGCTTTGGGCTTTAGGGTTTAGGGGTTTAGGGGCTTGGGGGTTTGGGGGTTTTGGGGTTTAAAAAACGGCTCCCAAAGAGGGTTTAGGGGGGTTTAGGGTTTGAGGGTTTGGGGGTTTAGTTTAGGGGTTTAGGGGTTTAGGGTTTAGGGGTTTGTATGACCTAAGAACCTCAAAAAACGGCTCCCAAAGAGCCTAGACCCAAGAGTAATCTGGTAATAAAAAGGGTGCCCTTTTTGGTTCAAAGGGGGCTTATAAGGGAACCTGAACCCCAAAAAAGGGAATAAGGGCTTACTCTGGTTCCTAGGAGGGTTTAGGGTTTCAGAAAAGTACATTGTGGATGCCTGTTTGGGGGTTTATGTATCAGATGTAATTTACGTCTTGCGTGCTCTCCAGTATGTACCATTATCTTAGGGTTTAGGGTTTTCGGATTTAGGGGCTGGTATGACCTAAGAGGAACCTAGGAATAAAAATGGTGCCCTTTTTGGTTTAAAGGGGGTTATAAGGGAACCTGCACCCTAAAACAGGGAATAAGGGCCTACTCTGGGTCCTCGGCTCTCAGAGGGATTGCAACTGGGGTTTGTACAGACCTTCATGGGGTCTTCAGAAGGGCGTGGAAAGGGTTCTTGATGCAGAGGTTTATCCAGGCTCTAGGGAGGACGATGAGCCTACGATCAATTGGACTTATAACCCCATGCATCAATTGCTTCTGCAAGCCGGAAACCCTAAACTCCAGGCCCTAAACCCTAAAACCCTAAACCTTAAACCTTTAAACCCTAGGCCCGAAGCCCTAATACCCCAAACCTTAAACCCTAAACTCTAGGCCCTAAACCCTAAAACCCCAAACCCCAGGCACTAAGCCCTAAAAACCCTAAACCCTACAAAGCCTGATGGAGTCCCCTGGGCTGGCAGGGCTTCAAGGATTCGGGAATGGGGGCTTGGATTCTTTTGCTCTGGGCTTTAAGGTTTAGGATTTACCCTTAGGCTCTAAGGACTCATATTTTAAGGCTTTTGGGCCCAAAGACCATACTATATGAGGCTTTTGGGCTACTTTGAGCCTTAGGGTTAAGCTTTGGGCTTCTAGGATTTGGACTGCCTAGCAGCACTCCCCTTGACTGCCTCTAAGGCAGTCCATATGTATTCAGGCTTTTCGAAGCCCATAGACCACCCATGCATTGGAATCTTTTTACAATGACCTGGCTCTACGGGAGACGGTTCAAAACATAATAAGTTTAGGCTATTGTGTGGGTCCCCAGTGGATCTGTGTAAACAAGAGGACGTGAGCGCAAACGATGCCCCGCACGCCACGTCGGGTTGCATTGCCCGGCACCGTTTTCCCCCAGTCGCCGGAGGGGCAGTAACCAAGCAGTCTTTACTCGAAACAATGGAACCGCATAGTGCTTACCACACTGCCTGGGGAAATGAACCGCCAAGAGACATCTCCGCAGCGGCATCCGCCCACTTCTGATAGCCTTTGCGAGGGGTGCAAAGCTCTGGCAGTTCAGCATTTAATAGGGTCATACGCCGCATAAGCTTTAAAATCCCCACGTAGGTGTTCAAAGGATTTGGTCTTCTAGCTCGATGTCAGTAGGGAACTGAAGAAGTTAAGGACGGGATCATGGATGACATTCTGCATGTGCCACCATTATCATGTCATACAACTGTTCAGAAATTATATAAGCAGCTCAAAGTACTACTCGACAACAGGTCTTAGCCTCAGCTCATGGACATCATCCCCAAAACGGTGGATCGCCAGGTAGCGCTTGAAGGCTTTGGGGTTAAGCCGAGAATTTGCAGACAAGGCACGCTCTAGGCAGTCGATCTCCTCCATGATCCTGGATTATTTGCGCCGACACACAATATAGAGGCATGTAAAATCAGAACAGGGTCTTGGTGGATGTTATGTGCCAGTATGTGCCACAATAATGACAGGATGTTGAGGAAGGTTTTGGTAACGATTTAACAAAAGCCCAGCTACATCCACTTCTCTCTCTCTCTCTCTCTCTCTCTCCCTCTCTCTCTCTCTCTCTCTCTCTCTCTCTCTCTCTCTCTCTCTCTCTCTCTCTCTCTCTCTCTCTCTCTCTCTCTCTCTCTCTCTCTCTTTATCTCTATTTCTACAAAAGTTGCTCGTGTACCCGAAGACGGCAACTCGCTACACGAGCTTCTAGCGACGATAAACGGCCAAAAAACAAGCTAGGGAGAGAGTTCAAGCTGGTCCGCAAGGGAAGCCTCAAAGAGTTCAAAGAAGCCAAGGGAAGCCCGAGTTTCAAAACGGAGAAGGTGTAGAATGCTGCCTCAAGTCCTAAGTACCTATATCGTAGCATGTAGCGTTTCTATTTTCGGAATCCTTATTATGATTTGGGAAAGTATCCCCAGTAACAAAACGTAAAACCCTTTGGGAATCTAGCGCAGCATCCCAGAAGGGAAGCTCTCAACCCTAATTCTTCAGATATCTTCGGTCTTAAGGTCCGGTTTAGGGTTCAGGGTTTGGTAATTTATAGGTTTTAAGATTTAGGGTTTGGGGTTTAGGTTCAGGGTTTCGGCTTGCCGGCGTCTTAGGGTCCAAGGTTTTGGGTTTTGAACCCGAAAAACCTGTGCCATCGCAGTCCAAGAAGCGCAGTGCACGTGTTGGTCTTCCAGTCACCCGACAAGCCCAGGCGCTTGAAGGCACGGTAGTGGGGCCCAATCTTCTGAATGCGGAGATCCCCTGCGGTTCCCGAAGAGTTCAGGGCTCAGAGGGTTGAGGATGGTGGAACGCCTACCTTAATCTACCAAAACCTACAAAAAAGTAGGGTCCCTATAAATTCCATATTAGGGTTTATAGTAGTAAGAACCCACAACAAAGCAGGGTTTGGTAGGTTAAGGTATAGAATGCTGAAGTATTGTGGGGGCGGGGGGGGGGCATTCAGGCCAGGGAGCTAATTGTAGGGCCACATTTTATCCACAAGAAAGGATGACGAGACCTGAATCCTGAACCCTGGCATTAAAGCCCTAAACCCGGAAGATAAATCCAAAACCGTAGATTTTGGGGTTTAGGGTTCAGGGCTTCAAGGTTTAGGGCTTTAGGGTTAGGAAGGCTCCGAAGCTTGCATTTTGCAGACCAAGGTCCTTGCGACTCGATAAACGGCTCCACAAGACCTTGGGTATCCCACTCCACGTTTAGGGTTTAGGCTTTAGGTATGCGGAAACCTCTCCCCTCCCAGAACAAGGCTTCCTTCTGTAGGGCTCTATACCCCAGACACCACGGCAGCAAACAAAAGACCGGCTCCGGCATTGTGCAGGTTAGAGAGTTCGGGAGCGCGAAGGCAGGTTTGAGAGAGTGCATGGACCCCTCGGCAGCCAACGTCCAAACGACTTCTATATTTGTTCCGTTAACAGCAATAAAACATCCACCCGAACCCTAATTGCCCTAATTCCACACACCCTTTGTAGAGGTCCAACGCCAAAATCCTGAACCGGTGCGCTTTATGCTCCAGGACACAGTGCTCATCCGGCATCATCTCGAGTACAGAGCGGAAGTCACTCATTTGACGGTGGTCATGGATTTTCATCCTCGGTCTGGGATTCGGGCTTGGGATGTTCATCCTCCGATGCAGCTTCTACCACTGAGAGTTTCCTAAAATAGGGGACCCTAATATAGTACCCCAGAAGTAGGATCCTTGTTATAAGGACCCCAAAACAAGGTACCCCTAATTTTCGGAAACTGCCACTATGTCACCATGGAGTCTTATGCTGACTGCACGGTCGCACGGCACGGTTCTCCCTGCCGATCAGTACCTTCACCGTTGGTTCTCTACATGTCTGCTGATGATTAGCATTCTCAATGTTGCTTCACTGGGGTTCTCGCAATTGCAAGCGTATGCAACATGAGCAGCATGAGCAGTTGAACAGCATGGACCCGAACTGTCTGTTTTGCCCTCTCGTCGCTCATGTTTCTTGTGATGAACGCGGAAAACTTACATCAACTTCCATATGAAACACCGTGTGGTAGAGGTTTTCTCAGGTAGTCAGTATACCAGCATTGTTGGAGAATGGAAAGGACCCCAGACACAAGAGGGGCTTAAACCCGTGTTCGGGAAGGTTCAAGTCTAGTACTACTATAATGCTTTATCTTAGTGATTACTCAAGGAGGCATTCCTGACCCAAATGTTGAACCCGTGACCCTCTGCCTTATCAAACCTAAAGCCTCAACTGCCTTCTCCCTCTGAAAAATGTTCGCAATTCAACAAGATCCTCTTCTGCCCAGAGAGGAAATACAACATGTCCCAAAGGCCTACCTATACAGTAAACCCCATAAAGTTGGAAACCCGGTTAAGGCCAAATAGTGCTGGGATTCCTTATACATTACTCTTAAGGATTGAGGCTATCGGGTTTCCAACTTTTGGGCTTCTACTGCATAGCTCGTAAACCCTGATCTGGAAGATCTCATTGGAGCAAAGGAGCTTGCCCACTCCAGCGTGCGCCGAGCCCACCTTCACCACAGCCGGGAAGGTGTAGCCGTACATGAGGCTCTTCGACGAGGAGCCTGGCTGACCAAGAAGCTTTCCAGGATCCCAGAAAGTCCTAGGTACTTATATGGGGGATACTTCCCCAAATCATAATGATAATTCCTAATATACAAACACTGCATTACATTCTACCCTACAGGTACGTTGGACCCTATCAGAATAGTACTTCCTAATATACAAAAACTACAGTCTACCCCACAGGTACTCGGGACCCTATGGGGAGTTATTGCACAGAACGAGGCTTAGCCTGAAATCGAAGGTAACATTTATGAGCCATATACTCAAAAGTGGATGCCCTCGTAAGTCCATTCGGGCTACTTGCTGGGATTTCTTGGCAGGCTTGATAGTTGAAAGACAGCCGCAGATAGCGCGGATGAGATCGCTAAGGAGCAGGACGTAAATCCTGTGTTTGAGGGATTTTGACTAACCAACTATAAAGCCTAAACTGGAATTCGGGCTGAGAGTTTTGGACGCTGTGTTCGAGTAACGAAGCCAAATCTTGTGTGCTGCATGTTCGGGTGCTATAGCCTTTGTTGCGGTTTTTTTGTAAAGACCCCAACTACTTGTATGGATCCCTTTACAGGAACCCTTTGTAGATCCCTGTGATCGAACCCACCTAGATCCCTTTCAAGGGCAAAATTTGGGGGAAAGCTGGCGTATCCCTGCCGTGGAGATTGCAGGGCTTGAGAGTCTGGGGCTCACGACTTCGGAGATTAGGGTTTAGGGCTTAAGGGGTTCGGGGGCTTTTTTTCAAAAGGCCTTATGTAGTTGTTTAGGAGCTCGAAAAGGGTTTGGGGCTTAAGAGGTTCAGGGGCTTTCTTTAACAGGGTTGAGGGATTGAGGGATTTAGGGGTTTAGGGGTTTGGCTGTTTAGGGTCTAGGGGTCTTGGGATATAGTATAGGATGGTTTAGTTTAGGGCTTGGGGCTTTAGGGTTCGGCTGGCGCTGCGGACGAGAAGCAGAAGTGCTGAGGCACGACGGGGAAAACCTGGCGCTGCAGTGAAAGGAAGCAAATAGAGGCATTTATTGCAGAATCTCGTGGTTTGGGCTCGGTGCCATGGGGGCCTAAACCCTAAACCCTTTAAAAAGCAAAACTCTGGACCCCAGAAACTAAGCCCCAAAATCCGGGTGTACGCTCAAGCTAGATCGAAGGAGTCTCCCAAGGACTGGTAAGGTGTTTGTTTATGATCCCATTTGTGGACTATGGTGTCATGTAGTCGACGCTTAGGATATGCAATCCGCGCGCCTTGTGATTTGTCACATATACTATACTAGATAAGACACGCTAGTCAAAATCCTAAATCATAAGATTCACGTCCCAAACACCTCTGAATAGCATCCCCACTCTATATTGAAATGAAGCTTTCATCGAGGGTGTTGGATCAGTGTTTGATGTGGCCTATTCCGTCCCACAGGAACACTGCCCTATATAGGCAGTAAGAGACTGCTGGCGCAGTTGGTTCAAGGAAAAAGGCATTTAGCGGAAGTCGACACCTAGGTTCAAGCCCGACAAACGCATCGCACACGGCCTCACAATGTAGAGCGCACCATCTAGCAGGCATTGTTGGCGAAAGGTATGACTGGCAAACAGAGTAGTCTGGGAACAAAGCTGAAGCTTGATTCGTTTGCTAAACCTGCTAAAGACTGGGGAACGGGGGGGGGGGGCGGTACTTGCAGGGGAATAAAGACTACATACATCTGATTCAAGTTGAGGTGTAAGATAATAGAACACACTACAAGAGCCCTTCAATAAAACAAGAAGCTGACACACCCTCAAACAAACCGCAAAGACCCTTATGAAGCCGTACAGAACAACCACTCTGAACTGAGCTTCTGACGCCGGCATACCCCTGTTAAGGTGCCGTCTAGAGTTCAGAACAAAGGCCTCGGTGTAGGGTTTCAGGGTGTAGGGCTTTGTCTGGCTTAGGTTTAAGGGCTTCAGGGTTCAAGGTCAAGGTGTGCAACGTGCGTGCAGAAGAATGTCCCCGAACTTCAAAGCTTTCATGCTTTAGGGATTTAGGGTTCCTCGAGCCAAAACTCAAACCTTAAACCCTTGGGACGACTCATAACACTCATACATGGCCTTAATGAAGACAAGCCGGTTTCGGTGATTAGTATTAGCTGATATTAGCTGTACGCATGATCTATAACTCTCTCCACACGGAACCTCTTTGCCCAATTGCCGCTGCAGTCTGTGTAAGCGTCCCTGCACTGCCGGCCTCCGATCGAGATGCGTTTGGCTTTGGACTCGCTGGTGCAGAAGGTTAAGTGACGAGAGTGTTCCTCTGCGCATATAGCTACCCAACATGGAGCTTGAATGTGAAGACCTCCAAACATGGGGACTTGGAACAGACCCGCCGACTCGACTGCTCAGAAGGCCAAGAACAAATCCAAACATCCTCTGTGCCATCGGCTGCTGCAAGCAATGCTCATCTGGAAGATCTATCAAAGCAGGATTCTTATGTCTTCCACATGAACTGAGACGGAGGGTTCACAAGACTTGAGCTTGCTGTCTTAATACAACCACCATAAGCCAACCTAATTTAGGAGCCTCAATAGGGTCTCACTAGTGGGAATAGGGTTTGGGTGCATATATTCTAGCTCTAGTGTACTTCGCATAAGCAACTCCCCAACAAGTATATATATATATATATACACATATTTAAATTTTACATATTATATCTATATATATATATATATTATATATATAGGTATTTATTAATAGTAGACCACCTCTCGCAGAACATGAGGATGGACTCCAAGGAGTTCATGGCTGGCACCTGCTTTCGACTCGGCTCGGGCTTAGGCGCTCGGGCTGAGTTTACGGCTTGGGGGTTTATCCAAGGGGAAAAGGAGGGACCCTTAATAAGGACCCCTAGGTATATACCCTTAATATAGCTATGATAGACCCATTATATGGCCCATTATAGGGTAGGGGTCCCCATTAAGGGTCCCTCCTTTTCCCCCTTGAATTTTAGGGTTCCCGCTAGTCCAAGGGATTCAAGAAGAAGTAATGTAGGGGCCTTAATCATTAGAATAGGGTTTTGGGGCCCATTATGCTACAATCATAAGCCCCCTTCATGGTACAGGCAATTATTAAGGCCCGTACTTGGGTTTTAACATGGCAGTTTTGTTGGTTCGTAGCTGGGCCTCAGGTGTAGGACTTAAGGGGTTTGGGGCTGAAGGTCTGGGCTTCAGCAACTTGAAGGCATCAGAGGGGCATTGGAAAGTTGTATGGTTTAGTCAGTTTAGTTGTAAGGAACTTAAAATTTGTGTGCAACGCCAACATAATGAGGGCATTTAGTACAGAATGGTCTTATTCTTTCTACGTCATGGTAGCCGCGCCTGGTAGCCCCCTGCAAGTTGTGAGAGAGGCTTCTGCACAGCCTCTTGATTCTAGCTGCAGAACTTCGTGGGTGAATCTCTTGAACCGTAGTCGGGAAATACATAATCAACCGACCAGGATTCCTATTCAGCTGTATTGTAATGCAACCCTTGACTAGTAAGCCCCTTCCTGTTTAAAGGCCTTGATACTCGGATCCTTATTCTAATCTCGTTTTGTTCAATGGTACGCAGGCTTCTTATTCAGGGATCAACATCAGCATCTGAGGCACGTCTGCAAAGAGAAGGCCATTCAGCCGGCCCCGGCCATCGAAGGATGACATCTTCACCTGTTAGGGTACAAAAGGGTTACCTGACTCTACGGTTTCTACGGGTTAGAAAGTTGCCCTTGGATGTAAAACAAGGAGTAGTGTTACAGTGTTGCAGTTCTGCTGACATAGTAAGTATTTACTTTAGAAAGCCTGATGCCATCAACTACAAGCGCACTGAACACTACTACCGTCCCTGTTTCCCGCGCGTGCCTGAGAAGGGTTTTGGGGCCCATAGGCTCCTAGCAAGACTGCTGAATCAAAGCCGCGACTCAGTATCCTGCCACCTGCTCCCGTCTGCTCTGCAGACCTAAAATACTTCTGTCGACCCTGAACTGCTAAACAACCAAACTGTAGCCAAACCGTGACACATGAAATCCCGACCACACGCTGCTTCTGTAGCGACTCGAGTTTGTACAAACTACGTACCGGCCTATTACAACACTAAACTAAACCAAACCTTAAACTAGAAAGCCCTAAACCCCCGCCCCCCCCCCCCCCCAAATCCCTGAACTAGACCCTCTGTTAGAAGAACCCGGAGCCTCATTGCGAACCAGCACATAGTCGGGCTGAATGGTCAGTCGCCTGCCCTGCTCTTGGCCTCATGGAGACTCAAAAGTCCCAGAAATCATGACAACAAGGATACGATTGCCACTATTAAATGTAGTATACTATAGTTATTAACAGTTCTAGTGTACTGTAGCAACTTTAATAATAGGATACTATTGCTATTGCTAATAATAATAATATACTATAGCTATTTATGGACGCCAAGACTGTCTCCAATAATGATCTGGTTCGGTTCAGAGTAGAAACAAGTAGGGATGCTGGTGGTGGTGGTGGTGGTGGTGGTGGTGGTGGTGGTGCTGGTGGTGCTGGTGGTGCTGGTGGTGCTGGTGGTGGTACTGGTGGTACTGGTGGTACTGGTGGTACTGGTGGTACTGGTGGTACTGGTGGTACTGGTGGTACTGGTGGTACTGGTGTGGTGGTACTGGTGGTACTGGTGGTGGTGGTGGTGGTGGTGGTGGTGGTGGTGGTGGTGGTGGTGGTGGTGGTGGTGGTGGTGGTGGTGGTGGTGGTGGGCGGCAGTGGTGGTGGTGGTGGTGGTAGAATTAAACTGGTCGCAGTAGCAGCGGACATTTTGCAAATAAGATCCACAGCCATACTGATGCTATCAGTCATCACCGTATGGTGATAGGAACGAACAATTCAAGGGTGCTGGGCTTCAGAGGTCATGGAGTCATGTTCGAAATTTCAAGTCTAGCCATTGCGGCTACAGGGTTTGAACTCTTGGGGCTGAAGCTTCAGAGTCTCCCGAGGATTGAGAGTTAAGGACAGCTCCTGAGAGTATTGGGAAAGAGTAAAGAACCATAACAGTACCTAGTGGTAACAGTGATGTTCAGTACGTAGCAAGTATGGAGTCGTGAGTACTTTCACTAGAAATTAGGGTATAATTGAACGCACAACTAACAACTCAATGATGAAAGCCGTATAATCCGCTTAGACGAATTGTTCAGGGGAAGATCCAATCTGTATACATTCTAAACCGCAAACCACACCTCAAACCTGCAATCCCTGGCCCCACACCAGGAATGAAGCCCTCAACCTTGCGAAACCCAAACAGACAGGAATAACGCAGAGTCTAGCATCATAGAAACGCTTGTGGGGTTCATCATACTATGATCCTGCGGCGATAAACTTGGGCTGGGCTCTGACAACTTCGGTCATTTGAGCCTGCTCGGACCATGTGAACATGAACCCAGCAAGCCCTCTAGGGTTTTAGGGTTTGGGGTTTTAGGGTTTATAGGGTTTCGGGTTTTTTTTGGTTTCGGAGTTTAGGGTTTAGGGTCTCTATGTACATCGGAAGCCGGCGCACGCGCCGGATGAAGAAACAATCGGACCTTGCCTACGCGGCAACATAGCTCACGAAGCAAAGCCCCACCACAAACACACACACACACACAGAGACACACCAACCACGTCGGAAACCTCTCCCCAAAACAAAAATGTCTTAGCTCCTTCGAAACCCGCAGCTTCAGCTGCACCAAGCCTGGTCCGGATGCAGAGGGGGCTAGGCGCAGGATTTCCACGCAGATGCGCCCGGTGGAGTAGGTACCTAGGGGATCGATACCAGGACTCCCTTGTTGGCTTTTCGTAGTTCTGTAAAGAACCCTAAACTTTACCTTAAACCCCTTGCAACTTTTAAACCTCAAAAACACTAAGACCACAAAAAGCAAGAAGGGCTCGCTGGGAAAGCTAGCTACACCCTAAAGCCTTAACAAGAACCCAGGTACTGGCATGGACGTGGATGTCTGGCCAACCTCCGAGTCTGGGGTTGAGAATGTGGTTTAGGGTTAAGGGATTTAGGGTTAGGCGACAGTTTTAAATTTGGGGTTGGGGTTTAAGATGTTGGAATTTAGGGTTCCAGGTGTGCGATTGGGCAAATTGAAGGGCTGCAAGAGATCACAGAGTTGCACCATGGTTTCGTGGCACATCAGATTTTGCTTTGCTTGATGTTCAGGAATTGAATTGCGGATGCCTCTAGCCAGACTGTCTCGTTTCTGCAATGGTTCAAGCTGCAGCTCGCCAATTCCAAGGGCCCTAAACCATGTGCCGTAAACTCGACAGGCTACTGGGCAAAGAAGCATAACTCTGCTTGCTTCATACTGCCCAGCAAAGTACGCCCCATGAGTCGTAGGAATGATCAACTCGCAAGTTGAACCGAGGACACCATGCAAGGCAACGCCCTGTTAAGCCTGATGGGTGCCCTTCCATGTATACGAACTGCAAAATCTAGGATGTAGGATGTTTAGCGTTCCGGGTTGATCATTGGACAGTTCCAGCTAAAGCAGTCATTATCCAGCCCTTCAGGACTGCGAGAAACATAGCACTGTCTCGGTCCAACTATATACTCAACTCATGTAATATCTTTGGGTTTAGGGTTGGATCATTGATCCTAAACCCTAAACCCCAAACCCTAAACCCTAAACCCCAAACCCTAAACCCTAAACCCTAAACCCTAACGCACTGGCTTTTCGATACCTCCGGGGTGAAGCCTGAAGATATGCTGTTCTAGACCCAAGAGTAACCTAGGAATAAAAAGGGTGCCCTTTTTGGTTTAAAGGGGCTGAATAAGGGAACCAGAACCCTAAAAAAGGGAATAAGGGCCTACTCTGGGTCCTAGTGTTTGAACAGAAAAGCTTTGCTTCACTGATGGCAAGGCGGATCAAAGCCCAACCTGTCTGATAGACGGCAATTGGCCGCCCGTCCTTCCAAAACACTGCAGCTGAGGGTTCGGGTTTGGATGTTAGGGTTCAGGATACTGGCAATTAGGCTCTAAGGACTCATATTTTAAGGCGTTTGGGCCCAAAGACCATACTATATAAGGCTTTTGGGCTACTTTGAGCCTTAGGGTAGGGCATTGGGCAAATTGAGGTTGGTTGAGTTTACGGCCTGAGGTGTTCACATTCTACACAGATGCCCCTTGTCTTTCAGATACCATCCAATTCCCAAAAGACTGCTCTAAGTTATTCTAAACGCCCATAATTACATACATGCGTGCATACATACATACATACATACATACGTACATACATACATACATACATACATGCATGTCGTTGCGTTGTGTTACATTGTGTTATGTTACATACATGCATACATACATACGCACGTACATACCTACATCCGTACATAAATGCCTACCGACATACATGCATAAACATACACGTGCACACACACATATACACACACACACACGTATACATATGCATACACATGTACACGTACATGTATATATACAGTAGATATACGAGTATATGCAAACATACATACATACATCCATCCATCCATCCATCCATCCATCCATCCATCCATACATACATACATACATACACACATATATATATATATATATATATATATACATACATGTATATCATGTAGACATACATGTTTATTTTGACCTCAATATATATATATATATATATATATATATATATATATATATATATATATATATATATATATATATATATATATATATATATATATATACATATATACATATATATATATACATATACATATATATATATGTATATGTTATATGTGTGTGTATGTATAAGCATACGCATATGTATGCGTACATGTACTTGTATATGTCGGCGCATGTGTTTATCTATATGCGAGCATATGCATATCTACACCTACACCTATATCTGTATCTAGGCTTATGCCTATGTCTATATCTATACCTTCATATATGCAACATTCTGCATGTGACTCGGCTACACTCGCTCCTGCAAGGTGGCTCCCTTGAGGATGGTGGGCCAATCGTAGTCGTCCGCCTGCAGCACCAGCAGCTGCACCTGCTGCAAGGAGTAAGGCATCCCCACCCCTGACCCCCTACACTATCCCCTAATTAAGGAATATACCTTAAACCATATAAGGGATCCTGCTATAATTTAAGGTATATTCCTTAAGTAAGGGATATTGGGGTCTCTACGTACATAGTATAGTGACCTGAATAATTAGTAATTATAGCAAGGAGCCCCCAACATAGTATTGGTCATTATTTAGGCCCCTATAGTAACCCTAAGCCCTGTTTCTGGGGTCTGGCGGGGTCACATGGTGCAGGGTTGAAAGGCCCTGCAAAGATTTCTTGAAGCTAGTGCGGCCTTCTTTGCTTTCCTTTGACCCTCCTCGAAAATTCGAGACCGTTCCCACGGGGTCCATACACAGTAGAAGCCTAAAAGTTTGGAAACCCAATAGCTTCAACCCTTAAGAGTAGTACATAGGGAATCCCAGCACTATTTGGCCTTTATTCGATTTCCAACTTTTTGGGGTTTACTGTTTACTATATTACCATTATGGAATTAGATCCCAACAGACCATCCTTATTCTGGTTTTGGCGACCTAATTCCATAATAGTGGTTTAGGAGTGGATTGGGGTTTAGGGTTTAGGGCTTAGGGATTATGGTTTAGGCTTTAGGGTTTAGGGTCTCTAGGGACCCTCTTGCTTTATAAGCATCCACGAGCAAATGAGGTGCACACTAGGGCAGGCGTGTTGAGGAAGTGATGCTCTTCAGTGGAACGCCTAAATCCGCTCTAGACTCTAATTGAACCGTCGAAAACTCGCAAGACCCAACAACGGAGCCAGATAAGTTCTCCACGATGGCAGTGGTTTAAAAGACACCTATAGGTAACCTGCTTTGTCTCTAGGTTGTTCCCAGGCCCGATGACGACGAAGATGCAACTGAAGCCACCACTGCCGAATCCTGCTCAACGCCGAACGACATGAACCTACCGGAGCCAGGAAGCAGCAGCCCCACAGGCTCAAAAAAAGAAAGGACCGGGCTTCGCATAATTCCTCTTCTCAAATCCTTCCGGCGAAATCATTCACGTAGGAGCCTTATTACTATTAATAGGGTTGGGGGGGTTCGATATTACATATATATATATATATATATATATATATATAATATACCCCCAAAAAACAATTATTAAGGCCCCTATACTACCTCACAGTCTCGTCCTGCAGATTTCACCGGCCTACATTCAATCTTTTCGACCGTATATTGAGGACCGGGTACCGGCTTCTGCGTAGTTTGCGCGGAAGTAGCACCAGAGGCTGCTCTAGAGAAGGGATTCCACATGGCGCTTCACAAGATGGCAGGCAGCTTGAGATCGTGCGGCTGCAAGACCTTGAGGACTTCCTGGTTCATCGAGGTTTGGAGCCTAAGGGGTTCAGGGTTTGAGGTTTGGGGTCCTGCTTGATCGGGGGTTTGGAGTTTAAGGGGTTCAGGGTTGGGGATGTGGGGTTCAGGGGCATCAGCCCTGCTTTACGCTACAGGTTTAGAGTGGATTCACTGCGCGGCGTCGCGTCCGACACCGAATCCCCTGGCTCTCAACAAGCCTGAAAGCCCCGACCCGTGACAAAAACCCAAAGTCCTAAAGACCAAAAGCCCGCTGAGAGCCTCCCGAACACTTGAAACACCTACCCGCGGAAGCCCTCTACCCGCCCTTACCCCTTGAACTCATCAAAGCCCTGGGCAACAACAACCTTACGCCACTTAAACCCCCTTACACCCGCCGGAACAAAAATACATGTATGCCCTAAACCCTAAACCCCTAAACTTTCCCTAAACCCTAAACCCCTAAACCCCTAAACCCTAAACCACTACAACCCTAAACCCCTAAAACCCTAAACCCTAAACCGCCGTATAAGCCCTAAGCCTCGCAAGCAACCCTGAGGAACCCAGTAGGGAACCCCGTAGCAGCGAGTGAGAAGCAAATACACCCATATGCAATCTAATACGGTTTATGGTTCAGAGCTTAAGGTTTAGTATATGGTTTATGGTTTAGAGTTTTTAACCCAGATAACACCCCATAAACCACAAACCTTATAGAACCCTCTCCTCTAGACCTTTATTTATCGGGCTTTACAAAAGCCTGTCAACAAAAAGCCTTGACCACCTTAACCTCCCTAGGATACCCAGTAACCTAAGAATAAAAAGGCCTCTCTTTTTGGTATTGGGTAACTTTATAAGGAACCTAGGACTACAAAAAGGGAATAAGGGCACTACTGGGCATCCTAGCTCCTGTGGATATCCGAGGGCCGGGACGCTGAGGATGGCTCTGCTGGTCGCAGGGGAGAACATCTGAGGAACAACCTGCGGTCCAGGACCCTCCTTGTACCCTCAAATAGGGGTATATGGTCCCAAATAAGGGGCATTTAGGGTGTAATAGAGGGTAGATGGAGGGTCTAGGGCCTAGGGTAGCGATTACATATCGGGTTTAGGGTTTGGGGTTTCGGGTTTGAGGGGTTAATGTTTAGGTGCTTAGGGTTAGGGGTTTAGGTATGAGGGTTGGAGTTGCCACTATAGAGGGCCTGAATGAATAACTAGAACTGAATAGGGTTGTGGGGTATGTTGTACCGTTGGTACCAGTAACTAGTCGTGCGTCAATGCTATAGTCTAATGGTGTGGGTCCTCGTTGGGGACTGATGAGGGGGAGGGTGTAGGGGCTGAGGGGGTTTATAGGATCCTTAGAGCATGCTCGAATAAAAAGGTCTGAACTTATCGTGATAATACTGGGATATAGTCACTAATACGATCACTATGTATGATCTAATCATGCTATACGAAAGTATACCACCATTTACCCCAGGGTCTTATCCAACTATGAGAACTCCCACGCTACATTCAGATTACATATAGCCTTCCTATGCTGTTTCCGGCACCCTTCCCCAAAACCCCAAGCCCTGGACTGATAGCGATTTAGGGTTTAGCGTCTAGGCTAGGGGAATTAGTTATTACTTAGGCACGGCCCCTTACCGTAAGAGTCTATAATAGGGCTGCTATTAAGGTCCTAATATATCTATATTATGAATATTATTCAACTATTACTGAGTGGGGGCCGTACCTAAGTTATTACTGTTGTTGTTCGTAAAACTTTCGCTATTATCCTACTAGTATTATGCATATTATCATTCGACTGGCGGCTGTTCTCATTCAGGTAGTTGTTATCTACTTCCGATTTACCTTGATGGTAAGTAAGACGGGTTACCCTGACATAAACCCGTAGACCCGTGCTACGAGTGCTAGTTGTCATTGCTCCTGGGCCACTGGGGCTCTATAAAGCAAACAAAGAACATGATTCGTAAGGAACCCAAAAAAACCGAGCCGGGTGGGACCTCCGGACTCACATCCAGAACCCTGAAACTCCAAAACCCTGAACGATGCCCCAAGAAACGCCAACCCCAAACCCAAACATTAAAAGCAACAACAAAATCCTAAACTAAAGCCCTAACCCACCCACCCCCTCCACAAAAAAGGAGCACCAAAAACAAAGCCCGGTGGGACCTCGGGGCTCTCCGACTCTGGAAGGTGGAGTGATGCAACGCTGGATGAGACCTGGCTGTTGAAGCTTGGTCGTTTGAGGCTTTTGGGTGTTGGGGCTTGGGGTTTTGAAGACTTTTTTGCTTAGTAAGGGTATTGGGGTTTGAGGTTTCAAGGGGTTTAAGGCTTGAGGTTTCTTTGATTGCTCGTAAGTTTTTTTGGTTTAGGGTTGATTTTGGTGGTGGGCCTGTGGGTTTAAGGTTCAAGTGTCGGGTATATAGCGTTTAAGAGTCTTTGTCAGAGTGTGACGTTTCTGTTCTTTCTGGCCGGCGATGTCTTGCGCGGCGTCTGGGTTCGTGGCTTCTGCTGAGAACATGGGCCTTCGGCAAAGAGATAGGGAGTCGTCTTCCTGTCAACAGCTGGGGGGCTGTGGAGTGGTAATTGCGCATCGTAGGGGGCAACTGACCCTTGCGCTGAGCTATAGCATATAGGGATTATGGTACAGTGTATGTACATATATATATATAGCTAGCCCCCCCCCCCAAGACCAACCCTGAATTCCCTAAATTCCCTAATTCCCTACCCATTGGATTTAGGAATTTCCCTAAATTCCCTAAATTCCCTAATTCCCTACCCCATGTGTTGGATTTGGGGAATTCCCTATTTCCCTAAATTCCCTAAATTCCCTAAATTCCTTAAATTCCCTAAATTCCCTAAATTCCCTAAATTCCCTAAGTCTGACCCCCATGGAGAAGATTCAATGGTTTCCGTTCATGGGTAGGGAATTTAGGGAATTTAGGGAATTTAGGGAATTTAGGGAATTTAAGGAATTTAGGGAATTTAGGGAATTTAGGGAATTTAGGGAATTTAGGGAATTCCCCAAATCCAACACATGGGGTAGGGAATTAGGGAATTTAGGGAATTTAGGGAAATTAGGGAATTTAGGGAATTCCCTAAATCCAACACATGGTCCGGGCTGGGAGTCAGGAATGTTAGGGAATGCGCTAAAACCAACACATGGGGCTGGATTTTAGGGTATGTAAAGACTTTAGGGATTTAGGGAGTCTGCAGGAACTCACGCATTCTGTAAATTCGAGGCATGGAAGCAGTGATTAGAGAATTTAGGGAACTCGACCTCGCGACGTCGCCGGTTGACGTGTCTGTGCAACTGATACTTGTACTAATATTGATATTATTTTGAAAACTTTGAAAACTATAATACTCATACGAGTACTAGCACTTATAGTAATACTACTGGTGAAACTGATAGTATGCTAGTATGAATACTGATGTTCCCAAGAATACTTGAAATCATGTACATTGTATGAATAGTCTTGATGCGAATACTAATATACATACTATAGCTAGTATTATCGCTAGTATGAGTATTGGCTATGCATATTCGTGAAATTACTCATTCTTGGAGTACTCATATTCATGCTATTATTAGCACTAAGGCTAGTGCGAACGTGCATAATAACATGCTCATACATGAATGTTAGCATTCGTATTAATATCAGCATTGGTATGTTTTTCAGTAGTACTAGTAACTCATACGAAGTGTAACCTCAAGTTTCATATTCCGACGAATACCAACGCATGTTTTGTTCATACTAATTTTAATTCTACTACTAGTATCTACTCCTAATATTGAAAAAACTGTACTAATACCAATTTTAGAATAGATGTGAACACGAACTTTAATGTTCTTGCCAATACTAATATGCATAGTAATATTAGTTAGCATTAATGTATAGGAAAACTAATGTTCTTACGAATACTAATAATCATGTTCCCCTTTTATATTCATATAAGAATCGTCATGCCTAGATACGTACTAATGCTAGTACTCATGCTAATACGAGTATTAATACCAATACAAGCATAGGTATGAATATTCCTACGGGTATTTATGCTCATGTTCTTAACAAAATTATTCTCAGTACGAATACCGACATTAATAGTCTCTTTAGAACCATATTGATATTAATATGAGCACTAATACTTCGGCTAGTACGAACATGCATAATACTAGCAAAATTATTTGTGCTCATACAAATATAGAAAGATTATTACATACTCATATTAATATCAATACCAATATGAATTTACAAACATCATATTAATGTCAATATCGTTTTTGTAATGTATACTAAAGAATACATCAGAATAAGGCACAAGGAAATGAATGCATCAGATTGTTAAAAACTCAATGTTTTCATTTACCAATATGTACGGTCATAGTATTATACTAATATACTAATAAATTAATATATTAATATACTGAGAAACTGATATACCAATAGACCATTGTTACTAATATACCAATATACGAGTATACCCAAAAATTTTTTAATGAATATATATGTTTTGTTTATATACCAATATACTGAATATACACATATGAATACTTATACACATAATGTACTAAGACTAAGTTTTTAAAGCCCAGCCCACGTCTAATATTAATACGAATACTAACACAAACACTAACACTAACACTGCTATAGACATATATTAAATTAAACTGGAGCACTAATACTCATATTAATATTAAGACTAACACTGAGGTTGACACTGACACCAGCATCAGCACTAACAGGAACACTAATCAAACGAACAGTAATATTGGACAGATACCAGCAGCATTGTTAGAACTTCTAAAATTAGTAATGACACAAAACTAATAATAATGCTAACGCTAGCAAAAATATTAAGGTTACTGCTCACAATAATTGAGGTTAAAACTTAGAACAAAATTAAGTCAAGACCAATGTTAACACTGTTTTTTAAGACTGAAACTAATAATAAGACTTTGACAAGATGACAATAATTAATAAAGGATGAGGCACACAAACTGGACTCTGTCTTTTACCACTCCGACAAGACGCGCCGAGAGTGTAAATGGTGTCCATAAAACTGGACCCTGTTTTTTACCAGTCTGTCAAGAGGCGTCGAGAGTGCAAACTTTGTACGGGAACACAAACACCATCGGTATTTACAGTGGTTTCGGCTCTTATTCATGACGCTGTGAAGACAGTAATGAGCAGGACAATGGCCGAGGTTGGTCCTGGGGGGGGGGGTTACCATATATATATATATATACACACATATATCTGCACCCCAGAATCCCTATACCGAGCATTCTATGGGCTGGCTAGCTCGGCCCCTGACACCCTCCGGGAGATGTCAGTACGTAAGATCATCTCGGACTCAATCAGAGCAAATATCAAACGCCCCAAGTCTAAACAAACCATATCAAACGATATGAAGCCCTTGAGTCAATCAACCAAAGAACCCACTGACCAAGAATCTTCAAACCCAAACCCAGAAGCCAAACCGAGGCTGTGGATGCAGGGTGTATCAAAAGGGAAAAGGAAGGACCCTTAATGGGGACCCCTACCCTATAATGGGCTATATAATGGGTATGTAATAGCTATATTAAGGGTATATACCTAGGGGTCCTTATTAAGGGTCCCTCCTTTTACCCTTGGGGTGCAACACTCAGGTTTCACAGAGCTCTGCAAATCTGGCCAACAGTCCTAGGCCTATAGATTAGGGGTTTCCTCTAACAAGAACTCTTTATGGTATCTCGGGCATACAAACCAACATTAAAAACCAGCAAATCAACAGTAGATTTGGTGTTGGTTTGTGGGCTTGAAAACGACAAATCAACAGTAAATTTGGTGTTGGTTTGTGGGCTTGAAAACGACAAATCAACAGTTGATTTGTGGGCCCGGAGAACCACCCCAAATTGCCTGGGAGTACAAATCAACAGTTATTTCCGGGCTACAAATCAACAGCAAATTCCGGAATTTGCTGTTGATTTGTGGGCCCGGAGAACCCCCCAAATTGCCTGCGAACCACAAATCAACAGTAAATTCCCGGCTACAAATCAACAGCAAAATCCGGAATTTGGTGTTGGTTTGTGGACCTGGAGAAGCTTTCGGTGGGTCCGGGGGTGGGTCCCGGGAGGGTTCTCCGGGCCCACAAACCAACAGCAAATTCCGGAATTTGCTGTTGGTTTGTGGGCCCGAAATTTACTGTTGGTTTGTAGCTCTTCATTAGGAAACTACAAACCAACAGTAAATTTCGGGCCCACAAACCAACAGCAAATTCCCCGGAATTTGCTGTTGGTTTGTGGGCCCGGAATTTACTGTTGGTTTGTAGTTTCCTATTGAAGAGCTACAAACCAACAGTAAATTTCGGGCCCACAAACCAACAGCAAATTCCGGAATTTGCTGTTGGTTTGTGGGCCCGGAGAACCCCCCCAAATGGCACCCAAATTGCCTGGGAGCTACAAATCAACAGTAAATTCCGGGCTACAAATCAACAGCAAATCCCGGGATTTGCTGTTGATTTGTGGGCCCGGAGAACCACCCCAAATTATCTGGGAGCTACAAATCAACAGTAAATTCCGGGCTACAAATCAACAGCAAATCCCGGGATTTGCTGTTGATTTGTGGGCCCGGAGAACCACCCCAAATTGCCTGGGAGCTGCAACTCAACAGTAAATTCCGGGCTACAAATCAACAGCAAAATCCGGAATTTGCTGTTGATTTGTGGGCCCGGAGAAACCAGTTTGTGGCTTTCATAGCCACGAATTCGCTGTTGATTTGTGGTCTTCAGCCACAGATTCGCTGTTGATTTGTGGCTTTCATAGCCACGAATTCGCTGTTGATTTGTGGCTTTCATAGCCCAAATCGCTGTTGATTTGTGGCTTTTATAGCCACAGATTAGCTGTTGATTTGTAGCGCCGCCACCTCATTCTTGCTACCATTCTGAATGGACTGAATCAGCCTAAAGAACCCATGCTATTTGCTGTTAGAAGCAACCCCTAACCTATAGACCATGACCCCTAATCCAACAAACCCGAAATCCCCTCCACCGGGAACCCCCCAAACCCCAACCCCGATCAGCCCTAACCAATCAACCCAAAACTCAAAACCTGCTACACTCCGTCAAGGAGCGGCATTTGACCCCCAAGCCTACATAGCGATAGCTGCTTAAAGCAAGACCGGTAAAGCTTAAAACCCTTAATTAAATACACATGTTATACACCCTAAACCCATAAACCCGAAATCCATAAACCTGAAGCCCTCTAGCCCTGGCTGCAACGGATCCGGCCGGACCTACACGGATGAAAAAAAAAACACGTGCACATATGCGACGTCGGCAGACACTACACTACACTGTATAAAGAGCCGTTCAGAATACTTACATGACATAGTAGCCTTGTCTTATCGAGCCCGACTTTTGGGTACGTAAACCTTCTAGGTCCGGACCCCCCAAACCCTAAACCCCGTGTACACCCTACAGACATTGTAAGATAATGGGCCCAACTTTAAGGAACCCTTGAAGTAGGGCGCCTCCGACAATCGCCGGCTATGGCTCCTCGAGCTGAACGAGGCCTCACACCAAGCTTGAGTGGCTTAGGGTGGAGGGTTTCTACGGTTTGGGGGTTAACGGTCGAGTGTTTAGGGCTTATGGGGTTTAGAGTGAGGGTTTTGGTGGTCTACGATTAACGCCCAGGATTGGAGTAATGCTGTGAAATTCGTGGTACACGTAGCAGAAGGTAAACATTCACCATCTTACATCTACTCTTTCATCAGTTGGCTCAAACGTGTTCTCGGGGCAACAGTCTTGGAAGTAGGATTCGAACAAAAAACAACACCAGTGGGAGATGTTCTGTGTTAGGGCCCATCTGGGGCTCCTGATTGTAAGAGTGAAGCCTTGCAGACCTTGCAAGACCACATGTTGAACCCTGCTATGACACCATGTGGCCCCCTTATCAAAGGGAGCCTCTTCCTAAACCCTAAACCCTAAACCCTAAACCCTATTCGAAAAGGATCAAAAAGGAGTGGTTGCTTCCAGCGGGCCTCCGAGGGCGTCCCATCATCGAAGCCGGCTCCTCCACAGGGCGAAGAACCCTTCACTTGAACCCGAACATGGTACTGGCTTGTTCCCCAAAGGGTCCAAGTATTATTATGGTATATACTTATAGGGTATTTTGGGGCTCTAGTATAGACCATAATGATACTTGGACCCTTTGGGTTAACGGAAGGATGCCCGTTATAAGCGTCCTTCTAGCAGGGATCCTACACTTAAACCAAAATCCCATCCTAAACCCTGAACCCTCGACGTATTTCGGTCATGTGCTGGGGTCCCTCTACCTTTACCCTCAACCACGGCTGCTATGGCGCACAGGGGTCCGGGGTATCTTCTATTGTGTATATGAGTATATATGTATATGTATGCGTATATGTGTATATATAAAGGGACGACTGTGGGCTACTGCTACTGCTGCTACTGCTGCTACTGCTACGGCTACTGCTACTGCTACTGCTACTGCTACTGCAACTTCTACTACTACTACTACTACTACTACTACTACTACCACTACTTGTTTAGGGGTCTTGAGGTCGAGGATGTAGAACAGGAGGCAGAAGCTCTGCATGCCCAGGGAATCCGACTACCCTTAAACTCAGGACGTGTCCATACATGGGTGGTTCTCAAAATTGGGTCCCTTTTTGGGTCCCTAATATAACACGGCACCTATTAATTTAAGGTTCGCAAAAGGGGGACCACAATTTAGACAACCACCCACATGGGTTTAGGGCTTAGGGAGCGTGAGCGAAACTTCGGCGTCACTTGCTCAGGTCCCCTCTGAGGCTTCTATCTCGTCATCTTAGGCGAAGGGTTCGGGAGCCCAAGCAGGTCTCGGTGATCTGAAGTTCTTCGTCCTTCGCCTTCCTGTGACCTCCAAGTCCCGAACTCCGAAGCTCCTCTCCTCAAGCCCCAAATCCCGAAAACAGCTGAAACCCAAGATGCCCGACAGCATATGGGTGGTTGTCAAAATTAGGGTCCCTATAGTCTCCATGGTAGTTCCTTTTTTGGTTGACCAAAATCTCCAGTATAGGGTCCTAACCATAAAACTTGTTAACCAAAACCGGCAACTACAATGGAGACTTTTGCTCTAATACGGCACCGAATATTTAGGGTACCCCGAAAGGGACCCGAATTTTGACAACCAACCCTATCGGCCACTGGAGCAACATTAAAGGAGCCGGGATCCATGCCGTTCTCTAAATTGGGGTCCTTGTCTAGGGTGCCGGACGATTTTGGGGGACCGCAACCTGGACCCTAATTTAGAGAACTACGCATGTCTTTTTTGTAGCTACTCCGCGCCAGATGACACTCGTCACCACCAAAGACCAGAGCTTTCATCGTCTGAGGTGCTAAACTGCTAAAACCTACCGTAGGCCGCCATGAACGTGTGCCGAGTCCCCTTCATATCCATCAGAGAGCTTATCCTGAACCCTGGAAGCTTTCACCAAAAAGCTTAGCCTAGGTCCCATCGTCCGCTTAACCCTTAATTAACTAAAGTTGCCAAGGCACCTTGAAAAGGGAACTGTAGCTGTTTTCGCGGGTCATGTCCTTTCTTGTAAGATACATTGGTTACAAGAACCCTAAACCCTAAACCTCAAACCTCTAAACCCCTAAACCCTGAACCCTAAAACCCTAAACCCAAAACCCCACAAAAAAAACCTAAGACCCCTAAGACCCTTAAAACCCCGAGCCCATGTCCGAAACCGCAGAGCCCCAAAACCCAAACCCGTCAACCCGAAAGCTCATAAGCCCTACTTGGAGGGTCGGGGGACTTAGTAACTGGTTATTTTAAGGAGTTATAAGTACCATAACCTACATTAGGGTCCTTTTTAGGGTACTTGCTACCTATACTTACTAAGTCCCCCGACCCTCCAAGTCGCACCTACCTTAACCCGGAATAAGCTACAGTTTTAAGGCATTAAAGACAAAGAAATCAGAATATGAAGCCCTAAGAAGGTAGTTCTTAGGTTATTCAAGGTCAAGGTAAACCTTAACTTCCTAAACCCTCAAGAATCCTAAACCCGAAACCCTAAACCTCATAAACCAAAACCCCTAGACCCTCAAGAGTCCACCTTTCTAAGGACTTACATAAACAAATCATAATACGGAACCTTGAAAGAGTAGGTTCTGTAGGATCCAGGTAGACCCTAGACTACCAAGCCTTTAACTTCTTAAACCTTCAAGCATCGTTCTCAACTCTCAGGCGCGGAGCCGTGGCGGCCTCTCCCTGACAGGCAGCAGAAACCACGCAAAGCAAAACTGTAGCTAAACAAGGTTTGGCATTTGGGTTGAGTGTTTCTGGTTTTCGGGTCTGTTGAGGCTTGAAGGCATAATAGGTACCTAGATGCCCGAAAGTAGCTAAAGTAGTGGCCCAACACCTACGACCTACGAGATGCCGCTGGGTTTCCGGATGAAGTACGAGTGCTAGGTTTCCCAGTATCCCTGTATTTTTACCTGTCGTGCAGGTTTGGGTTCACACTAAGCTCCCCTCCACCGCTGAAGAAAAGGTACTAGTTGGAGCCCCGGGCTAGGGTTTTGCCGAACTGCCATCAACTGCCCATCGTGCCTGAGCTGCTTTGTGCTCCTGCGAAGCAGACTTTCGAGCCCTGGGAGTAGACTTCGGAGTTCCAAAATTCAAGCCTTTCACCCTGCTCCTTTGCAAGCCGTAAGTCCCAAACCATACCTTAACCCCGAAGAACCTACATTTTGACGGACTTATATAAAGAAATCATCATAAGGAGCCCTAAAAAGGTAGGTTATTCAGGGTTAAGGTAAACCCTAAACCCTAAACCCCTAAATCCCTAAACCCTAAATCCCTAAACCCAAAATCCCTGAACCCTAAATCCCTAGTGTAAACCCCAAACCGTGAGTAAGCTTCATGTGATGGGCCGGGAGTCGGAACTTCCCTGGGTCCTATACACTACAAGGGTTTAGGGTTTAGGGTTTATGGTTTAGGGTTTAGGGTTTAGGGGTGATCACTAATCTCAATACACGAGACTGTTACGCAAAAAAGAGCGAAGAAAAGTTCAGATTGATGGAATTGTCCTGCTCCCTGGTCCGGTCCTCATAAGTCTGCAAAGTGAAGCTGGGGTCCTGAGGATGCAGCTCATATAGGGGCCTAAATAGTTACCCTAAAGTTCCTTTAAAAGGGGTCAAAAGTAGCTACTACAGGGGCTATTAAATGTAAGGAATTATTAATATAGGGCCCTAAAGAATTACCAATACTAGTTGGGTGGCTCCTTATTACAACTATAATATAATAACGGGCCCAAAAGCCTGTTCTACTTATTAAGGCCCCTACTTTAAAGGCTTAGGGTTCTTCAGCCGTTCAAGGTCCGAGCTTGCAAACCCCAAATGCTCAGCACGCAGGCTCGACAAGTGAGGGAAGACACCTAAACGATCAGGTCGTCACCGTCCACAGTCGTACCTACTTTATTCATCGTCTCCAGTGTGGTTCCTTGTTGGCGGGGTTACCTTGTAAGATCCTATGTAAGTTCAAAACCTAAAGTTACCTTGTGAGATCCTATGTAAATTTAAAACCTAAAGTTTCATATGGCTGCGCAATGTCTGATTCTTCGGACACAAACTGCCGGAGTCTGTTTAAGGTTTACGGGGTTGGGGGTTCAGGGATTTAAAGGGTCTAGGGCTTAGGGTTGCTTTTCTTCGGTTTATACTGTCGAGGGCTTAGGGTTGTTGGGCTAAGGGAGTTTTCAGGCTTAAGGTACGGCCAAATTCTATGCGAGGCGATGTCGGCTTCGTCAATGGATCGGGGATAATTTCGAAATATGCAAACCCAAGTACGATACGAAGCCTAATCCGTGGAGCCCAAAAACCAGCAAATGCATGCTGGAAAGCTTTGAAACCGAAACCCAAAATCCTGAATCCTAAATGCCCCAAACCCACCTCGATCATCTTGTAGATCTTCTGGATACTCAATGCATCTGCTTCATTCCTGTTGTTGCGGCTTTCGGTATCCAATTTAGGCTTTGCTAATTAAATTCTGCAATTCGGGCCGGATTCCGTCCAACTGCTACGCGAATTCATAGTAAATTGTGCATTTCAGGTATAAAATTTACGACGACCGGGCCAAGCACAATCAAGTCCATGCTGTATCTACTTCGGCAACACCGGCGCAGACAACTTGCGACAACATGCGGGGTTCCGGGTTCAAGCTCATTGCTACCACCGTGCTGTACTTCAACAGATTGGCGGTGGCTTCTTGCCGCACATCTCCGCCACGAGGTGCTGACGCATGACAACTACAAAGGCTACACAGAAACCTCCCAAGCCATAGGACCATCTCAACAATACACGTTGTCTTAAAACCCCAAGCATCGAAGGCCCGTGCGATTCCCTGAGCACTTTAACAACAAGCTGCGATGGTCTTGACGGTCGGACCTTTTTTTGCTATTCTCGGTATATATCTTTGGGTGCATGCCGTCGCATGCTGCAGAATGTCTACGAATCAACGCCAGATTGGGCCAAGCTGCACACAAGTTTCCAGAATAGCACGTGCCCGTCCAGGTTGAGTATGTGCTTTGTGCTTCAGTAAGTTGTCCTTGCAGGTATCTGGTGTATGATTTAGCGTTTACATGTGACGAGGAAGCCCTAGGTAACTTTGAGGCCATGATATTAGACGTGCAGGTGCCTTGGATCTTTCATTCTGCCGGCGTCCAAGTCTTTGTGTGCAACTAGGGTTTAAGGTTTCGGGCTTGGGGTTTAGGTTTCGGATTCAGGGGTTGGGGATTTTAGGGCAACGTATTCCTGAAAGAATCGGTTGTATCCTCCAAAACTCGGCAATGCTGCACACTATAACCGGGCACAGCAGAAGAGTTGGTATCAGAGACGCCATCTTATCTGTGTGTCTTAGCCCTTCCTGGACCCGAAAGAAACTACCTTTTTAGGACACGCTCTATGATTTCTTTACATAAGTCCTCAAAAACGTAAGGTAGTTAGGACCCAGGTTAAGCCCCTTTCCAAGCCCCAGCTCTGAAGCAAAACGTGGGTGTTTCAGAAATGCTCCTTTGATCGCAGCGGTGCTTGCCGTCTCTCGTACTTAGTCCACCCGAGGGATCCTCGCTACCTACATAGTGGAAAGTGTAAGGTTTCCATAACAGGAATTACTACTATGGTTTGGGAAAGTATCCCTCTTATACACACTCAGGACCCTTTGGGAAATCAACCCCAGAAATCCGGATGGGAGGCATCTTCGCACCACGTTGGGCAAGTGTAGACTGTTGCAGCACCTGCTGCGACGCCTGCTGCCGCAGCAATTACGAAGACGATCATTGCCATTACCGCTGTTGTTGCTGCTCCAGCGGCTTTTGCTACTAAACAGCCCTAGTCCACAAAGCCCGCCTCACCTTGCTTCAGTGTGTTTGAGTCGGAAACGAAGCCCTGAACAATGAAATCAGGCCCTAAACCACCCTGAACCCTAGTTCCCGAAACCCTGATCTGAAGCCAGCACAACTCAATGCCTCCTCAGTATGGCCTCAAATCGACTCAAGCCCTAAATGCCCTAAATCCTGAAGGGACCCCTGCGCAATGCCCTGATCTGCCACTGCAGCCCAGAGCAGAGCATCAACATGGCAACCAGGCTCCGAACAAGGTTCAGAGTTTAGTAAGAACTGTTCCTCAGGGTTTCTCGTTGTATGTGTAATGCAACTGTTCTCCTGATTAAGAACCCCCATACCTCCAGGCTCATTCTCTACCCCCTTTTTTTCAAGGTACCTACTTTTCTATATAGGAGATCCTAACCATAAAACTAGGTATCCTGAAAAAGGGGGGTAGGGTATCACCCCCCAGAGACTCCCATATCCCTGAACTACGGAATATCCCATGAAGTATAGTAGGATCCCGAATATGCTTTAAGGTATGTTCCTTAATTAAGGGGATATTAAGCTCACCTGAACCCTATAGATCCCCTATAGGCCCCCTAAAGGAGCCCCAGGTACATTCCTTAATCAAAGGGTGTTGGAGCCTCTACCCTAAACCCTAAACCCAGGGTATGACCCTATCAGGTAGTTTCGGGAAGTTCAGATGTTTGCCCTGAGGCTCAAAATAGCCCAAAAGCCTTATAGAGCACGGTCTTTGGGCCCAAAAGCCTTAAAATATGAGTCCTTAGAGCCTTGAACCCTAAGTACACCCTAAATCCTATATCCTAAACCCCTAAACCCTAAACCCCAAAAGCCTTAGAGTATGAGTCCTTAGAGCCTAGATATAAGGGTTAGGGTCCAAGGATGTCGTGAAGTTCCCGGCTCAGGGGGCGTAATACAGGGGCCTTAAGAAGTAGAGTAGGGGCTTCCCTTTGAAGGGTTCCTTTCCCAAAGGGTCCAAGTATCATGATGGTATGTACTTAGACCCGCAAAACACCCTGTAAGTATATACCAGAATGATACTTGGACCCTTTAAGTTTAAAGGGGTCCTTTAAAGGGTTGCAAGAAGGGTACTATGATACAGGGGCCTTAATAAGTAGAACAAGGCTTCTCTTTTTATATAAGGGGTCAATTCAGGGTTACTATAAGAGATCTATAAGGATAATATCATATAGGGTACTGAAAACTCGGAAAGGGGCTTTAATGAATACTCTGTCCCCAGTCACCACTCAATGAATAGGGTACTATAGAGGCCTGGACAACTAGAATAAAGTTTGGGGTATCTTGTACTATAAGTGCATTCAGGAATCCCAAGAAACTGTACCACGAATGGGCAAGATATCAGTATTGACCATTCCGGTGGTCAGGTTTCAAGCATGAGTGAAGCATACAAGCTTCTACGCAGGGACCTAGAATGAAGCCAGGAACTGTGTTTGTGCAAGGGTCTCAGCGTTGAGGGTGTTGAGTGAGTAGCGACAGGCGTGCGCCTAAGGCACATATGTATGTATAGGGATGTTTAGGGTGTGAGAGAAACCAGGAATGTGTTGGCTATCTTAGTCTAGTTTCTGCTCATGAACTCTAAACCGTAAAATGGCTTCTGCAAGGAACAGTATATATATATATACATCCTAGGGTCTACGTAAGCTCCACATTCGAGGTCCAAGCCCGGCAGAAGCATCTGAAAAACCACCAACAAATCCTGATGTGGTACACGGTTTAGGATTTAGGGTATGGGTTTCAGACTTTCAGAAATGTTCGAATTGCGCCTGGCGATCACCCAGCAGGATGTGTCGTCGATGTAGGAGAGGCCAACCCACAGCGGTGACCAAACCTTCCCGCAAACTCCGAAAACAGTCGACAGTACTTGAACTTCAAAAGGCCGCTGGTTGAAACAACTGCAGACTCTGTAGCCATGGCATTCATCCTGAGTTGAGCACATGGATCTTGTTCGTCGTCTTTGTAAGAGATCTACGGCTTTCGGATCTACGTGGGTTCGAGGTTCAGGGTAGTAAGTTAACGCTTTCCGCGTTGTTGCTGTGACTCCCCAGGTCTGCTGGAGACACCCCCCCACTTGACAGCCCAATATATGGTTAGTTTGAAGGTTTGAGCCGGTATCTGAGCCTCAGTTTGAGCCTTGGGTGGATTTTAGGGTTTCGGGCTCGGGCTGAAGGTAGGGTTTAAGGTTTAGGGTCGGGTTTAGGGAATGTTGGGGGGGTAATGCTCATGAGGGCCTGAACGTGCGGCAGAAGCTGCACTGCAACCTCTGTGCCCTCTAGTCAGAGTCAACACTCGTATGTGTTGAGTGTTTGTGTGTTCAAAATTGGGGGGCGAGAAGTGAGAGAAACGAAGCACGAGAGCACGTTTTCGCACGAAGGGCACCCAAAACAAAACAACCCACCACCTCCTTCCCGAGCCGCAGCTCACGACCAACGAAGGGTGAAAAGGGGTGCACGAGGAGAAAAAAAGGAAGGAAGCTTTCGGGGGAGATGACATTGGGAAAACTGAGGTCTGGATACCCCATACCAGGAGAGAAATTAGAAAGCCGAACGCGACGGAAACGAAATGATTTGAAAGAAACCTGGATGCTCTGCTGAGCTGACACTACCGTCACCGTCACTACCTGGCTGCACGAACTGACGAACCTCACATAAAGCTTGCTCGGAATGGATGTTTCGCACACTCAACAGCCACTGAGTCTGTTCCCCATGGGATTTGCTGTACAAACTGCCACACTGCCGCTGTTGGAATGCCTCGAGCTGGAAAAAGCACGGCCGCAAGATTTACCGCTTTACCCATCAGTCGAAAATCGTACTCGCAGCTCTTCGAAATGCAACATCGTCGGCCGCATCATCAGCCATGTCCTCTGCCTGCCGCTTTCTTCCACGGCCTTTGCCTTTGCTCTTTCTCTTTGGGCTGGCCGCCATCGAAGACTCAGCCGAAGCATCACACAAAGCAGTAGCAGCAGCACGCCGGCCTGGAGAAGCGGCCCCGATCTCATTGCTCCACGAGGCAGATCGGCGGGTGATCATGTTAAAGAACGGGCTTCACTAAGCTTCCTACTCTCAAACTGAAGCGGTCACTTTTCCTTGTGGGTCACTGTGTCCGCTGGTCTCGAGCCTAGCACGTCGCGTGTGCGTGACGGCTGTTCCTGTACATTAACTGCACTGCACTAACTGTGTTACTGTTCCTGGCAAGATGTTTAACACCCCGCCTTCGGAGTTAGCGAAAGTTCCTCGACTGAGGTGACTCCGACTTTTCCTGTCAACAGTAAACACACTGCAGTTCCTTTTCACTTGCAAAACAAACACTCTGCCTCATCGCAAACATATGTTCCTATGTTCACTCGCAATCCTCTCCAAGGTTGCTCGACTGTACAAAAGACGTTCCTTTACTATACTCAGATCACCACAGAAACAAAAAGGGCTGTGCCACGGTTCCTGTGTCCTGCTTCTTCTTTCCTCGGCTCTCTGGCCTCAGTACTGCTCGCTGTTCCTTTGCTTCACTGGAAGGTCACTTCGCCGTCGTCGACCTTGTAGACTTTTGCTCCTTCTTCTTCGTTGGTGACTTCTTTCTGTTCCTTGAGTTCTTGCTCTAGCCACTCTGCACGCTGCCTTGCTTGTGACATGCACTTCTCCTTTCCTTGCTTGTCTCTTGATCCTGCTTTCCAACCTGTTTCCTTTGATCCGGAATACCAGTACCACTGCGTCTTGACTTCGTTCCACTTCCACTGGTAGTTCCTGTTCTGGAAACCGTAGACTGCAAACCAGTTTCCTTCAAACTCTCCTTTTCCTTTGCCCTTCATGAACGATTCTTCGTTCACTGGTCCTTTGGCGGAAAGTTCTGGGTCGTCCTTTCCTCCTTTCCTTTGCTGCTGCTGTGTGACACTCGGTGGCTCCTTTCCTGTTCCTTTTCCTTCTGGCTTCTCCTCTTCCTTTGCTGGTGTTGCTGGTGTTGTGTCTGGTTCCGTGGGTGCCTGCGACCCGGCTGCTGATCCTCTGCTCTCAAGCTCCTGTGTAAGGCTTGCAATTCTTTCTTTATCCTCTTTGCGTTCCTTCATCATCTCCTTCATCATTTCTTCAAGCTTCTGGATCCTGTCTGCTTCTCCTGATCCTGTTGCTGTTGATGCTGCTGCCTTCTTCTCTGCTTCCTTCTTGGCAATGTACGCTGACGCTGCCTTTTGGTCTTCCTCTCTTTTCTTCCTGGCTTCCTTCTCCTTTCTTTTCTTCTCCTGTTCCTTTCTTTCCTTTTCCTCTTTGGCTGCTGCGGCTGCTGCTTCTGTCTCCTCCTTTTCCTTTGCCTCTCTCTCTGCTTTTGCTTTGGCTGCCGCTTCTACCTCTCGCCTTCTCTCGGCGGCTGCTGCGGCTTCTGCTTTTGCCTGCTCTCTGTCTCGCTTTTCCTGCTCTTCTGCTGCTTCTTCCAAAATCCTCCTTGCTTTGGCAATCTGCTCCTCCTTTGCCTTCTTCTCCTTTTCTGCTTTGGCTTTCGCTTCCTTCTGCTCCTTTGAGATCTTGTCCTGTTCGTTCCAATATTTGCGATCATCTTCATCTCGAGGTCGAAATCCTGAGCTTTCTGCTCTTGCCTTTGGCTTTCCTTTTCCTTTTCCTTCCTTCTTTCCTTTTGTTCCCTTCTCGTGCTTGTACGTGTAGTCCTTGTCGATGTGGATCTTTTCTCCTGTGACTCTGTGCTGCTTGTAGATCTCGCCGTTCTCGGAGTATTCCTTCCACTCGCTGCTGTAGTCGTAGGGGTACGGAAACTGCTTCTTCTCCTCTTCTTTTTCCTTTAGCCTTTGCTTGCTTCTGGCGTTGATCTCCGCGATCTTCTTCTTCCTTCTTTCTTCCTTTGCTTCCTCGCTTTCTTCTTCCTCTGCTGCTGCTGTTCCTTCTTCTGCTTTGGCTTCTTCGGGGTACTCCCCGGGATCTTCTCCTCCAACGTAGCTGTCCACGTAGGCCTCGTTCTCGTTCTCGTCGAAGTAGTCCTGGCTTTCTTCCTGTTCCTGGAGTCTTCGAAGTAGCTCCTGTCTGACCAGTTCCTTATATCGTCTTCTCCTTTGTGTTCCTGGGAGGTAGGTGACGTAGCTCTCGAAGGTGCTGTTCCTTGTCCGTGTCCTTCACGACGTAGTTCACCTTCTAGTTCTCGGTCCTTGGCTTCTCTTTTCCTTTGTTCCTCTTCGTCTTCTTCTTCTTCTTGCTGTTGTTCGTAGAAGTCCTGCATCATCTGGTTCAGCTGTTCCTTCACGGAATCACATGTACCTAGGACGAAGTTCATGTGTTCCTTGACCTGCTTCCGGTCTCTTTCGTTCTCTTCGGCCATTTCCTGAACCTGGTGCTTCACGCTATAGATCTGGGATGTCAAACTTTCCACACATCCCGCAACGTGTTCCTGACTTTTGCGCAAACGCGCAGCTTCCTCTGTGTTCTTCCTGATCGACTCCGCGATCAAGTTCCTTTCTTCTGTAGCAGTCTTCAACGTGACTGCCGCTTCCTTCAAGGTCTGAAGTTCCTTGACGATCTCTTCTGAGCTTTTGCTCGAACTCGCGCTCGCTTCCATGGCTGCTGAGGTTCCTGGTAAGGTGCCTTGACCTGCTACTGGGCGTACTAGTTCCTGGATACCTGAGCGTTCTGCGAGTGTTCCGCAGAGTTCCTTGAGCTGCGAAAGCATCTCACTACATGTTGTTCCATGCGCTGTTCCTGCAAACGTTCCTAGCTCACATGCACTCGTGTCACTGCATATGCCGTCCTGCTCGCATGCACTTGCACAACAGAAAACATGTTCCTGAAAGTCTGCCTGAAACTCTTCTTCTTGAACACAACTCTCAAAACACTGTTCCTTGAAACTCTGAATCTGAAGACTGTCCGAAATACCTGAAATTCCTGCAAACAACAAAGCTGCAAAAGACAAAGTTCCTGGGCTCTTGATCATCCTTACAACTGCTTTAGCTTGTGTTTGGGCCTTGTGTTCCTTGAGCTCTTCTCTACCTACTGGTTCGTTCTCGCTGGTCTGAAAACCTAGCCAGTGTAACAACAGTCTGATACGCTTCGCTGAAAGGGGCTTGGTTCCTATATCAGCTGTGTTTTCCTTGGTTCCTACTGGGTGAACACTAATTGTTCCTTCTTTGTGGAGGTCTTGAAGGAAAAGGGTCCTGATCTGTAAATGCTTGACTCTACCTACACCTTGCCGTGTAATAATTCCTCTAGCTGCAGAAGAATCCATATACAAGTGTACCTTGCATTGTTTCCTGGTCAAGAATTCCACTGCTTCCTTCAACAAGATAGAATCTGACGCTGCTGACGCTCCTGCGTAGTACTCTGCTTCTCCACTGCTCAAGCTAACCGACTTCTGGTTCCTAGAAAAAGAGTAAATGCACTGACCGTCTAAGCAAACAATTCCTGAAGATGTTGAGCGCCTTGTGTCCTTCTTTCCTGCCCAATCTGAATCACTGAAGACTTCCAAAAGGTGGTGTTCCTTGGGCCTTGTTCCTGTAAAGTCGTAGTTACCATTCCTAATGGATTCATTGAGATTACTGAGTCCTCTGGGTGTCTTCCTGTACACTAGATGGTATCCTTCAGTTCTCGACATGTACTGCACTAGGTGGACTAAGTGCTTCCAAGAACCATGTGTTGGTTCCGACATCTTGGAGGCTAAACCTCTCACGGCAAACTGCACGTCAGGGCGGTCCTGACTGACATACAAGAGTATGCCAACGCTCTTCCTGAACGATGCTGCTTGTTCCTGGTTCAAGGTCTGAGTGTTGTCCTGTTCCTGCGACTCTTGGGTGCACGGAGTTGGCTTTGAGGCTTTGCTGGTAAGCTTCAGTTCTTCCTTGAGCTTCACAAGATACTTCGGGTCACTCGTGATGTGGAGCTCGTGATTGTGGTAGCTGAACTTCCTTTTAAGGAATCGGATTGTCTGGTGTGACTCTCCTACTTCAAGTTCCTGCTCTGTCAAGAAGGGGCCTTCAACCTTTAGCTCATAGGTTTCTCTTAGCTTTCCTAGCTTGGGCTCTAGGTGCCTTGTTTTCCCTGCTGCCTGAATGTCATCTACATGCACAACAAGTATGCTGTTCCTGTCGTCACGAAACAAAGTAGGGCATGCTTTGCTCCTATCAAAGTTCTGCTCTTTGAGGGTTCCTGCAAAATGATCACTCCATAGTAGTGCTGCATCTCGCTGTCCTGGAAGTACTCTTAGCAGTAACAAACCTTCGTTCCTACAACTGGGGTCCTGGTCGCCAAACAGATCCACATATTCCTTTGGGAATTGACATGCACATCGGGTCCTTTGTGGTACCTGCAAGAATGCGTCCTTGACATCAATGGAGTACAAGGCGTGTTCCTGTTGTAGTCCCAAAATAGGGATAAGTCTCACCAACGATGCGCTTGTTGCTGGGCTGAATGTGTCATTCCTTACTTCTGCTGCTTTGAACTCTCTTGCGACTAGCCTAGCTCTCCTTGTCCATCGGCCGTTCCTGAATCGCCAATCGAAGACGAATTTCGTCGTCAACCACTTTGTTCCTTGGTTGCTCTCTTCTTCTTCTGTCTCTCTCTCCTCTTCTCTCTCGAGTTCTTGCAAGGGTTTCCTTGCCAATGCCTTCATCTCGGTGAGTCTGTTGATCTCTGTGAGCATTGCCTCACGATCCAGTTCCTGCAACTGGGCTTCTGCAACTTCTGGAGGTCCAGAATCTTCGCTCTTGAAGATGTCTTGTTCCTCGTCGGAATCGCCAATGTCCGAATACGAATCTTCCCAGAAAATGTCCTCTGTACCTGGTTCTGCTTCAGGTAGTTCTTCATCATTGTGCTCAAATACTCTTCCTACGTTGAACGGAGGGTACTTCTTCTTGGGAGAATCAATCTTTGGAATCTTGGAACCTGTTCCTACATCATCAAATTCCATTTTCCTAAGAGGTGCTGGTCCTCTAGCTGAAAGAAGTTCACTTGCCATTGCACTGTCTGGAATGAGTTCTTCTTCTGAGGCTGCGTCCATTTCCTTACTGCTGCTACTAGAAGACGTTGGGTCTGAAGCTGCTTCGTCGTGTTTGTTTTGGTCGTCGTATTCCTGTTCAAGTTCTTCTTCTGCCTTTCTCTTGCTCTGTGCCTGCTTCGCTTTGCTCTCTAGGTAGGTTGTCCTAGTAGGTCCTGACTTCCCTGCAGAGTCCCCGCCTTGGATGACAATCGGTCCTACGATCGGTCCTGAAGGTGCTGAAGGTGCCGAGTCCTCAACCGACTGTTCCTGAGTTGTTCCATCCACGACAGGTGGCGCCTCTGCAATTGGTCCTGGAATGTTCTTCCTGGGAATGTTCCTTGTTGCCAGTGTAGTGTGCTTCACTTCCCAAGTATGAATTCCTACACTGCTGATTCCTTTCACGTCGAAGTGTTCTACACAGCGTTTTGCGCTACGGCTCGTCTTGATGCCGTCCATGTGCCACGTAATGAAAAGGTTGTTGTCTGTTTTTCCTAAAAACACTCCTCTCAACCAAATAGGGTCACCTTTCCTATTGCCACGAGTTCCTGAACGATTGGTCAAAACCAAAAGTGATTCGCCAAATTCGGCGAGCTGGCCCTCGTAAGGCCTTCCTGCCATGAACTCATACGGAGTCATTCCTGTGGAGGAATGGCGATGGTACCTGTTCAAGGTCCATGCCGAGTGCCTGAAAGCCCAACTGAAGATTGGATGTGTATGAGCAATATATGTTCCTGTTCTGTGTTCAAGGTGCCTAATCAAGGTTGTTCCTTGTCTCCTAATGGTTTGGATTGCTCTCTCTGCCATGCCGTTGGTTTCCTTCTGGCCACTGACTGCGTCCTGCAAGACTGTTCCTAGACCTAAAGCTGCTCTCTGCTTCTGGATGACTTGCTTCAGCTTCATCATTGTTCCTTCGTTGTCTGCCTTCAAGTTGATAGTTCCGTATCCAAGTTGAGTACTCAAGTAGGTCACTCCTTCGCAAAGGTGCTCTACAAGATCTTTTCCTTTAGATGCTGTCGGGATACAGACCATGTTCCTACTCCAAGAATCAACACACACAAGACATACTGCCGCTGGTGCCTCATCATGACTTGTTCCTGTAAAACAGAAATCCATACAGAAAGTTGGTCTCGAAGATCTTTCCTTCTCTGGGTTCTCACGAAGGTGTGGAGACTCTTTTCCTTTGCATGCTACACACGTCGGACACCAAGATGCATAAGGTAAGTGTGTGAGATTATGCACTGCAACTTCCTCCGGCTTTGGCTGTTTGGGTACCTTCAGAGGTTCAGCTTCTAGAAACTCCTTGTACTTCTTCTGGCCTGAAACAAGTTCCATGTGCCTTTCTGCTTCCATGATGGATCTACTGAGCCTTCTGAGGATCTCTTGCTTAGATCCAGCTTTTGAAACTCCTAGTTCCTTGCACAGTTCTCTCAGGGCCTTGAGGCTGTTCTGCTGGTTGTACTCATGACCATTGAATGTAAACGACAGTTCTCCTGCAAGTTCGTGCCTGTGCGCTGGTGCTTGGGCCTCTGAGGTCTCTTCCTGTTCTTCTTCCTGTTCTGGAATCGTGTCCAGTTGGTGAACCTTCTGTTTTGGTCTTCTGGCCTTGGGGTTCACTGGTTCGATGAGTTCGAATACACTGCGTCCTGTCCAGGATAAACCTCCTAGTGGTTCTGGGTCTCTGTGAGGCTCATCCAAAGTCCAGAACTTGTCATCCTCAAAGAAATCCTTGTTGATCGGTTCTTCTCCATACGTGTACCTGTCTGGTTTGAGGTTTCCTATGTCCACTGGAATGTCATTGGTATCTCGAGGATTGAACAAAGTCTTCCTCAACGAGTTGTGGTACCTCGTGAGCGTGGTGCCATCCATACTGATTGACCATGCATCCTCAGTGTACTCTTCAAACATTTTTCGATCTTCATCTTCCTTGGGGGTGCCTATGAGGTTCAGCGGAAATTCCTTGAGCGATACTAGCGTAAGTGTGCGATACTCCTTGCTACCATCGAAGATTGTTCCAAACGGTTCTTCAAGTTCCTCAAACATGATGCTGTGATGCAACAAATACCACTGATCATCATCCTCAATAAGCACTGCTCGATATGCGAACTTTCCTGGTGGAAACATCAAGTAAGTATCAACGTGTTCTGAGGTTCCTAGGCTGAAGTGGACTTGGTAAGGGTCTCGCCAGTTGGTCCAACCAACACGCTGTTCTTCAATGAGTTCCTTCAAGTTCTCGCACAAGTACATAGGGATAGGCTTTGCTTCTGCTTCCCAGTTGACTGCTCTCACAAAGGCTTTTGTTGTAAGTGAGTTGTTGTTGTAGTTCACTGCGATCTTGGTTGTTCCTTCTGTTAGGAAAGTGCCTGTTGCTGTTCCATCTCTGAACTCCCAGCCTTTCTTCAACAGTTTACCTACTGCCAGAAGAGGGTGCACAACCGATGAAATCAAGAACACTTCTTCAACCTTCACAATGTTTCCTTGAATATCCCGAAACTCAACTTCAATAATCCTTTGGTCTGAAACCTTAATTCGGGATCCTTGCGCATCTCGCAAAACTACCTTGGTAGTGTTGGGTGCTTTCCTTCCGTACTTCTTCATCCACATTGGTGCCAACGAAATGTCGGCTCCTGAATCCAGCACAACCTCGATCTCTCGAGTTCTCGTGTTCCTCGCTGCACGCGCAAACCTAGTAATGGTCCTTGAGGGTGCTGTTCTCTCTACTCTGTTCCTTCTAGGAGGATGGTGACATCCGTTCTCACATTCCTGCATGTCTGGGTGCCACGGTGTTTCATGACATCCATTGGGACACTCAAAGTAGTATCCACGGTCCTGAGTTCCTATCGGAGTTCCTTCTAGGTGCCATTGCAACCATGTGTCATCACTCACCTCATCACAGTCCTGAAACTCATCATCTTCATCACCAATCCAAAACTCTTCTGTCTCACTTCTCTCTTCCTGAACTTCTTCACCAACAACCCGCAAAACTCTTCCGAAGTACTCAATCTCTATCTCATCAGAGTTCTCACTCATCTCGAATTCCTCCGGAAAGCTTGTGGGCTCGTCTCCCATGTGGTACATGGAGACCATCCTAATCACTGGTCTTTGGGTTCCTTGGCTTGCTTGGCTTTGGCTTGTTGAGGTCTTGTTGGCTGACGAAGGGGCCTGAGTCGAAGTACCTGTAGTGCTCGCTTGCTCGCTCTGGTTTTCAAGGTCAACGTTCCTTGCCTGATAACCCATGTCACGCATCTTCTGCCTACATTGTGCTTCGAAATGTCCATACTTATGGCAGTAGTGACACACTCCTGTAGCTGCTTGGGCTTTTCCTTTACCTTTTCCTTTGTGTCTGAAGAAACCTCTTCCTCGACCTTTGCCTTTTCCTTTGTAACCTCTGAAACCTCTACCTCGGCCTTTCCAGTTGCCTCGACCTCTGCCTTTGCCAAAACCTCCGAAACCTTTACCTTTACCTTTGCCTTTGCTGTCAAAGCCGAAACCTTTTCCGAAGTCCTTTCCACCTTTCTTGCCTTTTCCTTTACCTTTGCCTTTATGGTGAACATAACCTTTGCCATAGCCTTTCTTTCCTTTGTACCATGCTTGGTTGATATCCATTGCTGCAAGACCACCATGGTCATCACCTTTGTCGATCAAGTCTGTTGTGGTTCGGTGAGGTGTTCCTTGCTGGGCTGCTAAAGAGTTAGTCCAACGCTCGGTTGACTCATAGTTCACAAGGTACTGACGAAGAGTATTGTACTGTGTCTTCTCATCCATGTTGAGCAACAAGTGCCTTTTCACGTCAGGTTTCATACCTTGGATAAGAGTAGATACTTTCAAATTCTCCTGTACCTTTTCTCCAGTCGCCTTCTCGTACTTCTCGATGTGTTCCTCATATTCGAGGATATTCTCAGCAATTCCTTTGTTGTGAGCAAACTTGTAGTTGAGAATGTTGTGAAACAACTCCAACGATCTCGCACGATTCGTTGGTTGATATTCCTTGAGTAGCATACGGTAAGCTTCCATACCGTTTTCCTCAGCTACATGCTTTACAACTCGGTAAGGCCTTCCTTTAGTGTACGAACAAAGAACACTGTACAGGCGTCTGCTTGTTTCCTTTGCTTCTGTAGACATCTCAGCCATCTTCACTTGTTTATCATCTTTTAGGTTCCTTTCTGCGATGTCCATGATCTTCACCATGTTGGAATCCACTGCTCCAAGCCAGATCCGCATCCTGTTCCTGAACTCTGTCCATCCACTCTTCTCTTCTTGCCATGTTCCTGGGGAAAATGCTTCGGGGCTTTTAATCAGCTTGTGCAACTCCACTTCTCCAGGCTTTCTTTGTTCCTTTACTGCTTTCTCCAGAGATGCTCCTATCTCCTCAAGTGTCGTTGCTGCGTTCGTGTGGGCGTCTGCTAACGCTGTTTGTGCTGTCTTCTGTTGTTCCTGAACTGCTGTCAGGGTTTCCTGGAATGCTTGTGTGAGTCCTGCTTCTCTTTGACTTCCTGAAGCTGCTGAGTTCCTGATCTCCTCTGCTAGTGTCTGTATTCCTTGTAAGGTCTGTGCATTGATCTCGGCAAGTGCCTTCAATGCATCCTCCATTCCTTTTGCTGCTTCAAGGTTGCTGTACACTAGTGCTGCTAAAAGTAGTGACTTGCACTGTTTCCTGCTCACTGCTTGTGCTCTCCTTTCTCCTCTTGTCTTCCTTTGGTGCTTCGAGCGGTTGCTTGCTCTTGCGAAAAACAAACTAGAATAGTACGACAGGGTGATCCAAGTAATCAGTCCCATTGGGGTTCCTAAGAACACTGCTATGCGAATTCCTTGAAATACAACTCTGTTGGAAATGACTTCCTGAAATATCACATGCACGACGTCGTGAAACTTCTTTCCTACGATTGCTAGCTTTTCTACGAAACTGTGAACATGTTCCTGTACAACTTTCCTCAGTACTTCTCGCTGTTGTTTTACTAGGTACCTAGGGGCGTAGCCTGACTCAAGGCTCTCACTCTCCTGGTTCTCGGTGTTCTGGTCGCCGTTCCTGTTCTCTTCCGTGTAGTACTCGCCGGTCACGCTAACGACGCTGTAGAGCTCGTTCATCACTTGGTTCGCGCACAACAAAGCGTACGGTACCATGACTTTTCCTATCTCCACATAGTCCTTAATCGTGTACGCGTTCGTGTTCCTGATCGTGTTCACGTTGGTGCCGTCGGGGTTCACGCTGCACTCGTTGTAGCCTTGCTGGTAGTACTCGCCGTACACGTCATAGTTCCTGTAGCGGTTCCGGTGCGTATTGGGGTGCGTATTGGGCTTCCTTCTGCTCGACCACACTGCCATGAGCTCGCTCTCGTCACTCTCAACGTACGGTAGTTCCTTTCTCCCACGGCTCGCTTCCTTGGAGGATAAGGCGTCTCCAAGGGCAAGTTCTTCCTTGGTCTCCACTTTGTTGCCAAGGGCCTGCCACGGTCTCACCGCCATACTTCCTGCTCCTGGGACCAAGATCATCCCGCACAAAGTTGCGAGGCTTCCCAGTGCGAAACCAACCAGCAGCACCATACATGCTGCCAAACCGTAGCACTTCATGTTCCTTTTCTCTTTCTCTTCCACCAACACTCGGTCGGGGTAGCAATCGCTGCAAGCGTCAAAGTCTCGCGCGTTTCCTGCTGTCACGTTGTGGTTACGAAGGTGTCCACAACCTCTGCGGTGGTACTTTGTTCCTGAACGGACTGCGATCCTGAGCGTGGGCATGTTGAGCACTGTCTCTGTCTTCTTGGTGATCTGCTCATTCGCGCGCATCTGCTTCCATCCGGCAACGAGGCAAACTGCCATGGCGCCGAGCATCATGGTTCCTATGGCTACGAGTAGCATCATCGCTGCCAAGGAGGTTCCTGGAGGCAGCTCCGCTACCATGTTAAAGAACGGGCTTCACTAAGCTTCCTACTCTCAAACTGAAGCGGTCACTTTTCCTTGTGGGTCACTGTGTCCGCTGGTCTCGAGCCTAGCACGTCGCGTGTGCGTGACGGCTGTTCCTGTACATTAACTGCACTGCACTAACTGTGTTACTGTTCCTGGCAAGATGTTTAACAGATCAGCCATGCTCTGGAGTTCACGTCACTCAGCCGCAACATGTTTGTGAAGCCATACAGTAGGACAGCAAGCGCACTCGGAATGTGCATCGAATTGCCCACACATGTCTTCATAGTTCTCGAAATCGTTGCCGACGAAGAGGATAGTGAGGCGACGACCTGCATGATGTCGGAGCTGTAGCGGTCGTTCCTGAGAGTTCCCCAACCATGTACATTGAGGAGCTCAGCATCAGTCAAAGCTCGGGCGGATGTGTGCTCCACCAGGTTGCCATGCGTCAACAAGCACGGCACGAAGGGCGACGGAGTGCATTTTCCAGCGGCCGGGTTCTGCTCCCAATCACAAAAGAAGGGCAAGTCCATCTCCGTGCACGGTCGTTTCTGGCGGATCTGCTCATATGCCCTTGCAGCAGCGGTGTTGCTCGGGTTGGCTGCATTGCACAAGCACTGGAATCGTTCCGCCCTGTCTGCCGGTTCCTGCAGCAGTGCTCCTGCACCCAAGTGAAGCTGACGCAACCTCATGCGGTCTGATAGCTGGGAGCGCCTAGACGACCACGAATCCGTCATATAGCAGTCGCCGTAGGAGGTGGTCTCGGCTCCAAACATGCCGAAGAATCGCTGAGCTTCGTCACCTCCGTTTGGCGGTGGGATCCAAACCATTTTGTCTTTCGCGATGCCAAGCACATATAGCCGAGGTCTGTTGCACGGAAAGCCCAGGTCCTGCCCCAGGCAACACATCCCAATCCAATGCTGAATCTACAAAGATTACAAAGTGTGTGAGTTTGCTCTCACTCTGCTTTCATTGTCACCGTCACTCACACTTTCGCACTGAGTAGTGCTAGTGATGCGACATGCGACGGTCTGTGTGTGAGAGAGAGAGTGAGACATAGAGACAGAGAGAGAGAGAGAGAGAGAGAGATAGAGAGAGAGAGAGAGAGAGAGAGAGAGAGAGAGAGAGAGAGAGAGAGAGAGAGAGAGAGAGAGAGAGAGAGTAAGGTTTCAACTCCCGCATGTCGCAAACTCCCTCGCTGTCACCCTCACCGGCCCTCACCTGCACTCTCACTCTCACCCTCGCCCTGGGACCTGGGGCCCTGGGGCCCTGACTGGCCGCACTCGATGGACTCAGTGACTCACTGGCACACTGGGCACGGGCACACTGAGCCTGAGCCTTGCATTGACTGAGAGCCTCTGAGAGCCCCAATGAACAATGACTTGTTTGTTCAGCACTGAATGTAGCACTTCAGCCACAAAACGTCGCTCTTGAAAGCCGCCCGCACAGCACCGCCACACAGGTTCGCCCGTGCAGCTGTGCAGGCTTTGAGAATCCCAAGCCAAATCTTGATTTTGGCACAGTTCAGACTGCGAGCAGCAAGCCCACACTCAGAACGCACGAGTGCTGGCAGGTGATGTCTACTGGTGTGACAACAGCTCACATGTGACTGATCTACATGCCCTGCACCAAGCATTGCTTCAATCAACCAGATAAACATACAAACTTGTCAATCTATACTATACTCATGTAACAGTCGGCCAACGCTCGGACTGTCACTTCATGCCTGTTACGTACAACATACACTCAACGCAACACCTGTACTGCACTCAAGCTGCTGGTTGCCAAATCGCATCCCTAGGAAAATATGGCATCATCACCCGTGATTCACGATGCCATCAGGACTCAGATTGCCAGCCCTAGGCCACCAGCGCCACCGGCCCCGGCAATCACGTCAACCGTCACGTTCACTGACCGTTGCCGTCACCTCCTTTCTGAGAGAGCATGTCAATGATCTGGTTGTACTTGTCGCCGGCCTTGCCACACATGACCAAGATGTCTCGCATGGACTTGTACTGCTTCAGGTCCTCCTCCGACGTGTCGACAATGAAGAAGCCTTGACGGGCAGCAACAAGCACGGCACCGTCAACAGCAAGCTCGAAGCAAAACCATCCCATTGGAATGCCGATGACCTCTCCGGGGATGGCCTTGTGCATGTACAGCTTGACGCCGGCCTTATGCATCTTCACGAAGGCATCCATGTCCAAGTCCTCCAGCAGGCTGCAAAAGCCATCGACATCGGCAAACTTTGAATCAGGTTTCAGGATGCCAAGCTCCATGAGCCCCTTGACCGCATCCGTGCAGGAGAGACACACATGTAGGACCTGACCCATCGCCATGGTTTTCAATGTCAAAGCGCCATTGGCTTGCAAACCAACGAACCGCATCTCGGTGCGAGCCAGGTTGTGTTCTGAAAGGTTTGGCTCGCAGGGAAGGCCTCCATGTTCTTCACGTGGGGGATCATGCCGGAGAACATGTCGACCGTGTTCTCGTGCCCATGCTTGGCCTCGAAAGCAGCCGAGACTCTGCCACGGTTGAGGTAGTCGGGGAAGGCCTTATACTTCACTGCGTAGGCTTGCGTTGTCTTGGTAACGATGGCATTCGTAGACCACTTGTCCACAGCCACAGCAGCGGCACCTCTCAGCACCCAAGGCCCAGACATGCTGGGCAGCTTCCCAACCTCGACTTCCGTGAAGGACTGGAGGCTGAAGCCGTCTGGCAAAGCATTCTGCGACATCTTGTCGAACATGAACTGGCAAGCCACATAGCCCTTCTTGCTGATGCCACCCTTCTTCTCTGCCAACAACGCCTTCGCACGTTGGTCGCTCTGCTCCTTGAAAGCATCCACTTGCTCGCGATCCTTTTTCTTTTGCTCTGCCTGGGCTTTGCGTTGCGCTTCCTTCTCCTGCTGGGCCTTTCGGGACTTGGCGTCCTTGGTGGCCTGATTGACACCCTTCTCCAAAGACTTCAGAGCAAGCTTCTTGGCACCCCATGCCTCCTTCGCTTCCTCCAGCTGTGCCACGGTTGTGGCCGCTGCCACGACCTTGTCGATGCCGTCTTGGAGTCCAGAGAAAGACTGGAGGTGCTTCACGTGCTCCTCCTGAACCGGCAGCATATCCGGGTTGCTCTTCAGGAGGTCCTCAACGCTGTCCTTGTCTTTTGCGAAGGAAACATCCTGAAGGAAGTCAACGTCCTTGTACTCAAACACAGCTGCCGAGCAACGCAACCGGAACTCCAGGTGAGGCATCAATGCCTGCAAAGACGGATCGGATGTGGAGTCCTTGCTGCAGGCGGTCCATTGCTCCATGCCTTTCCGGGCTGCCTCTCGCAAACCATTTTCCAACCCTCGAAGCTCGGCCTTCTGCTTGTTGATAAGCTTGGGCTTCTCGAGGGCCAAGTCCACAGCCTTCTCCTTCTGCGGGCTCGTGTTTGCCTCGGCTGGCGAAGTGCCAGCAGCAGCAGCGGATGGGCCCGGCCCAGAAGGCGTCTGCGGTTGCGAAAGGCGAGGAGCCACTCGCCGTGGCTCTCCACGCAGAAAGCTCTCATCAGCTGTTCTGGAAGCAGCAAAAGCCCTGAGATCATCCAGGTCATCCTCGGCCAATCTCCTCATTGGGCGGCTGTTCTCCACAACCTGCGACTGATTGAAGCGGGCTCTCTTGCGCTGACTAAACTCCGCTGCCGGCACCCAAAGGCGCTGAGCTCCCAGAGCCCCATGAGGCTCTCTGCCCTTGTAGTCCTTCTTGCAAGACACCAGCAACTCCTTCCACCAGTTGGAAGCCCCGGTGCTGGTTAGTCGCTTGGTGTCCGTGGCCCAATGCAGAAACTCGGCTTCCGTCATCGGCCAATCTTGGTCATTGTCGCCATGCTCATCCAAGGTGCCTTCGACGTGCTGGTACTGCGCGAAGTCGTGAGTTCTCTTGCGAGACCATTTCCCATCCACTGGGTTCTTCTCGCACCAATCACGCATCGCCACTTTGCTTCGAATCTCACATGCCATGACTTCTTTCAGCTCGTCCTCCTGCCCCTGCTTCCTTGCATTGATAACCATGGCTGCATAAGCCCGCCGGTGATCTTGGCACCAACGCTGATTTCTGCAAGCTTCATTGGGGCAATCCTCAGCAGCACACATCCTTGGCACTTTTGCTGCGGCGGCCTTGCCCTTGGCCTGGGCCACGGTCGGCGGTCGCTGGGCCACCGTAGCAGTTCCACTGCCACCGCCACTCTCGATCTGAGTGGATGCCTGACGTGTCTGCTGAGCTGGAGAGTCGCCGTCCATGGTTCCAAGGATGGCAGTGCTCGCACGAGTGGCTCACGCTGGATCTTGTCCAAGAAAAACTGCACGATGAATCAGGTATGTCATAACAGTGTCATCTTGGTTTTCAAGTAGTTATGTGACGAGGTATGTGCAGTATGCATAAACACTTGCACAGCTCATTGTCCACATGATTTCCAGCATGCCAGCCCGCCAATCCCACCCAGGGCCCAGGGACGAACGTCCCACAAATCACATCAATCATCGCATATATTATTGGTTGAAACAGTATAAACGGAGAGCGGCTTTGGTGAAATTCCAACCCCCCCTTGAGGCTCTGGATTTGAGGTGTTGGAAATCAGGATTTCGTTAACGGATTCGGTGAGATTCCAACCACCCCTTGATCAGGGTTTCGTTCACGGATTTGGTGAAATTCCAACCCCATCTTGAGGCTCTGGATTTCGCTGGGTTGGAAATCAGGATTTCGTTAAGATACAATCCACATGACCCAAGCAAACAAGAGCCTTGCTGGCTCCGTGGCTCCGTGGAAAGTGCACCAAAGTCACCAAAGGTTTGAATCACTGACAGTCACTGATATGTGTCCTCATGGCCGTGTGGCTTCGAATCGTACGCAAGGGCAGCCATTCTTTGACAGTCTGATGATGTATTTTGCATGCAGTCACACACAAACACTCACACAAGCATAACATAAAGTATACACACACGCGAATCGCACGAACACGGAATCTGCTCATGCGACAGCATGGAATTGAATCTGCACTGTCACTAACTGTCACTGTCTGCACAGAACATAGACTTCAATGAGTGAAATGCAGCAACACAGCAGGACAGTCCTTGGGTCCGAAGGTCAGAGGCACCAGGTGGTGAGTGTCCCGCAACTTCTCCTCGATCTTCTCGTAGGGGAACAAAGTCACATTCTCGAAAAGGAAGAAATCTTCCAGACACTGCTGTCGCTCACTGAGATACACCTGGACGGCCATCTCCGAAGGATCCGCGGCTTGGCGCCGCAGCCCTACTTTGCTGTATGCAATGCAGGGCAGTCCTGCACAGTTCATGAGCACGGGGTTCGTCTTCAGCACGCCGGCTGGCATGCACCTGGACTGCCTAACGTGACACTGCTGCTGGTGCACCAAGCAAAATGCTTGATGCCCCGCTGGAAATGCCAGTGAACCTTTCTCTGTCAACGAGAGGCCGAGCTGGTGGTACCAAGTTGCTGCTGCTGTCTTCTCATCACGAGTGGCACAAGCAGGCGGTGTCAGCATCCCCAGCTCTTCCTGCACATTCCCGGGCACCATTGCTTCCACAGATTCGAAAAGACATGGTCGTAGGTGACCATCCATTTGCTCTGCACGAGCAAGCAAAAATGCCTGCTGGGCTGCACCACTGTCACACCAGGAGCTTTTTACGACCCACCAGTCGCCGTCATGGCTGCCTTCTTCCGCACTTTCTTGCATGGCCAACTGAAGCAGTCTCAAAGCCTCGCCAACTGCGTCAATGCCACTGCACACACTCTGAACCTTTAGGCCAGCATCCTTGAAGAATTGCAAGCGAGCAAGGTTGTCTGCATCTCTTGTGGCTTTGCTTAGCAAATGCCTTGGGAAGTCTCGCACATAACTATCGGCTGCCATTGCCATGGAAAGGAACTCGAGTCTGCTACTAGAGTAACTATAGAGTGGGCTTACAAGGCATACGTAGAGTGTTCGCACGAAAGCCAACATGCATACTAAACCTGTGCCTTTGGTGTCTGCCACTACTTTAACTTTACTAATGCACGACCGGTCTCTCTGAGACTCTCTCACTGTCACTGACTCACTGACTCTGACAAAAAACTCGCACTGGCACAGCACACTGCGCTAGAAAACCACAAGGCACAAGCTCGCTAGGCCGCTAGGCTGGCCGGCCTTTCTTGGAAATCCTGAGTACATCTGCTGCTGCTACTGCTGCTCATGTGTAATCATGCTCGTCGCCGGCCCCCTCGGAACCATACATACACACGCATCGGCTGTGCACATCACATGAAAGGACAGCATTCGCTCATTCGCTTATGATGGCTCATCTGCTGGGCACATGAAGTAACACGACGTGACAGGGAAGTAAGCAAACAGCCCTGACTCAAAACCACCCGGAAGCCCCACAATCGCCGAAAGTAAAAACAGCCCCGACCCAAAACCGCCCGGAAGCCCCACGAGTCGTGCCACGAGTCACAATCGCCGAAGGTAAGCAAACAGCCCCGACTCCCCGACCCAAGACCACGCAGAAGCCCCACAATCGCCGAAAGTAAGGAAACAGCTCCGACCCAAGACCACGCGGAAGCCCCACAAGCAAGCAAATAGCCCCGACCCAGGAAACCCCGCAACAGCCGAAAGTAAGCAAACAGCCCCGATCCAGTGATCCAGGACCGCCTGTAAGCCCAACTTGCCCTTAACGCCCAAAACCCTTTATGTACGAGCGCTGGGGGCGCCAAAACCCTAAGGTGAACACTTTTTCTAAAGTGCACTGTTTCTGGCTGGCTTCGGCTTGTTCGGAGGGAATTGCACCGAAACAGATAGGATTCGCTTATTTCAAGAGATTATGCATGATTTTCGTGGAATCCAAGACAAACTGATCCTACCAAGCACCTTCTTTGCAATTATAAAGGCAAACTCATCTCAACAAAACTCGAAGCAGAGGAGACCCGGAGGAGAACCGGAGGAACCGGAGGAAACCCGGAGGAGAACCGGAGGAAACCCGGAGGAGAACCGGAGGAACCGGAGGAAACCCGGAGGAGAACCGGAGGAGAACCGGAGGAGAACCGGAGGAACCGGAGGAGAACCGGAGGAGAACCGGAGGAGAACCGGAGGAGAACCGGAGGAACCGGAGGAGAACCGGAGGGCGTCGGAGGAAGCCCAAGCAGCCGACCAGCGAGCAAACTTGCCTTCTAGAGGTGCCCCTAAGGCCAACTCGCCAACTTTTTGAAGAAACATGCTGCAAACGCCTAAAAAGGTTGCTCTCAGCTGGATTTGCTGCTGCTGCGTGCGAAATGCACCGTTTATGCTCACGAATGAAGATTCGGGCCGTTGCGTGTGCACTTTAGCCCTAGGGGTGACCTTAGGGATTTGGGGCCCCAGATTGGTTTGGGCAGGCACCCAAGGGCCCAAGGGTCTAAAGTCCCAGGGAGCGTGAACCACAATCAATGAGTCAAGGCAGCTAGTGTCACAAGTCCTCAGTCAACATCACCACCACCACTAGCACCACCAAGCATCGTCAATATCATCTGCACAGCCAGCAGCATTAATACACTCATCACAACTCATCTTCACATACCCCAACATCATGACCACCATCTCCCTGGTCAACGTCCTTGTCGCAACAGCTATCATCACCATCATCATATGCATCATCACATCATCTTCTTTTGCGACGGCAAGACTGCAAGACAACTAAGACAACATGCCACCCACCACCAGCCACCAGCAGAAAAGGATCAGCATGACCATCATCGTCGTCATCATCATCACACATCACCAGCACCATCACCACCACTGCCTGGCACATGCATCCTCAATCATAATCATTCATCACCATCGTCGCCGTCGCCATCATCATGATGCTTCATGATCTTCTTCTTTGTTTTGTATCTATCAGATTATCACCGTCTCTGCCAGGGCAAGGGATATTATTATATTTGATGCAACATTACGAGAGGCACCGACAAGTGCCACAGACTAGAGACCTTCATGAAGGGGCGCCTGGGCCGCCTGGGCCATGGGCTTCAACACGGTAACTCTGCTGACTCCCCGACTCGCTGAATCATGAGCATGAAACATACTTGGGCTTGCCTAAGTTGAGGAGACGGACAGAATGTTCGAGTTGGAGGGCAAGCAACTCTAGACCTCTGACCCTGACCTTGTTATATGCGCCGTGTACCTGTGCAACGCACAACACACACACAACTGAAACGTCCATGCACTGACTGATTGCACCTGACGACAGACGACAGTCGACAGTACTCAAGCACTCAGATTCTTTCCCCCTCAGTCGGAGTCGAAGCTTTGTGCATCCAGCTGAGCTGCCGTGGGTGCCGCACCACGAATGTTATACGGGCACCGATGAACATGGGCCCGCCTGTCCGGATAGTGCCTTGCTTCAAGGCACCACCACTTCAACTTGAGCAGCGTATTATCTTCCCCGCCATGAGCAGAGAACAGGAGTGTCCGACGGCACTGCTCATGTGCTTCGTGCTTGCAGGTGGCCTCGTATCCAGTTGTTGTCCCATCACTGCCCTTGATGGGAGTAAACTTACAGCCTCTCCAGAAAAAGGTAAGGGGCCCGAGCGCACCGCCGAGTCCGGCACGAGCCTTCGCCTTGCCTTTAGCCTTTGATTTTGCTTTTGCTTTCGCCTTCGCTTTGGGAGCCGGCACCGGTGCACCGTCTGTGGCTCCGCTGCCGGTGGAGAGGCTGCCAGAGCCGCTGCCACTGCCACTTGAATCACCTGAGCCTGAGCTGCTATCGGAACTGCCAGTGCTGGAATCGGACTCTGAGGTGCTCCCACTGCTGCCGGAATTAGGCTCTGCTGCATGCACTGGATGCAAGACGTCCTGCAATATGGCCGCCACTCCGCCACCGTTGTCGCCTGCAACTGCCTCAGCCGCAGCCTCAGCTGCCTCAGTTTCAACTTCAGCTGCTACTTCATCTTCGTCGATCTCGTCTATCATGCGAAGCAACTCATCGACATCACCGGCATCATCGGAACCGTCGGGACCATCCTGGGCATCCTCCAAAGCAGCATCAACAGGAGATGCATCACCGATATCATCAACTGCCGGGTGAGGATGAGCACCGCCCTCTGGAAGCGGCTGGGGATGTTGCTGCCGCTGCTGTTTCACTCGTCTTTTCTTGCGTGCAGGCACAGGCACAGGCACATGATCTAACCATTCATCGCCATCCGCAATGGCACGGAAGGCACGCACTCGTGCACGTGGTGCCCGTGGCTCTGGCAGCGCAAGATCGGGAACACCCGCGAGGAGCCTTCTGTACACATCTGCTGATCGACCGTGCGGAACTGGCTGCAATTCATGCTGCACAGCCAACGTCAAAGCGAGCAGGTACAAGCGATCAACCACAACACCGGATTTTTGCTGCACAAGGAACAAGATCTTGCTATCAGGCGCAGCCGCCCGGTGATCAAAGGACTCAGCTTTTCGGCACTGGCTGGCACGGCAAGCACGTGCTTCCCAGCCGTTGTCCAACAGTGTTTGCAACAGCTGCCACTTCGACTGCTCCACCGGTGGAACAGGCAACTTCGCAAGCAGAAGACGTGGCTGGGTAACGGCATTGGCCAAACAAACGTGTCGCAAACCTTTGTCTGTGAGTTTGAATGGTGGGTCCTCAGTCAGCAGACCGTTTTGCTGCAAGGGCAACAGGAGTGATCGTTGCTCAGCCGTGAAAGACGATGTGTCCGTCACGCCTGCCTTGCCTTTCAAGAAAATCTTCTCAAGCACGACTCGTAAGGCCCGCGAATCTGACAGGGGAGGCGAGTAGTCTTGGCAAGCCCGCAAACAATACACAATGCTGGGGTCAACTTTCAACACTCTCAAGGACTTCAGCTGCGACAAGGACAAGCTGCTAAATGAAAGCACACAAGGAATGTCGTCCACAGCGAGGCCTCGGACTGCAGACCTCATGTTAAGCAGCTCCGAGTCAACGAGCAGCTCTCTGCGCTCCTGGCTGAAGGAAGCCGCCCGAAGCAATGCGATCGGGAGGTCCGTGCTGCTCAGTCGCAGCTCACCGTCAGCTTGGAAGCGTTTCATCTTCGACATGGATGGCAACAACTTGAAAAACACGCCTGTCATCTGATGATGTGTTGCTTCTGCTTGGCTGATTTTCTGAAAGAGAACATCTACTTCTCTGCGAGGGCCAGGGCCGGATATCTCAACTATGTCCTCGGATGCAACCACCTCAGGCGACGAGTATGTCAACATGGGCATCGGCTGCTGCTGCGAGGGCAGCAAGAACTCACGAAGCAAGGAGAAAGCTCCGGACTCATAGGCAACAGCAAACACCACAGGTTCTCCTGAGTTCCGAACAACAGGCAAACGATCAAGCACATGTTCCAAAGCAAGTCGCTTGAGAATCGGACCCAGTGCTGTCGCCTCAACTGCATGCTCCTCTGCTGTTGGGGGCGCTGGCCGCCGAGCCGAATTTGTGGCTGGGTCACGCACAAACACTTCTGGCATATTCTGATGTTGACTCAACATGTCGGCACGATATAACAGATCTCGAAGACGCCTGTCACGGACCGCAGAAGACCCCTTTGCTGCTGCTGGATGCAGCCCCAGCCTCATGGCTTGCACCGCCTTCTTGTAGCTTCGGCACTGATTCACACACGGTGCAAGCTGTGCAACGAAATCCTTGGGGTTTCCGCACATCGCCTCTCGCAGGTCTTTGGCTCGGATCTGCAAAGACATGTATGCTGGGCTGTGGCATGGGCTCTTCTTGGAGCCCTTCTGTGTGCGGGCATGCTGGGATTCCACACGTCGCTCTGCAGTGGGGATTAATGCCAAGCCTGCCACCTCAGCTGCAAACAACGGGCACGAAGTCAAATCTGCCCCGCAACACCATTGGTCACCCTGCTGCAAGACGTCTGGCGAGAACAAGCGAGGCAAGTGCTTGCGAAGCCGGACAGCCTCAGGCCCCTCCTCAGAAAGACACCGGATACGATTCCAGACCTCACGAGCACGCTCCTGATCATGGTGAGCGAGGCCTGCAGCACACCATGGAAAGCTTCGGAAATGCGAGGTTTTTAAATTAAGGTAAGCACAGCCGTCAGGAACGACCGACCCATCTCGAAGTCTTGCACAACCTTGGTTCGTTCCTCTGCTGGAAGATCCGGTGGAAAATTTTGAACCAATGACGTAGCCCCATGTGATGACAAAGCAGAAAGCTCTTGCATGAAGTCATTCAACGCCAACTCCGGGGCACGACGGCCCCGCATCGGGCATGTTTCCAGGAGACACCTAGTCGAAGCATCCAGTGCGTTTGAACCACCACCTGTGAGAAGATGCCAGTGGCACGGGCAGCTTTCTGACCATGCAATCAAATGCAACGTTACTTCTGATAAGAGCACCAGCATGGACAGGTATGCCTCAAAGAAGGGGCATCGCACGAGTGCATCGACATCTGCAATGGATGCACCTTCTGCTTCGCCTTGACCGGCGACGGCACCTCCGTCCAGATACTTTGGCAAGCTCCAACCCCACCTCAACGAGGGCAACACTTCCTGCAGATCCAAAGCGCATGAAGCAACCGTGCCCCAGCGAGCACGATAGCATTGAGACCGGAACTTTGCCACTGCTTCCTTGAAAACAGCCTCGCCCTGAACACCCTGACTAAAGCACTTGGCCAGCAGCCGCTCCTTGGAATGCCTCTCTCGCAAAAACTTTGCCAGGACTGACATCTTCGAGACTTGATCATCGTAGCACTCCATGCAAGAACCCAAATCTTTTGTTGCATTATGGATTATGTGCAGGAGGCCTCCTATCCCGAAAGAAGTGTCAAGGGATACTAGCCTATCATCTTCATTTTGTGCGGGGCAAGCTGGAACAGACTCCGACTCCAAGAAATTCTCGAGCCCTGCTTGGACCGAAAACCCTGCTAGATTTACATCATCCCCAAAGTCAGACTCTGCCATGACTTGGAAACCCTGACCCCTATCATCACTCGCCTGTGGCTGGCAAGACTCAGCATGGTCTGCTGCGGGTGGCTCGAAAAACGGAAGCATTGATGACAGCTCAAAAGGCTCAAGTCTCGTAAGCAAACTCTCCACACCCAGGTCTGTCGTGATACTGACAACACTCTTCAGCAAACGTCGCAGGATTGCAAAGTCTCCAGCAATCAGATGCAGGGAATGCAAAAAAGCAGACAAGCGATGGCCTGCATTGGCTGACCTGCCACCGAGTGTGGCAGGAGGTGGGATAATTTGAACGATCTTTCGTCGCATCTGCTGAATAGTCAAGCGGATGCCGGGCGAGATGCCTTCGGACCTTAGATTCGAAATACAATCACTTGGTGACCGAAGCACATGCTCCTGACAATATGCACAGCCGCCGAGTCATGCCATCATATTCCTAGCGCTTGCAGTGCAGCTATCAGGACAATGACTTTGGTGACAAGACGGTCGCAAACTCACAGAATGCCAGATTCACATAGTCACATACTTCACAACTCTCAACTCTCAACTCTTACACAAGGCTGACTGCTGCTTCGGTACTGCCGGCAAGAATGGACGTAGGACAACAGCTCTGCAGCATGTTGATGCTCAACAAAATCCAGCACAGTAACTTCATAATCGCGGCCGCCTTGTGGAGAGGAATCTGTCAAAGCGTAAATGAAAACTCCTTTCAACAAGCTCGCCTGGACCTTAGACTGTTGCAACATTGCAAAGCCCATGTCCAACGCAGCACGTCTCTGCGAAATGATGGCTTTCGACGGCAAGTGCAGCCTGTCATCTGCTTTCAACCTCTCAATCCATGCCTCAGCAAGTTTCTCCGGCAAAAGTAAGAAGGCTGCCAGTTTCAAAGCATGTGCCAATGCACCGTCGCTGTTTAAAGCCATAGCACACAGCATGGCCTCAACTAGCAAACCGATGCTGAATGCGAATCCATGCTGTGTGGCGGCCACATACGCATGCCGCTTACTCGCTAGCAGCAAACTCTCAGCATGTTGATAACGCATGCCTTCCACAAAATCTTGCCAGACTGTAGGGTCTACAGCATGATTTGCACCCTGCCCCAAAGCAGCAATACAATCTGCCAACCCCCAAAGCTTCACTGGATCGTGGATGCAATCAATTTGCTTCGCAGCTCCTGCAGCTTGGGCAGACACCGCTTCTTCAAGAGCGGGTCTCTTGCCGAAGATACGCAATGCCGGCCACTGCTCAATCCTCTTTCGCTGGCTGCCAACAAGACCAGAAACAAATTTGCGCCCTTTTGTGACACCGTAGGCATCATTATTCCAAGCCACCGGCAGATCTGGAACAACAACTGTGGACCAATGCTTTGTCAAAATGAGCATGGCAAAGGGATATGGAAGTCGTAGCACTTGGCTAAAAGGATACGAGAATACAGGATGACACTCCTCAGGCCACACAGAATGCAACCGCTCTTGCTGCCCATATTCCAAATCTGTGAAGAAGCAACCGCCACGTCTGCCAGCTATGGTGAACCAAGCTTGCGGCTGCTGTAGCAGCATACTTTCTATAACATCGAACAACAAAGCGAAACCATCTAAAGGCCTTCCGGCAAGGGTCGTCCAATGTGATAGCTGATGCTGGGCCTCGGGTCCAATCAAACTTGCATCCCGGAAAACTACCCGCTCACGAGGACGCAATGCCACTGCTCCCAGAATATGGCAGTCGGCAGGTGGTAATGCTTCGAATGGTGTGTCACGCACTGCGTCGCGAAATGCAGGCACCAAGGCTTCTGTCAGGCATATATCCCGATCTTGCTCTTGCTTAGCACTATAGTGGCGATCTGAAGATAGGAAATACTGCGATGCAACCGTTCCAACAAACACGCACCGCACGTCTCCCTGCCCCTGCATGATGGCTGACAAGCTTTGCCGGGCTAGCACTGACTGCACAGCCAGAGGCCAGAACCAGTAGCAGTATCAAAGGCATCAACTCTCAACTCTCCTCCATGCCGGCCGGCAGCGCTTGCCGGAGAAATCTCCCTACGATGCAATGCTCCTACGATGGAAGTTCGAGGTTCCAAGATTCAAAAGTTTCCTGGCTTCGTCAAAACCTGTTAAAAGTTGCAAAGTGGGAATATGACTTGGCTCACTACCATTACTATTACTATGACGACTACGACTGGCGCAGAAAAGCCTCCGATTGCCGATTGCTTCCTAGGTTTTGTCGAGGATCCTATCATTTGAAGTCCGAAGTGTTCTGAGTTCTGAGTATTCTGCTGCTGCTGCTCATTCTGTGGGAGGCTGAAGCTCTGCTCTGCGACTCTGAACTGACTCTACTGCATCTGATCTGATCATCTGAGGTCTGAGATTCACTCTTTGAACTCAAACAGCTCGCACCACCGGTGGCACCAGTCTCAGTCCACTTCTTCAGAAAAATGCGAAAGCTTCCAAGCACGTGCAAGTTCCAAGCACAAAAATTAACTGGTTGAATCGCGGGTCGGGAATCGTGCGAAAATGCTCAAGGCGGGTTCAACGAAGCTTTAAGTTCAAGGCTAGGACTCCAAAAGCTCTGCCGGCTCTGCCTGCTTGGCTGTGGGCTGTGGCCCAAAACGAAAACGGGGAAATTAAGGCACTTCGGGGTTTAGGGGCCACTTAGGGAAACTTAGGGTTTTTTTTATTATCTTTTCGCACTCAGCCACGCCGACAATGAATCCAACGTCAAACCACCGCTAGCTCCAGAACCAAAGTGCGTCAGTTGGCGACCACAGTCACCACCTTGCCCTCAACCAATCCTAACTGGAGCCCCCACACCCACACACCACAAGGGAAAGCGTTAACTTACTAGTTCAGGGATCCTGGCACTACGGGGTAAGAGTTTGCCAAGCTTGCCAACATTCCTGGCCACAGAACCAGAGAACATCGCATTCCCTGCATCTGTCAGGTGCTTCTTCGTGCTAGATCGAACGAAAGATCTGCATGCATGTTATCCGTGATTGTATGTTTCCTTGATCTGAGTTCCGCCACGCACACGTTTACTAATTGCAACGCAAGAAGAACCCTAAACACTCCCCCTGCATAAACCTTACCCCGTAACAGCTTAAAACAAGCCCTGCATTAGAAGTTCCAGGCACGAAGCCCAAACAGAACTAAACACACAAAACACCTACAGTCTCCATCGTCGTTCCTTTTTTTGGTTAACCAGTTTTATGGTTAGGACGCTATAATAGAGATTTTGGTTAACCAAGAAAAGGAAAGGAACTACAATGGAGACTATAGGCATAACTGCGCCTTCATCAGATCCCACTTCTTCCAGCTGGGCGGGTAGCCAGCCATCAGGAAGTGGCGGCTCATGTCGGCCTGCTCTGCAAGAGTCGTACTTCTAACATCACCTACCAAAGCATGTGTTACTGCAACTGCTCGTCGTTCTGCTGCTTTTGCTGCTGCTGCTGCTCCTCCTCCTCTTCCTCCTGTACTCCTGCTACTACGACGACTTACTAAGGTCCTACAACGGGTGGTGGTGGTGGTGGTGGTGGTGGTGGTGGTGGTGGTGGTGGTGGTGGTGGTGGTGGTGGTGGTGGTGGTGGTGGTGGTGGTGGTGGTGGTGGCGGCGGTGGTGGTGGTGGCGGCGGTGGTGGTGGTGGTGAGACTTGGTTGTGCTGGTGGTACTGCACGGTGCTGCTGGCGGCGGCGGTGGCAGCAGCAGCCGTGATGGAGGCTCGAGCGACAGCAGTCAGGCCAGCAACAAGCGCGGCAAGGGGAAGACAACTACAGGGATCATTGCCATCGCGACTATGCACATGGACATACAAGGCGCCCTAATCTACAGTTTCCGCATGCTGGGTCCTGCAAGAAGGAGCCCTGCTACAATTTCGAATAACTACTTCTAAAGCAAATCGACATGAGAGTCCTGTAAAATACCTATAGTCTCCATTGTAGTTCCTTTTTTTGGTTAACCAAAATCTCGATTATAGGGTCCTAACCATAAAGCTAGTTAACCAAAAAAGGGAACTACAATGGAGACTATAGGTGGAGTCCCCCAAGTCGGGGCCCCTTCCCCCCCCCCTCGACCCCAAATCCGAGACCTCAGATCCGATGACTCCTAGAAGCCTAGAACCATATACCCAGAGACCCCAACATCCTTTAATTCAGGAATATACCGTAAATTATAGTAGGATCCCTAATATGATTTACGGAATATTCCTTAATTGAGGGATGTGGGAGTCTCTGGATACCCAGACTTCCAACCCCAAGCCCTAATCCCAAGCCATGTCCCAGGCTTTAACCCTCAACCTCAAACCCTCGAACCAAAACCCAGAGACTGAAACCTTAAATCCAAAAAACCGAAACAGATAAAGAAGCCCTGAAACCCGGAGCCATGGCTGCAATGGACCCTAAGCCGTAAACTAACCCCTAACCCTGAACCCTAAGCTCTAAACCCCAAGCCGCCTCGTCCCTGCCACTGAGATTTATCACATTGGGCTGCGCCTTCACCAGGCGTATGCCTCGGAAAGACCCATGGGATGCAAGTTGCGTAACGCCGGGCCTTGACAATTCGAATAGGTTCGGGGCATAATATTTCAGAGGGTCCATACATGCTACCATCATGAATTTAGGTCCCAAAAGACCATCCGAATTACCATGGTTGTGGGGACCTAACTCCATCATAGTAGTGTACATGGACCCTCCTGGCATGGTCTACAGTAGAAGCCCAAAAGTTGGAAACCCCGTAGCCTCAATCTCTAAGAGCAATGTATAGGGAATCCCAGCACTATTTGGCCTTAATCCGGTTTCCAACTTTATGGGGTTTACTGTACTTCTGTACAAGGACTACAAGGGCTCCACTTGCCAATTACTCCTGGCCAGACAGAAAATGTAGAGCACTGAACCTACCAGGACCGCAGGTAGAGACCTGAACAAGTTCATAAAACATCATACAATAATAGTTACCGTCATCTCATATGCTATAATACTCCACAGCCCAAAGATACTTTGAAGAGCCCTCTGGTAGCGCTTCGGCTAGGAATTCGAACCGTCAAAGCACAAGTTCGGGAAGTGGTTGTAAGGCTTATGGCCAGCACTTCACTCGTACCTGCCCGTCTTCTCGAAGAATCCACCTGAATCTAAAATGGAAGCTGGGAATAAGCATCGAAAACATACCCGCAACTAAGGCTAGCACTACAGATTCTACAGAGGCTTCCCAACGTATATACACTTGGCAGGTATGCCATAGAGAAGCTAGTGGGTAAGTCAGGGCGGACGCCAACCCTCAGAATATCGCCCCCCCAAAGCTTGCATGAACCTCGTGAGCCCTACGCTTCAATTCATCTTGCCTGTAAACAAAACTTTCAAGCACTGCACATTTACATCCCAAGCATAGAATCAAAGCAAGCATTAGACTCAAAGAAGACATTAAACCAAACCACAACAACGCTAAACCCCAAACTCGCGGGCCCTAAACCCCAACCCACTCCCGTACAAAGAAACACAACAACTAAAACATCCAAGCCTCAACCGGTAGCCAAGATAGGAAATGGAATAGTTACTACAGTTACTAAGAGCATTCCCGTATGGTCCCTACTTTAGGCCCACAGGCTAGCCTTAGGAACCCAAAGCACCGAAAACCTGTACCAGCAGCAGAAATCCCAAACCTATGAACAACTTCCTCTAATGCCGGGCCCGACCAAATGCCAAGCAATGAGTAAAAGGCATAAAGCACTAGTCCCACAGCCCAACACCTTTAAGCCTTAGCCTAAACCCAAGAAAAGCGATGAAAACCCAACAACAAAGCCATGCAGAACCCGAATCCCTAACGCGGACCTTGAGGGAGTAAGTGCCAATCCACACAAGTAGTACAAAACCTTTTGCCAAGAACCACCTGCTTGACAACGCCTCCCGCCGAAACACTCAAGCCCAAACCCCGCAGCTCGCTAATATACCGGCCTTAACAAGTAGAAGAGGGTTTTGGTGCCCATTATACTATAACTATGATAAGCAAACCCCGCCAAAACAGTAATGGTACTCATTTTAAGGCCCCTGTAGCATCCTCGTAGTAACCTTGTAACCTTTATAGACCCATTTAGGCTCCCTGCGGTTGAGTGAAAGGGGAAGCATCTCCTTGAGTTTTCTGGTTGCTCGGGTTCTCTCCTAGACCCACCCATATGAGTGGTTGTCTTTAGGGTTCAGGGTTAAGGGGTTCAGGGCTAGTTTAGGGGTCGTTGTCAAAATTAGGGTCCCTCTTTGGGTCCTTGTTCTAATTTAATAATACGGCACCTATTATTTAGGGTACCCAAAAAGGGACCCTAATTTTGACAACTACCCATATTATTGTAGCCCCTGATTTCCTCTTACTGAGAAATATTCGAGCCCTTTAAACGGTACCTGGGGGGTTGCGGTTAAGAGGATGAGGGTTTCTTGATCTGAGTGCTTCAGTGTTCATGCTTCAGGGCTTAGGGATGTTTAGCTAGGGTACCCAGTAACCTTCTCTTTTTGGTATTGGGTAACTTTAGAAGGAACCTAGGACTACAAAAAGGGAATAAGGGTACTACTGGGCATCCTAGTTAGGGTGTCGGGTTTGGGGCTTTTTCTTGCGATGGGCCTTCCGCACTGCAGATGCGAGGACGTCCAGTTCACTGAATTTCGAGTGTGCGCTGAAAAGAAAATTATCCAAAAGCGCCCGCACAAGTCACCGTACTCCCCACTTCAGCTCGGAACATCGCATCAATCATCTTCGTCGGGTTTAGGGTTTAGGACTTTGGGTTTAGGGCGTCTGGGTTGCCGAGTTGTGCTTGGTTGCAGGGGGGCGGGGTGGGTGGGTGGGTGGGTGGGTGGGTGGGTGGGTGGGGGTTTAAGGTTGCTATCGCGGCAGCTCTTGAGAGATGTCGGGCTGCTCTGTGCTCCCCAGACCCTCCAAATACCTTAGTTAAGCACTCAGCATTAAATCTTAAATCATATCGGACACTAAACCCTGAACCCCTAAACCCAAAATCTTAAATCATATAAGGGGTGCTATCATGATTTCAAGGTATATTCCTCAATGAAGGGATCTGGGAAGGTCTGTGCTCTCTCTTCGTTGGAGCTTGGGGGCTTCTTGGCTGAGGGTGTCGCCAGGATTCAGGGGGTTTAAGGGCCCTTAATGGGGATCCCCTACCCTATAATGGGCTATATAATGGGTATATAATAGCTGTATTAAATTGGGGCTTGGGCGAGGTGGTTGCCCCCCATATGAGTGAGGCTTTGGGGTTTAGGGGTAAACCCTAAACCCTAAACCGTCACTAGGAGCTCTCCGTTGCACGAGATTTGTGCACCGCAGATCGCTGACTCTGAGCTTATACTGCAACACCTGGTGGAGTCCTACTGTTGATGATATAAATCCTGCATGACCCATAATAAGGAATATACGATAATTCCGATATATTCGTTATTATGGGTCATGCAGGATTTATATCATCAACCGTAGAACACCCAGTCCCCACGACGCCTGAACTCCCAAGCCCAGAGCCCGATCGCGAGCGTGACTCGACTTCGTGACCGCATGCTCATCGAAGGTTTCTGCAGAAATCGGTCTGAGTCCGGTAAAGGGTTGGCTGGAGGACTGGACCATGGCTTCAGTGGTCACATGTTGAGGGTTTTGTAGACGGGAATTTGAGGCACACCTGTCAAACTACTTCTGATGGACAAAGTCCTGCATTCCTAATATTCAAAAAGAGGTACTCACGATTGGTCAGGTAGGTAAGGTAATTCAGAATTTAGCCCATCAGCAGTAGGATGCAACCTGAAGACGGAGCGTACCGCCACTTAACACTGGCTACATGGGGGACTCAATGTCAGTTTCACAGACAGCAGTGCCTACTTCAGCCGCGAGTAGTGGTAGGTCGTGCCAGAACCTGTGTACCAAACCCAAAACCCTACGTACACCACATGAAAGCTGAACGTTTAACAACCTTTCTCCTAACTGCTGAGTTCCCAAGGCCCCACAAACAAACTTACATGTTGACCATACAACGGTTCCCTAGATGGTTCCCTGCTCAGCTACAAGCAGATGCAAACTCAGATGCTACAAACCCTAAAAGCTTAACCTCAAACTCATCTGTACCTTACCCTACGGCCCTGAAATGTATCGATTTTCGGGGATATCTAAGGTCCACGTTTTGGAACCCTAACCGTAGAATAGGTTATTGACAAAACTAACCATTTGTATACATGGTATACCCATAGGCCCCAGAGTAGTTCCTTTTTGGGGTTCATATATAGAACCCTATAACGTAATGCCAAAAGGAACTACTTTGGGGCCTATGGGTAGAGTAGGTATAAGTGGAGCCGTTGTTTATGCGATTTGCGTCCAGGTCTCCGTCAGAGAGCGCCGGGGATCGTCCGGCGCACGCTTTCGAAGAGGGCCGAAGTCTACCTGCTTGCAGCTTAGGGTTTAGAGTTTCTACCTTCTACAATCCCTCTAAGATGATCCTTAAACCTATCAAAACCTAGCTTCGTTAGGCTCTAAGGACTCATATTTTAAGGCTTTTGGGCCCCAAGACCATACTATCTAAGGCTTTTGGGCTATTTTGAGCCTTAGGGTTTAGAGTTTTTAAACCCAAAGGGTCCAAGTATCATTCTGGTATATACTTATAGGGCACTTTTGGGGTCTAAGTATATACCATGATGATACTTGGACCCTTTGGGAAAGGCTGCAAGTATAGAGGTCTTGCTTTCAGCTCGTTTCCAAGAAAGAGTTGAGTCCGCACATAGGAGTCGAAAGTCTGCGAAGAGTTTGTACTGATAGTACCTACTTTGGGCCATGTGGGGGATTACGTTGACGGTTACAGGGGCTTACAGATTTAATCTCATTATAAAGTTGATCGGAGATTCGTAGCTCTGCTATAGACAACCTGGATGCCCATTTATGACTTTATCCGTAGCCTTACCATATTTCTTGGTTCTTCAAGCTCAATCTGCGTGTATGATCCGGGTCTAAAGTTTGATTTGGGCTTGTGGGTGCAAGTGCTGCTGGCATGCAAAAGTTTGGGGTTGTAAGTTTGAAGGGCGGCAGCATATGCATGTCGTAGCAGGCTCCTATAACACACACGAGTGCACCAGTAAACCACGACAACCAAAGGCCTAAATCCCGACACCGCCGCATGCTCTTAAAGCTTAAATGCCAAATCTCCTCGAACGCCATCAGCCAATTCTTGAGATCGGATCCCCTACCTGAGCTCTGCCGCCTCGTGTAAGGACAAACCGTCGATCCATCGCTCGGGTCGTAGCGCAGATTCGTGTACTTAGGGTTTAGGGTTTAGGGTTTTCCATCTCCCAGAGATCTTTCCACCCACTTCAACCCCCCCCATCCTACCCCACCCTAAACCCAAAACCCCAAACCCCACAACCGAAGCCCCTGAAACACCAAACGTCCTGCCCCCCCGGGCCCACTAGTGCCTGCTCCCAGGGTATCCGCTTCTTCCCAAGGATGTGCGACATCTGATGCACGAGAACCTGTCGGCGGCTTCTTTCTGCAACTTTGGGTTTTAGGGTCGGTCTAGGCTTTAGGGTTTCGGGTTCAAGGTTTAGTGTTGATTTTGGGGTTGAGGCTTTGAAGGTTTAGCGCAGGCACAGAGTTTAAAACTTTATGTTTGAAGGCTCAGGGTCTAGGGGTTTGAGAATTTAGGGTCTAGGGCTTTAGGTTTCCCCACACACCCCGAAACTCCTATCGACTTCTGCTGGTGGGATGCTATAGTGAATCCCAAAAAATCGGGACATGGATTAAGGATAAGCAATGCTGGGACTGCCTATGCTTTACCTTGAGGCCATGAGGATAATCATGGTTCACCTTCTTGCATTCTACTAATTACACCAACCCTAAACACCTAAACCCAAACACAAACCCTAAACCCCAAACCATATTGAGAAAGCCAACTCCCGGGTGCCGCGCCATCGCGGTCATCAGCGCGTCGTAACCGGCCTGGCAGCAAGGAAAGGGCCCTAATGATGCTCAGGGTTGAAGACATTGGGTGCGTGTGGTTTACCTATAGTCTCCATTGTAGTTCCTTTTTGGTTAACCAAACTCTCTATTATGGGGTCCTAACCAGAAAGCTGGTAAACCAAAAAATAGGGTGTCAGTGGCTTTTTTCTGGTTGAGGCTTTAGGGCTCAGGGGTTCAGGCTTACATGGACTATTCAACTTGGACTGAACCCTAAACGCGCAACGCCGGTTCCGAAGTTTTTTCACATTGTTCTGTGGAAAGCCATTATTCACGCGTGCTTGAGGAAGCCTACGACCAATTCCAACGGTCATCAGGCCCAGGATTGCGGGTTCAAAGGAGGTGCCATGCCCTGTTGATCTGCGCACTCTTAAGGATTCACCAAGACTGATGCCGCAGGCCCACTAGGATTTTAAACAAAAAATCCCTAAACAAGGAGCCTAAACTTCAGAACGAGCCCCTGTCGTCCATTTCAACCCAATGAGCCCGAAAGCCCAGTCCCTGAACCAAAGACCCCAATGTAAAATAAAACGCCCTGCACTCCCTAAATGATACACCCTAGCCCTAGTACGACATGCTAGACCCTAAAAGTAGAAGAAGCACCACAAAGTTGGAACATCATGATCATTATGCAGCTGAGGTTAAGCAAAACAGCAAAGGCCCAGCATGATCATTCTTATCTTTCCATGTTTCAAGTTTTTGGCCTTCACTGTAAACCCTAGACCCCAAATCCTACACCTTAAATGCCGGACCCCCACCCCAAAGCCCTATACCTCGAGGCCCTAAACCTACCACAACCCTATAACAGGCCCACGAAACCTGAAACCCTAAACCCTGAACATCCTTGTGGGTTTAGGGTTTAGGGTTTCCTTATAAACCCTAAACCCTAAGAAAAGCCCTTAAGTAGCCCCACGCGGCTCGTGCACCTCGTGCGATGCATCTGTGTCTTCTCCGGAAGCTTGATCGCCTCGAGAGCTTTCGGGCTTTAGGGTTTTGGCAAACAGGGTTCTGTGGTGTTTCATAGGGGTTCTACAGGTTTGCTGTTGTTGTATGGCGGTTCTTTAGGGTTCCGGTGGCGTTCTGCAGGGGGTACTATCGCGACTCCTTGTGAAGCACTCGGCTTTCGTTCTTACCTTAAGTAAGCTGTGTCACCTTTGTCTAGTCTGGTCTCACGAATTCCCTCCGTCCTGCCTCAGCGTTTGGAATCCTATGAAGCGAAGGTGATACTATAACTATGTTGGGGAACACTGGCCTGGGGGATGATGTGGCTGATACTTCGGACCGCTGCATTGACCTCGTTGCTCCCCCTTAGCGCTAAATCCAACAAGCCCTACTTGCTGCTAGGCCTCCCGAAGCACCAGAAGCCCGGGGCAACTTGTAGTCGACGTCGGTCAAAGCATTGACCTGGCCGCCGCTGAAGAGGCTCAGTTTGGGATTCTCGTTTATTTGACCCCCTACATTCTTGTCCCCCTACACTCTAACCCCGACACCCCTACCTTAACCCCAAGTAACCTACCCTTTTAAGGACTTATATAAAGAAATCATAATAGGGAACCCTAAAAAGGGAGGTTCCATAGGGTCCAGGTAGAGCCAAAACCCTATAATCCTAGAGCCTGAATGTCTCTGTTAGCCCTAAACCCTAAACCCTAAACCCTTTCCCGGCCCCTTCGAATCGCCTCGAAGGTGACGGGCAACGGCCCGGGACTCGCCTCCGACTTCGAAGCCTCACCAGAAAGTAGGAACTTAGGGCTCGTTTCAAAGGTTTAGGGTTTATGGAGTTCAGACTTCAGGGTTCAGGGTAGTGGTTCAGGGTTTAGGGTTTTAGGGCTTAGAGTTCGAGGTTTAGGTGTGCAGTGTAGCGCTTGTGAATTGGGGTGTGGGGGCTCCTTTGACGCCTGTTAAAAGTGCGGCTGAATTCTGTTGAGGTTCGTGTAAGGATTACTAGGTAGATCACTATGAAGGTAGGTGTCGCGTGCCTTGATGCGTGGGCGGCTTGCTGTTGTCTGGGCTGGGTTGTCTTACAACGTTCGGCTTCCGGGCTCCAGGTTTAGTTAGGCTCCGTTAAGGGCCCCTGTCAGTCCAAATATTGAGGAACGCCCTGTGGGAACAGCAAGGCCGTCAAAGAACATCGTTTCACTTGATAGACCTGTGCAGTAAGCTCGGAGACACAGAGCTGGCACGCGCACTTCGACAGCTAATGCTGCTTTGCAGCGAGGCTGCAAGTTTCTCCAACCCTAAACTCCCTAAACCATATAGAACCGAAAACATGAATGCAACCCTAATCCTACAGACCCTAAAATCAAAAACCCTAAGGCCAACTAAGGCCCTAAACTCATCTTGGAAGTCGTGCATGCCACACAGGAGCTTCTACGGTTGATGATATGGATCCTTCATTACCCATAACAAGGAATATGTGGGAATTATGGTATATTCCTTATTATGGGTCATGCAGGATTTATATCATCAACCGTAGTAAACATGCTGCTGTTTCCACAGCATTCAGGCCTGTGCTCTTGAGCATGCAATCGTGGATGCAGCCAAAAAAGCCCAAACCCGAAGCCCGACCTTAAAAGCACCTGGCCCTAAACAACCTACCCTCTTAGGGGTCCCTGGTATGGTTTATATAATTTCTGACAAAGGTAGGTTATTTAGGGTCCAGGTAGTCCCTATAACCTGAACCCCGACAAGGTGCATGAAACACTTGAGAACGCTGTGTTACTCTGGTTGCCGGCCGCGGCTCCCACGTTTGCATTGCTCAGGTGAGGCTTAGGGAACAGTGGTTGGGGGTTCGGGGGTTTCAGTTTCGATTGCGGAATAAGGATGACTATGGGATACGGGCGGTAAATACAGCTAAGCCTGGAACCCTAACAGCCAGCCCACGAGCCCCGCTTGAAACCCTAGACAATGCAACAACAAAAACCTACCTGAGCCCAAACTCTACCGACCCCACCGCCAAGCAAGAGAAAGCAACACAAGGAACAAGCCTTAAAACCCAAACCCGAAACCCTCAGCCCCTAAACCCTCAACCCGAACCCCCTCCCCTCTTCAATGGCGGGGTCCTCAACCCCTAAACCCGAAATTCATCCCCCCCCCCCGCTTCAATAAAATGGTGCAACCTCTATTAAAACCCTCCCCCCCCCCCCCCCCCCCCCCCCCCCCCCCCCCCGCTTCAATAAAAGTGTGCAACCCTAAACCTCTATTTAAACCCTCATCCCCAACCCTAACCCCCCCTCCCCCGCTTCAATAAAAGGGTGCCTGCACCATGAAGTCGCCTAAACCCCTAAACCCTCAACCCGAAATTCATCCCCCCCCCCCCTCAATAAAAGGGTGCAACCTCTATTTAAACCCCTAAACCCTCACCCCCCAAACCCTAAACCCTAGACTCTAAACCCGGCGGGGTGCCTGCACCATGAAGTCGCAAAGGCCCTTGAGGTTGGCGGGCGGTTGCAAGCCCACCAGCAGCTCATGGGCCTCAAACGAAAAAACAGTGTAAAAGGCTTCGTTAGGTTTTGATAGGTTTAAGGATCTTGGGAGGGTTTATTCACGGTTTCCTTAGCTTTGTATTTGCGGCATTTATGTGGGCTTTACATCAATAGCAACAGTAGCAAAGGGTGTTTTTGTGCTTGGCAGCCAAACCCTCTGCAAACTGAGCACCTAGCAGTGCCTTCTGCCACCTGTCCGTTGGGTGTGCCATTGTTTCTGGAAGCCTCTCTGCCAAAGCAATGGCCAGCCTGCATTGGGCTTCTTGCAGGGTCAGCTGTTCTGCTTCCAAGCTGTTAAGCCAAGAGAGGATGCAGGGATGGCATTCGCTCAGATCGAGCTGAGCTGCTGTTCTCATCAGCCCCAGTGCATGCTCTGCATCGTCTGTGCTGAAAGTACTTGGGTCCTCCTTCAGCCATGCAGCAGCTGCTTTGATTGCTTGTGTGGCCTTGGCCTTGGCCTCAGAAAGCAAAGACGATAGCTTCCTGCGATCAGTTGAGGCTGCCGGATCCCAAAAGTTGTGCTTCACCATGAGGATCTCGTGATGCAGAAAAGCCTGCACCTGACAGGAAGCCGAAACCTTAGCATAGAACTCGAAAGGTTAGGGTTTAGGGCTTAGGTCTAGGTGTCGGCCTTAGGAGCCTTTAGGGTCTAAGGTCTAAGGGCTTAGGGCTGCTTAGGTATATGGAATTAATTTGCTGGTGCAGTGAAGGAGGGATGTTGCTTGGGATTAGGGGTTAGAGATTCGGTGTTGGGCTTAGGGTTTGAATGGGCCTTAGGGAGGCAGAGGTCAGACCAGCTTCGACAGACCACGATAACCCTGATCAGCTTGCCTTTGGCGCACACGGACAAAACAGGGTATGGGGTTGAGGATGAAATCAGTTAAGCTCAGCGGAAAGTTCATGGTTTGGGCTACTTAAGCTACCCTAGGCGAATTACTGCAGAGATCCCCTGAACTATGAGAAATTGTAGGGCCCCTGCCGTTGTGCTCACTGTTTGAAAATGGATGTGTCTGTAGGTTCTAAGTACCCATTTACGGGACACTGATGCAAAGTAGCTCCTAAAATAAGACCCGGCCTTGTACGATGTTGGTACGTAGGACCCCTCAAGATTGCAAAAGCCCCCTGGCTGCCTCCGCCAGGTATTTAGTGTCCAAGGTCTGCGGGAAGAGCTGAAGCCACGATGCCTGCCGCCGCAAACTCTAGGATGCTGTGGTAACTTTACACAGCCTCTGAAATTGCATCAACAACAAAAAATGGCTTTTGCGGCCCTGCCCCTGTCCTATTTATTGTAATTGCACCTGACAGAGTTGATACGAAAACTTGGGTGCCACCCCCCGCAGAACCCAATTTAAGACCCGAAGGCTCATAGTATACCAAGAGTACTACCTACTTTCGGGGTCCCTACAGTCTAGAACTGGTCCCTACATGGGGCAATGTGGAGTCTAAGGGAAAGTCGAAGCAGGAAACCGCTACACAGGGCTGTGCGAGCTCGGGGATATAGAGCTTCAATAAGGAGAAATATGTGATTCGGAAGTGACAGCTGTGGACTCGGCTTAGACATAGAATTCAGAATATGCTCCGGCAAGCCCTGAAACCCTTCGAGCTTAGTTGTTGATGTCTGGCTTGAATTCCTCGCAATGGGAATATCGGAAAGCAGGGACTTCAATATACACTCTTAGCAGTCGCCTGATTATGTGGACCCGTAAATAAGGCGCCACTACTTTTAAGTGATACCCTATCGGTTTTGAGTGCTAGGGCGTATTCGTGTTAGCTTGGATTGTTTGTGTGGGTTTCAAAGGGAACGGATTTGACGTGTAGAGTGTTCAAAAAATAGGAAGGGGATTTCAAGAAGAGCGTCCTTGTAGTTATAGCTCGGGCATCGCTGCACACCTCGACCGAGCAAGTGCCCCACGCGTCCTTTCTGACTACATTCCTGAACTGACGTCTTGAAGACTATATTCCGTTGTAGCAAGTGGAAAAACCCTGAACCTAACCCCTCGCACCGAAACCCAAAACCAATATAATTAACATACTCATCCCGAACCCCTGACCCTCCCTAATTAAACAGCCTCATGCTTCCATGACAGTCTATATAAGCCCTGCTGCACCCTCAGAGCACATATTCAACCTTTGATGTGACCCTAAACCCCCAAACCCGTGAACCCCAAGCCCATGAACCCGCGTCGATGTTACGTTAGCTGCCTTAAAGTCTTGGATGCTCTCAGGGAGATCGGCGTAGAAGGTCTGGTATAGGTGCAGGAAGTCGTAGAAACCTCAGGGGGTTTTCGGTTTAGGTTTTTTTTAAATCTATGTTGACGTTTAGGGGTTTAGGGTTTAAGGGTCTAGGGTTTAGGGTTTATGGTAGAAACCTCAGTCTTGCAGCACCTCCACAGAGAAGCCTTTTGCAACGCTGTCGGAAAAGCGGTCTAAAGGGCTAGGGTCGAAGTGGAAGAGCCTCAAGACCATGTTCTTGGGGTATTAGTATATTGGGGTTTAGGGTTTCCGATTTCGGGTTTAGGGTCTCGGGGTATCGTGTAGCAGAATATGGTGCAAGATGTAATCTTCGTCCTTTTCAGGCCCACAAAGTGCAGGCTTCAACCCCGCACCCAACGAAAATCTGGGACCCAACGGACAGGCCACTGTACGAATGGCTTGAAAAATCCCAGAATCCATGTAGACGCGCATCGTGTCTTTGGCTCAAGCAGCACGAGATCAGATACTGAACCTCCCTGAAGCTACTGGTTGAGGATTTATCGGGCCTGCCTGGGCCTGAAAGAACCTACCCTTTTAAGGGTACCCTTTCTCATTTCTATGTATAAGTCCTCAAAAAGGAAGCCCAGGTACGGTCTTAGGAGTGCCGAGGCCCGAAATCCTAAACCCAAAGCCCTTAGCCCTAAACCCTAAGCCCAAAGCCCTAAACCCCAAACGCGAGGTTGTAGCCTAGGGCCCCAGTACCAGGGCTCGAGCAGTTGTGGCCCACCAGCGGCTTCTGGCTGCGTGTGATCTCGTCGGTGAGGCTGCGAACTCCCACCTCTGAAGGTCTTTCAAAAGGGCTCTTATTAATAATTGGGGTTCCTGAAAGGTTCCTTTAAACGGGTCCTATAAGGGATATACCAGAAGGGTACTACGATATGTGGGCCTAGCGTAGGGTTTTGGGGCCCATTGAATATTGAGGCCCCTATATTACAGTGGATCCCAGAAAGTTGGAACATGGACTAATGAGAATTAGTGCTAGGATTCCGTATACTTTACCTCAAGGGCATGAGAGGATAATGATGTTCCAACTTTCTGGCTTCTACTATACTAGGATGCCCAGTAACCTAGGACCTAGGAATGCAAAGGGCTCCCTTTTTGGTATTGGGCACCTTTATAAGGAACCTAGGATTACAAAAAGGAAATAAGGGTACTACTGGGCATCCTAGTATATCAGCTTTAGGGTTCATCCACTCCGGTTGTTGCAGGACTTTTTGGGGACGCTCATGGCTTTTGAGACTCGGGGCTTTGGGCTTTTGTGTTTCATGGGCTTGGGGGGTTGGAACTTTGGGTCTTGGCTTGTCAGGGCCCATAATATGAAAACCCTGTAGAACCGCTGTGGAACCCCATGACACCCTTGTAGAACACTTGCCAGTAGCACTGCGCCTAATAGTCTTGTAATCCGTATATAACTATAGTACTAGGGCCTTCCCGAAAGAACTTCCAACCACTAAATTCCTCTATGTTGAGCGAGAAATTATCCTGCAAAGCACACCCCCCGGCTGGTTTTTTGAAGTTGCTGACTGAACCATCGTCAGCTGAGAACTAATGGAGCCGGGATTCGGGGTTTAGGGTCCAATCTAAGGATTGAGAGAGTAGGGATCGCATGCTTCCAACCCTTCTGGTGAAGCCGGGGGCTCAACATTCCCAGAAAGACGGACAACAAAAAGCCTTCAGGCGGCTACTCCAGTCGCATTACCCAAAGGGTCCAAAGTACCAACATAGTAGAATGTAGGGTTTCTCTACTCGTAATTACTACTATGATTTGGGGAAGTATTCCCCATAACAGTACCTAGGACTCTTAGGGTTATGCTGTGCTGAAACACTGCGCAACACAACTCTCTAAGGGAAAATTCAGCTGGCTACGAAGGGTGACATCATGACAACATCAATGCGAGTATAGAGTCACAAAGACCCTTAATAAGGAATCCTGAACATTAAACTGCAAACCCGAAATCCTAAACCGTACATCCGAAGCCCTAGGCCCGAAGACCTAAACCCTAAGCACGAAAACCTTAGCCCTAATAGCCCGAAACCCTGAGCCCTGAGCTCGAAACCCTAAACCCGAAATCCTCAACCCTACACAACAAAATGCACAACAAACACAGCACACAATGAAACAATAATAAAGAGAGTAAACACAAAAACACAAAAAAGGGCCTATAAATCCTAAATCCGAAATCCAAAAATTCCTACGCAGCCTCAACACCTTAAGGATGCTAAACTATGGGAATTCAGGTGTATTCCTTATTTTGGGACAAGGCCTCCTCATCGATGGCATCCATCTCCCGCTGGAGGCCGCGAAGCTGCTCCTCGTAGACTTCCGCCTGCTTCCCCGAAGGCGCCATGTAGCCATGTAGAATATTTTTGGCTTTAAAGTACCTAACTACATACATACACTCATACATATATATATATATATATATATCGAGAGAAAGACCCAGCTACATGCATATATATATAGAGAGAGAGAGAGAGAGAGAGAGAGAGAGAGAGAGAGAGAGAGAGAGAGAGAGAGAGAGAAATGGATGGACGGATATACATAGATAGGAACCCCATTCGGGGCAGAGTACATACTATACATGGAGCCTTAGGGCTCCAAACCTTTCCAGCGGCGCCACGGTCGGCTGTGGGTCTCTGAAATTTAGTGATCTCTTTGACTTTTGGGCCTTTCAGGACGTACTGTCTAGGACTAGGGTGCCCAGTAACCTAGGAATAAAAGGAGCTCCCTTTTTGGTATTGGGTAACTGTCCAAGAAACCTAGGACTACAAAAAGGGAATAAGGTTACTACTGGGCATCCTAGGTGTTTTAGGGTTTAGGGTTTCGGGTTTAGACCGTACCTATAGTCTCCATTGTAGTTCCTTTTTTTGGTTAACCAAAATCTCTATTATAGGGTCCTAGCCATAAAACTGGTTAACCAAAAAAGGAACTACAATGGAGACCTGAGCAATTGAAACAATGCGTCCGTTAATCCGTTCATTCTGAGGTTATTATACCCAGGGTGCCTGCGGTGCCTAAACCCTATAAACCCTGAACTTTGAACCCGGAACCCTAAATCCCCAACCCTGGCGTCAAGACAAGATCTTGCGGATTCGATTGCGATCAGGGAGACAAGGCCTCCTAAACCCCGAAGCCCCTAAACCCTGAACCCTAAACCCCAAAGCTCTAAAACCCTAAACCCCTAAGACCTCTAAACCCAAACCCCTAAAGCCCTAAACCCTAAACCCCCACGCCCCAAACCCTAAACCCCTGTACGAAACAGCCAGACTTGAGACTTGGGTCGCTGTGCACAGCTCCTAACGTGGCTGCTTCTGCCTCAGGGGTTCTTGAATTGGAAGGGGCCTGTATACTTCGAACAAGGGGTCCTTTGAAAGGGATCTATAAGGGATCTACAGTAGGGTACTATAATATAGGGGCCTTGATAATTAAAATTTTTATTCTACTACAAGTCTAATCGGGAACCACCCAAATAAGTAGGCCCGGATATTACGGACATGACGGCATTCCTCGGAAGTTCTTTTTTTTGAGTTCTTGCAGGAATTGTGAACTTCCATGTAGAACCCTACATGTCCGCATAAGCAAAACTCATGTACTCACCCTAAATACTAGCCTACATAGCGGCTACTGCCCGATCCTTTCAGAGAGCCTCCTGTCTGTGCGTTAATGGGAGAATAAACGCGCTTGGAGCCTTAAAAGGGCTTTAATTTACTACTATTTGCTTAAGAACCCCCCAAAAATAAAAAATATATTCCTTATAGGGATAATATAGGGATTATCATTTTTTTGGGGGGGGTTCTTAAGCAAATAGTAGTTTAGGGTTCAGGGGTTGCGGCTTAGGGTAGGAGGGCCTGACAGCATTGACTTGTTGAAGTAGCAGAGTGTCCCTTGGAAGTATACAGGGTACTGTAGGGGTCTGAATGAACAGAAGTAGAGGTTTTGCGGTGTGACGACATGTCGCCATCCATGGAATTCGGAGTCTCCGAACGACAATTACCAAAATCCGTCATCCGAGGATCGGAACTGAAACCAACTGGGAGTTTCCGAACATTAGGGGCACCTTATTTCGGGGTCCTTTTTATTGGGATCCTACACCGGCACTATATTACTATATTTGGGTCCCCCTATTTCCGGAAACTCCCAACATCCTAAATCCGAAACGTCAAGCCCGACATCTCTGAACAGCAAGAACCAAAACACGCTCCTGGGACTTGTAGACCTCGGCGGGGGAACTCCGTTGCGTGCGTGATGGGTTGCTTAGGGTTGGTTGCAGAGTTGGAGTGTTGGGTTTGGACTGAGATTTTTCTTGGGTTTGGGTCTAAACCTTGGACCCCAAACCCTAAAGCGTTCTCCATGCTGGTTTGTAGGGCTCTATAGGCTTTGTTTGGCATGCGGCACAGCGTTGAGGACACAGCGGTTCGGTACGTACAGCTGCATGTATGTATGCATACAGAAGTATTTATGTGTGTTTGCAGAAAAGATTGATTGTATGCTGATACGCGGCAGGCAGGCAAACAGGCAGGCTGGGAGGCATGGATGGACGGATGGATGTATGCATAAAACCTGCAACATTTCTTGGGGCACTTGTCTGTGAACCGAAGATAGAAGCGTTCAGTTTAGGTTTCCGATGCAGGGTGGGATCAACGCGCCGAGGATGGGTCAGGGTTGGCCGGCTGTGCGGCCCGATATATTTAAGCTTCAGCTAAAAGGATTTGGAGTTTTGGGCAATTCTGGGTCTACTAGTTAGTTAAACCCGAGAAACCCTATATATATATATACACACCCTAAACCGCATACGCCCTATAAACCCTAGAAGCCCGGGCCCTAAACCCTAAACCACCGGATCTGGAGCAGAGGTGTGGGTCTCCTCTCTGCGTGATAGGATTCAGGGTCCTAGGGTTGCGGTAGGATGTGCACTACGGTTGATGATACAAATCCTGCATGACCCATAATAAGGAATATACCATATAATTCCCAAATATTCCTTATTATGGGTAAGGCAGGATTTATATCATCAACCGTAGGGTTGCGGAAGAATGTGCACTATCATTAAGTCACTCAGGTGACGTGGATGCTTCGGGTACGGGAAACTCCGGGGCTTTACAGTAGAAGCCCAAAAGTTGGAAACCCAACAGCCTCAATCCTTAAGAGTCATGTACAAGGAATCCCAGCACGATTTGGCCTTATTCCGGTTTCCAACTTTATGGGGTTTGCTATAGGATTTCGGCCTTTGACCCTAAACCCCTGAGGACTGGGACAGATTAAGGTCTCGACGCAGAGGAAGCGCTCACCGTCGCGGCGCGAGGAATGGCTGTACACTTGAGGAAACTCCTGGCCACCACGTGCGAGTCAACTTTGGGCGTTTCATTGCGACGAAAACAAAATCAACAAAGAATTTCAAACAGTAGCTTTTCACTGCTTTGGTTTAGGAGAGTAAAGACATGAATCTTCTACACTAGGAAATATGTGATGATGAGGCACGAGTACTTTGAACCTACCGCATACTTCAGCATATCGGAGCATTTCGGGCTTCATAGCTCACGGTTTGGGATGCCAGGGCTTCAACTTCCATGCTGCGAGGTTTAGGGCCTGGGGTGAAGCAATCCTAGTACTTGTCTTGGAATCCAGCATGCTGCTGAGGTGTTTGGTGGGCCTGTCTGCCCCCCCCAACCCAATGGCTCCAATTAGTACCTAAGCAGAGCATGAGACCAAATCCCACATCCAAAACGTGTGCAAAAAAAGGCCAAATCAGGCTTCTGCCGAGGAACCGCATCAACAAGCCCTGCCGACGCGCAAGATTTGAGTTCTCTGGTGCGAGGAGGCCACAGTCTGGTTGTTGACAGGAGACTCTACGTAAAGTCTCCATTGTAGTTCCTTTTTTTGGTTAACCAAAATCTCTATAATAGGGTCCTAACCATAAAACTGGTTAACCAAAAAAAGGAACTACAATGGAGACTATAAGTATGGAACCGGAGGCCGAGATCATGGTTTAGGGGTTTAGGGGTGTAGGGGTTTAGGGGTTTAGGGATTTAGGGTTTAGGGTTCCGAAACCGCTGCCTGCGCAATGACGGTGTGCATGAGCAATCTCCTCAGATGTTCAACGATTCCGTTGCAGCAGTTTAAACCCTTAACCCAAAAACTCGTAAACAACTCATAACCCTATAAGGCCTACATCCCAAGCTCAAAAACACTTAAGCCCTACAAACTTTCAAGGACTATGCCCTCCCCGAGGGTCCCAGCTAGAAGGATTTGGCATCAAACCCCCACTTCCAAACCATCAGGAAGCCTAACATGAAACTCGCATCGGCATGGCCGCACATACTAGAATGTTTCTAGAAAGGGCTTATGGAAGTTGTGCCTGAAAAGCTGGGTTTTAGGTACCAAAAACCTTTCAGAACCAAAACAGCCTACTATGTACGCATTTGGACCCTCTCTGTAAGGCTTTGAGGTTTAGAGTTTTAGGTCATAGAGTTTGAGAGTAGAGCGGACCAAACTCAAACCTGTAGCTGCACATCATCAAAGGCCTTAAACCCTGGGATCCCTAAATCTGCCAACCCGCCGCCCCCGCTCAATAACCCTGAACTTTACACCCTTAACCCTTCATCTCAAAAGCTATGGAAAAAAGCAACACCCGTGCAACCCCAGAAAGCCCAAAACCAGTCCGAGTATCTGGAAAGCGTTTTCCATGGGAATCTCCAACGGGGCATTCGTCGGCGACCTCCGGTATGCCGCGCACAGGAAGGGTTTAAGCTCTACGAGAGGTTCAACATTGAGGGCGTAGGGGTTTAAGGTCTGAGGATCTATAGATGATGTTTATATTGCAAACAGAGTTTGGGGATGAAGAGGTTCGAACTTTGGGGAATTAGGGTTAAGGGATTAATGAGGCTACCGTACGGTGGCGCTTTGGGGCATGGCGCGTGCTGGGTGTTCTCTCTGTCGAAGGAGTACTCCCCACCTTAGCGGTTCTGGCAGAGACAAAAGGTTGATGTTATTTTTCTCCTGTTTCAGCTTCCTAGCCTCGTCAGTCAAACCCCCAAGAGCAACCTCCTCTGGCAACAAGCTGCTGTTTGCAGGGTTCACCCTGTTTTCCAGCCAGCGCTTGAGTGCCTCCACCTCAGCGCTCAGCTTATAAAGCCTGATATAAATTAATATTAGATAATCTGAAAGTTGGTTTGAATAGTTGACCTGCGCTCTGTGAAGCGCGTTCAGCGCTTGGAGATTGCCCTCAGCCGACGTCTCTTCTGAGTCTTTCCGTTGCACGTAGAGACTTCTAGCGAAAGCATCATGTAGCCCAGCGACTGCTCGATGAGCGTGACACACTGAGAGGGCTCCGGCGTAGCACCATGTAGGCTGCACCCTAACCTTGGCTCCTCAAACTCAACACAACCGGCCTCATACATTGCATAATCCTATAGTCTCCATTGTAGTTCCTTTTTGGGTTAACCAGTTTTATGGAGAGGACCCTATAATAGAGATTTTGGTTACAGTAACCACAAAAGGAACTACAATGGAGACTATAGGATGGATTGCGTTTCGGTCAGGGCTCCGTTCTTTGGGGTGCAGAGTGCACCAGAGAAAGTCCGTTCCGAGGAGCAGCCCTGAAGATTCTCCGAGAAAGGTTCCTAATTTTAGAGCCCCGATCCTTTAGGGTTTAGGGTTTAGGGTATAGGGTAATATTAAAGCTCCGCTCCTTAACTTTGGGTCCCAAACCTTAACTTTAGAGCTCCGGTCCTTCATTTTGTGCCCAAATCTCTCTCTCTTCGTTTGCCTGGCCTCTCGTTTGTCCCACGTATGTATACGCATATGTACATATGTAGACGCACATGTCACATGCTCACAAACTGGGGCTTACATAGGGTTTAGTCACGTGTGGGGTCCGGTGTTGGGTTTAGGGTCTAGGGTCTACGGGTTTCGGGCGTGGTGCGTTTAGGGTTTGGGAGTTCGGGTTTCGGGTTAGGCGTGCGGGAGATCAGCTGCCCAAAAAGGCTTATATAAGTTGTCGGTCACAAGAAGGCTCTACAAACCCACCAACTCCAAAGTTCACAGATTCACCAACTGACTGAACTGAGCCACATCAACCCTACCTACGTAGACCGGAAAGGTAGCACTTTGCTTGGTCCTCATGCTTCTTATGATGAAACCCGAGCCATAACAAAGGCTGTCCAAACATTCTAGGGACCGGGTCGAACATCCTAGGTAAGAAAGTATCAGTTGTTCATACAGGTTAGGGCCTTAATGATCCGAATAGGTTCTGTGGTAAACTATACTAGTAACTATAGTTACATATTCAAAACTGAATGCTATGGGGGAGATTTGTTATACAAAGGCTGGCTCGGAAAGCGTGGTCAAGACTTCAGGTTTTGGAGGGGTGGTTGTGGCTGCAGTATAGGTGCCTGATAGTTCCATTTAGTCCATTGTATGATGCGAATAAAACATACCAAAAAAGGCTGTTCAATTCTTAAGGCCGGTATAGGATTGTCGGGCTCAGGATTTTTGCGGAATTTCCAGCGGCGCCACGGAACTTTTTGCAAGCCCCCAACTCCGAATCGAGATTGAACCGCGGAGCAGCACACTCTCAACCCTACATCAGGCTAGGGTTCGGGGTTAAGGGTGTAGGGGGTTTAGGGTATAGGGTTCCGAACACTAAACCCTATACCCTAAACCCTAATCCCGAAGCTTAAGACATTTTTGAAACCACAAGACGGAAAGTAAGCGTCTGGGATCCCTGCTATACAGAAAAAATAGTACTCAGGGTTCCGAAGGTGGGGTCAAGGTAAGTGGGGTACTCCCAAGTAAGGATCCTTTCTACTCACATTTGAGGCCCCCGACTGTAGCCACTCTCGGATTTGAGTGCGGTAGGCGTCGATCGCGGCACGGTCGACGCCTACTTCTCCAGTAGGTGGCTTCGGTTTAGAGTACGAGTTTGGGGCTTGAAGTAGCCAGGGAAAAAAGCTCACATTTCTTTCTCCATAATGGTTCCTTTAGGGAACAGGTCCCCCAAAAAAGCATTGAAGCATGGTACTCCAAACCCAGGGTTTGGGTTTAAGTTTAGGGTTTTAGTTTTAGGGTCCAGGGTTTGGGGGTAAGGGTGTCAGGGTTAGGTGTAGGGCTTTAGGGGATTCCTGGGACAGCCCACACGCTACATGTATGGGATTGGCGATGAAATGCGGAAGATCATATGTGTTGTGTAAGCGGGTCGTAACGAGTTTTTGGTGACACCCTTCTGTCCACCATCCGCCGTTGCCCAACGTTCAGTCCCCCCCCACCCCGCCTGCAAGTATGCGAATAATAATAATTGCCGTGTTCTGAAGCTCGGAATCACTACCTATTTATTAAGCTCAATGAAACCTTAAAAACTTTGTTGCCAAAACTAAACCCATGGATGAAGTGCATCCTATAGGACCCGGAACCCTAAACTCTGAACCCTAAACCCTAAGCCCTAAACACTAAACCCTAAACTCTGAACCCTAAACCCTAAGCCCTAAACACTAAACCCTAAACTCTGAACCCTAAACCCTAAACTCTAAACCCTAGACTGCTCTCTTCAATTCAATGCCCTAGAGTCGACTCACAGGGGCTTCAGCCTCAAACTCCGGAGGAGAGAGTGCGACAGGGTCGTCAAAGAAGGGCTATTTGAATTAAAGGGTTCTGAAAGTTGGGTACATCTAAACCACACACCCCACGGGCCTTAGCTATTCGAAAAGAGTTCCTGTGAGGGTTCTATAAGTGGGTTCTATACACCTAGCACCGGGGAGGTTCCTGGTTTAGGGTTTGCATGGGGTTTAAGGCAGGGTGCAAAGATTTAGTACAAAGGCCAGAGGTGTTTTTTTCTGAGCTCCTTTTTCCCAAAGTCTACATCCGCGACTCCCAGAAGGCCTTCAAAAGGCCAGGAGGGACGGCCCATCTAGAGGGTTTAGGGTTTAAGGATCAGGGTACACGGTCTGTAAGCTTCTAGGCGGGTTTAGGATTGGAGGGTTTAATTCAAGAATATAGCATAATTCCTCGGGGACTACCAGGGAAGATAACGATATAATCGTTCACAATCCAGACCCTTGCGGTATGCGGATGATGGCGCAAAATCAACTGGGTGCTTTTCGGATTGAACTATTTTGGGGTTTAGGGATGTTGCATTGATGGCGTCTCTGGGTCGACACATGGGCGCCTACGAAGCTGCGGCTGCAACTTGAAATGTCATCCGACGTTCAACTCCAACTACTCAGGCTCAAGGGAAGAAGTCGGTCCAAGGAGAACAAACAAGTGTGCAAGCATGTGCGGCAAGTCACTATAAGCCGTGCCCTTCGCATTATCAGATATATCTTGACATACGAAATGTTATATTTTACTCTATCTCTATACTAGATTAGATTAGGTTAAAGTTAAATTGTATAATACACTACGTGCATTACAGGATCACAGAACTCAGCCCTCGTAGAGGACCCCACCTGATCTGCTGCCAAGCCAGTTCAGAGACAGTATGTGCGCGGTGGGTGTAACAGGGTTTAGGGCTAAGCCATCATGCCGTTTGTTATGAGACCTTCACAAATCTAGAATCTAGATCCTAATCCCTCCCCCCACCTCCGTTTGGGGGTGTTTGAACATAACGAGAATACTCCTAAGAAGTAAATACGTAATTACTCAAGCTTGTATTTTAGGCCCAAACCCAGAAGACGCCCCGCCTTCCGGTATGTCCATGGGCGTAGCTGGCGGCTGGGAGGTCGCATCGGAGGCGGCATTCGCCGCCGCCTGCTTCAGCCGCGTGACCTGGCACTCCAGATTCGCTTTGGGGGGCTGCTTTTCGGCTCGTTAGGGTTTAGGGTTTAGGGCTCTACAAGGGTGTAGGGTTTACAGGGTTGAGGGTTTAGGGTTGGGGTTTAGGGCCTAGGTTTAGTGTTTAGTGTAGGGTAAGGAAGGTGCAGGGCGATCAATTAAGATCTCGGGAATTACACAGTCCGTTCTGTACTGGAACCCAGTTCCGCGTTGGGCTTGAGAGCCACGTACCGGACCTCGTCAATCCGTTGCTGCACGCTCCGCCGCTTCTCCTGAATAAACTGGCTTCAGGCGTCGGGCAGTTTACGGAAAATAGCCAGCCTTTTTCAGGACGTATACAAGTACCCAGAGGCTCATACCTTACCCCTTGGATACCTAGTTTTATGGCTAGGATCTGTTATATATAGAAAAGTAGATACCCTAAAAAAGGGGTAGGGTATGAGCCTACAGGTATAAGAAGGAATCCTAGAAAGGTAAGTTCTTAGGGGTTTGGGCCGGGGGGCCTGAACTCGACAAGGCTCGGCAACGAGTAGGACCGGCTCTTTAGGGTTTAGGGTTTAGGGTTTAGGGTTTAGCGTTTAGGGTTTTTTTTTTAAGCTCCTTTTTGATGTCCGCTCACACAAGCATCAAGACCGTATACGATCAGGAGGCACGTGCCACCTCGGCACAGAAAACTCACCCCTCATGGACGACGTCGATCTGCCTTCAAGACCCTTCATGCTCGTCCGACTTTGCACTGGACCCTCCCTCCAGAGAACCCTCTGCGAGATTAGGGTTTAGGGTTTAGGGTTTAGGGTTTAGCGTTTAGGGTTTAGGGTTTAGGGTGTAGGGTTTAGGGTATCAGCCTGCTTTACAGGTAATGATCCTGGTAAAATGACGAGGACTCCTACAAATCCTGATCCTCAAACCCTAAACCCGAATCCCCAAACCCTACTTGGAGGTTCAGGGGTAGCTATAAGTAGGGTCATAAGTCCCCTAATATGGGTTATAAGTATAGTTACCCTACTTATAACCCTACTTGTAACTACCCATGAACCTCCAAGTAATCCGTAATCCCCAAACCCTAAACCCCCTTCAGCCGCCCCTCCTCCTCTTCCGTCGGCCTAAGCCATCCCAGGCCGTGCCTAACGAGTGAGACAGCTACACTCTTAGGGTTTCTAGACCCAAGAGTAACCTAGGAATAAAAAGGGTGCCCTTTTGGGTTAAAGGGGGCGATAAGAGGACCTAAACCCTAAAGAAGGGAATAATGGCCTACTCTGAGTCCCAGGTTTAGGGTCAGGGTGTGAATTTAAGATTTAAGGCCTAGGTTTCGAGGATTAGCGTTAGGGCTTCAGGACTCGGGGTAAGAACTCTTGGGGTGGATGGCTCAGTATCAGGGGCCTTCTTATAAACAGATTAGGGTTCCATTGCGGGCTCCGGAACAAAGGATTCGTCATGGGCTATATAGTGTCGTGTAAGAGCTTTGTGATATGGTGGCCTTGATAATTAGAACAGGGTTTTGAAACACATTGGCTTTAGTGCTTTGGGGTCTAGATTTAAAGTTCTGGCTTTCTGGGTTCTTCTGTTTTAGGGCTTAAGTTTTGGGGATGCTTGAGGGTCTACTAATGTTTAGTGCTACGGCCTACTGCACGTCCAGCATGAAGTTGTGAATCATGGAGCTTCCTGTTGTTTAACCGTGCAGGACTGCGATTCTTTGCAGGATTTACAGAATAAGAGCCTATGTCGGTCTATAGAGCTTAGTGACCTACATGATGAGATATTCCCAAACCCTGAACCAAACAACACCCCCCAAACCAAATAACCCCGCCTGTAGTATCTTAAAGGCTCAAACTTTGCTTGCATCCCAAACCCTAATTCCAAAGGCTCAGATGTTCTATACTGAACTTAGAACCCTAGCAACAATTGCAATTTTAGCTGTTTCTTAGGGGTTATAATAACCCAAAATTAAAAACTATTTCTAAGTCCCCCTAAGTGTTGAGGTGCCTGGACCGACCTGGCCTCACCCAATCGTTGAAGTTGAAGCCGTTCTGATCCAGGAACACCATCGTGGCTGCCTGGGGGTAGGGTTAGGGTTTCTGGTCCGCATTTCCGCCGCTTAAGGGTTTAGGGGTTTGGGGTGTCAGCTGCAGTTGCTAAAGGGTGGTAAGTTTGCTCGCAGAGCCCAGAGCGGAAACTCCCAGATCGCACTTTCTACTGGGCCCCTATCCTGAATCGTATCTGTGGGCCCGAACTCGACTGGGTGGTTATCAAAATACGGGTTCCTTTTTGGGTCACTTATATAGTACGGCACCTAATATTTAGGGTACACAAAAAGGGACTCGAAATTTTGACAACCACCCGACTTGGGTTTTAGGGTTTTAGGTTTACAGTTCGAATAGGAAGCCATGAATCCCCTTGATTCGAAGAACATAGGACCTTTAAGCTGGAGCCGCAGGTGAGGGTTTAGGGTTTAGGGTTTAGGTTAAGGTAATCTCTACAATTCTTCTATCCAAGCATATGGTAGTAGGAGCCTACTCATAGGTGGCACATAGATTTTTAGGAACTTTGAGGACTACCTGGGCCCGAGGAAACCTACCCTTTCAAGTTTCCTTAATATGATTTCCTTATACAAGTCCTTGAACAAAGGTAGATTATTTGGGGTCCAGGTAGTATGTATTACGTACCAACTGTTCTGGTTTCTATATGAAAGATTCGGAAAATAGGGATAGATCCCTTAAAGGAACCCTTAAAGGTACCCCCTGCTTTTCAGAAACTCCTATATAGAAGGCAGAATGTTAGTAATAGGTACAACCTTGACAAACTTGACCAAACCTTTTTCAGGACTTTTTGGGGTCCCCTGTTCTCGGAAACTCCCATATCGCTCTACAGTTGGATCACCGGAAGCCGAGCTCCGCACAGAGACGGAGAAGTGCCGCTCGGCCTCAGCGTTTTGACCGGCATCCCACGCGGTTTAGCGTTTAGGGTTCTAGGATTTCAGACTTATAGGAGCTGATTTGGGTGTGTGGCTCTAGGGTTCTATGGTTTAGGGCTTAGGGTTTGTCACCTAGGGGCCTTACTGACTCGAGTAGGGTTCTAGGGTGTAGGGTTTAAGGACTTAGCAGTACAGGCTGTGACCTGCGGGCTTTTATGATAAGTAGGGTTCCTTTAAGGGTCCCTGTTGAAGGGGTATAAGGGTTACTATGAGGGTGCTACGATATAGGCGGCCTGCATAATTGAAACAGGGCCTCGGCAAATATATCGCGATGCTAAAAGTTCGGTTTAAACGCTTAACCCTGTATGACGAGTAGTAAATACTGGTATTTAATCGCTCAGCCTCTGTATTGTATAATTGCAATGTTTTGAGTTTGGACTGTCCTGGTACCTGGCTGATATTAACGAATACTGCAGTTCACTTTCTGCTTCGTTGGGTGTGTGCGGACTTATCTAGTTTGGTCCGTGTCTCGTATTCCAGCTTGACATGGTACCGTTCATGGTCGTTTTCTGAAGGGTCCGGTACCTCTAATTGCCTCTGATAAGAATAATGGCAATGCACATCGAACCTGCTTGTCTCGAACAACACTCCTCCCTGCGCCCGGTCCCGAGCCCGAAATCCCGAAGCTTACACCCTAAACCCAAATCGCAAGCGACCCCACGCAACATGATTCCTAAACCCTGAACAATCCTAAATCCTGAACCATAAGCCGCACATTCTGGGAGCATGATGACAAAGACTTTCACAATCAGATTCATCTAGCGGGCCTCTTGGCCTTGTCCCAGCCCATTGGAGTAAGGGGTCAGGCTTTAGGGTTACGGACAAGTTTACTTAAGAACTGACAGGGCGAAATGTCAGACCTCGTGGGCTGAAACGCCATGCTGCATCAGGTCTCCGGTAAAACCGTAATGCGCAACTCCTTTCAAGTAACACACCACATGCTTGAGCAAATGCATTCCTGCTCGTGTGGGCTTGCTCATCTGCTGTGCAAGCAATCTTATTGCGTTCTGTGCCTCGGCCACATCAGGTCCGAGGTAAAGCAAGATGCCCGTAGCACTGCGGAAGGTGAGGAGTGGACTTGTCACGACGGCTTCCAACTCCAAGCAACTCGCACAATCTTTCGACATGTTTGGGGTGCGGCTGCACCACCAGCAAATCTTCGGTAAGCGTGTAAGAACGTTTAAGGAAAGTCACTGTGTCACCGAGCTCTCTCAACCACTGCACTGAGCAACGGTACTTGCCCTTCACTGTTTCCTCAATTTGTTCACGACGCTTGTGATGGCCTGTTGCAGATATGTCATCGTGCCTTCGATATGCCCGTGTCGTTGCTGATAGCCACAACCAAGTCCCAAAACCCTAAACCCCCTCAGCCATAATAAACCCACAATCCAGAAAACCCCAAAGCCCCCCCCCCCCCCCCCAACCCCAAAGCTCAATCCCTCACCCCCAAAGCCCTAGAGGCCGCAAAATCCCGCAAGGCCCCCGGAATCTCCCTTGCTTTTTCCGAGTGCCTCCTGCCGTCAATATCAAACACGGTTGATGATATAAATCCTGTATTACCCATAATAAGGAATATATGGGGATTATGGTATATTCCTTACTATGGGTCATGCAGGATTTTTATCATCAACAGTATGAACGAGACTTGGTGATTTAAGATTTGACGTTTAGGGCTTAGGGTGGGTCTCGAATGGTTAGAAACCCTCAAGAAAATCCAAACGACACCATCCGACCCAGCCCAGTTCCCCCGAAAGACCCCGGCGATGTCACGCGGGAAGACGTACAGCGAGACCGGGGACAGGATCCAGTGCGACGAGCCCCTCGGTAGTCTCTCCTACTTGTCGGGTATCATGGGGAACTAAAGGTTAACCTTTTTGGCTATGTAGAGATTATATAGGGACTATACTACCCAAAAAAGGTTATATAAAGGTTGCCTACTCTACTACCAGGATCTGCACAGTTAATAAGGGTTGTACCTAGACCCCCCAACTACCCTCTAAAAATGCCCTGAATACCCTCTATTAAATTATGGACCATAACATTGAAGGGCCATTGGGGGTTCCTGGTAATGTTGAGGGTCCAGGGTGCAAGGATGAAAGTTTTGGTGGATAGATTTGGATAGATAATGATTACAAGTGGGAATTGAAGTTCAGCGTATTCGGCCTTCCACAACACAAGCGTCTCGTCGAAATTAGCGCAGTACCGTTACATGCATCCCCTGAGATCCGAAGCGATACAAGTACCTACTTTGGGATCTACCGTCTCTCGACAGTTCCTTCTTGGCTGTCTGGTTCTCAGTAGACAATGGGGACTATTAAGGGGATTATATAGGGACAGCTAAATAGGGATTCATTCCCCTATTCCCTACTAATCACCACCGCCCCGGCTGGCCCCCACCCCCTCCCCCCACCACCCCCCCCTTGTGCCGATACACCCCCAAGGGATACTCCTTGTAAGGAGGTGTATGACCAGTTATTCCCTAAGGATCAAAGGGCAGCGCCCTGCACACGGACAGTAGTTGTTTTGTCTTGCTACGCAAGGAGAGCTTGTCTTGTCTCAATATGGTAAAACCACTGTGAGCCAATGGGCAGCGGAATGTATATGTATGAGCATGCAGCCATTGCTGTAGGTACCTGTTAGAGCTACCCCTTTAGAGGTTTATGGTTTCAAACAGACACTAATTTTCTTTTACCGGAAGCATGGCCGCACATTCACACATATACTGTTATGCCCACTGTCACAGTTGCGGAGTTTGGACTCATTATAAAAACAGCATATTATTTATGCTAGGTATAGCACTGAAGTACACTGCTGAGGACACTCCACTCATTTTGCACACACACTCATGCATATTGGTCAGAGAGATCATCTGTACAAGATCAGGTCTGGTAATGTTCTACTACCGAATTATGCAGCCCTTCATTGTGCTCTTGTTAGAGCCTGGTGATTCACTGTTGTGAAACTCTGAGAATTTTCTTATCTCAGATTCGGATCCAGGGTTGGATCATAGGCTCGAGCGTAGACATTCGGATGTGGCTCATCCGGGTCTGAGTGGTCTTCTTCGGAACTTGAAAAGATTCCGAGTAATCTGTTCTCAGCCCTGGTGAAGGCGGCATCTGCAGTATCATATCCATGGTTGGATGTTGTCGCCTTTGGCTCGGCCTTTGGAGCAGCTTGTGAGCTGACTGGAGTTGCCTTGGCTTTTGCCGGTTGCGGCTGCTTAGCCTTTGCCCGTTCAGCCCTTCTTCTTTCAAGCTGTCCGTCTGAGGACGCCCATGATCTTTCACTTTCATCTCCTGAAGGAGATAAGGCGTGGGCATAAAGGCTATTCCAGTACTGTGGTGCAGAAGGAGTTAGGACTTCTTCATTGTCAGATTCTGATTGGTCTTCCTCAGAGCTTTGGTCATCAAAGAGTGTCTCGAGGACATTTTTGAGATTGTTATTTCTTCGCTCTATCTCTAGTGAGGAATGGACCAATTGGTTAAAGACTGTCCTTGAGTCCTTCAGTGCTGTGAGAAGGATTTCCACTCTGGATAGAGTATCTTGGATGGTGTCAAGATGTTCCTTTCTTTCCTCCTTGTCTCTCTGGATAGAGCCTCGCAATGCTTGTGCGATTCTGAGGAGGTCTGTGTATTTCGCAAGAGGCATAGTTACCGTTTGATTGTCATGTATGACAGTTGTTTCGTCGCCGCTTAAGTTCCTGAATAGGACTTCCACGACTGGTAGGAACTCCGTGCTCCACGGTTCCTCTTCATCATATGTTTCTACGTGCTGTAGCACGCGTTGTGTAAACTGGCCGGCTGCTTCTACCGTTGCATCGATAGAGCTGACGTGTCTTGCTACTATGTTTCGGCACGTAACGTTAATTGCCTGGCCTTGATTGGCTTCGTCAAGTGCAGCGTCTGCATAGGTGCAGAGTCCACTGTTGTGGGCTTCTCTGGCTGCCTTTCGTTGAATACGCCGATTTTGACCTCCTCTTCTGGTAGGACCTTTTGGTCTCGGAGGAGCAGAAGGTACTGTTCCTTTCGCCTTTGGCGGAGGACTCTTAGGTGGAGGTGATATGTTTGCCTTGTTAGGCCCTGGTGGCATTGCCTTGGGCGCTGATGACGATGCGGCACTTGAGAGTGCAGATGTACCTCTGGCTTTTGCCGAGGATCCCTTGGGGATCGATGTATAGGTAATCTGCATGGCTTCCTCGGCCATTTGTGCATGCAAGGCATCCTGGAATAATTGTGTCATGTGAGGAGTGTTACTTGCATCATCGTAGGTCTGGAAGCGCTCAATGTCTCTTTCGGTGCCACGTGGTCGTGTATCACCTCTTTGGAAAGGATCATTCCTGCGAATCTCCGCAACTTGTACTGCATGGAGGCAGTTTTTGCACAGCACCTTCTTGCAAACATCTCTTGCTTGCTTGAGCTGGTAACAGCTGTCTGAGAGATGGTAGACTTCGCTTCGGGAAGTATGCCAGATAGGTCGCAGATCAGTTGTTTCTCCGGAATTGACCCTGTTGGGTCCTAAAGGTTCACGCGTCTGCGGTTCATCCTCGGGTTCGAGGAATGGAACTCTTTGGTTCGCTGCTGCTTTTGATTTTGGTTGTTGGCGCTCCATACATCTGATAGGAGGCCTGGTAATCTGCTTCCACATCCAGTGTAAGCCCATTAACAGCAGGAACACATTCCACGCGATGCTGAAGACGGAAAAGTCTTGCTCACTGGTTAGTGAGTCTGGAAGTGAAGTTTCATCAGTCTTGGTAGACTCTGCGTTTGCTCCACCTCGATTGCGGTGTCCGAACCAGCCCGACAACCCCGCTGCTGTAGCAGCTGTTCTGAGTGCCTTGCCGCTCGGAGCAGACGGTGGACGCGATGCCTTTCTTCTTCTCCTCCGGCTTGAGGATTCGTCCTCTTGTTCCTCTTCATCTCTCTGAGCGGACATCAAGTTTGATGTTTCTCTTTCGTGTTCTTCGATGTCACTTTTTGTTGGTGACGGTTCTTCTTCTAGTCCATCCAGCTCTTCCAAAGACATGTTGAGCTTGTCAACAATATTGGTTCTTTGAGGCCTGGACCTTGATCTTGGTAGATCTTGTTGTGAAGAGGACGATGATTCCTGGTTCCTTCTTGGAGGAGGACCTTCAGGCTCGCTGGGACGTTCAGGCTGTGGCCACTCCCAGAATCTTCCATATCTGTGATGGCTACCTGATGGTTGCGATTTGTCGTACCAGCTGTTGCCGGATGAGTAAACGAATGAATCGTTGTAACCCCAGTATTCAGCATTACGCTGCTTGTAAGCCTTTCGCTTGTCAGCGATCTTTTGGACCTGGGCATCTGACCGGTTGTGTTTCCCTTTTGTAAGGATTGGTTGTATCGTGAAGCCCAAAGGGCTGTGCCAATCTTTGTCAGAGGGACTCAACCATAGGTCAAGGTTAGAAAAAGTTGAATAGTACTGCTTGACTGAGACAAACAGACGGATATCAATATCCCTGTTGTTGTTCGTGTCCTGCCACATATCTGAGATTCGTTCCCAGTATGTTCTTTCAGCGGCAGGTGTGACCTCTCTTGGACTAGGTGACGCCGTGTGCGGCGTTTTACTCCAGTCAAGGATATAACTGTTGATACAGTCAAGGTCAGCAACTTTCTTCGCCGGGTCCGCCGGTAGACGATCTGCACGTGCCAGTCTGTGCTGGTCGGAGTTGTTCAAGCAAAGATGTCGCACTTGTGAGTGCCTTCCTGCTATTTTGTTGAATGCTGCAAGTTTCTTCTCCAGGTATAGAGAAAACAAACTGTTTCGCGGGTGAACGTCTCCACCTTTTAAGGTGAGCCTCGACGCAATATTATTGAGATCTCCCGCTATTACATCCGGTTTAAAAGGGAGAATCTCGTTGAGGAACGCGTTCACCAGTTCGCGTCTCTGTTCTTCCTTATGAGTCATGAACGAGTTGAAATGGACGATCGCGATGGTGATGACCTTGTAAGGCCCTTTTGTACACCACATCTCGTCAAGATCGTTCGATGCTTCTTGTGAGAAGATCTCTGCGTATGACTCAAAGTCTTCCTCTGGTGGCTCATCACCCTCGACATGGCCGTTCCATTCACAGAGAATCGGCGAGGGGTCGAGGTTCGACAGTGTCAGGCACGCCTCTGGTGAGAGGTAAGAGCCATCAGTGGGTCCATCCTTGTCAGGATTTTTGCCCTTGAGTGGGTCATATCCGATAATCTGCATGAACTCGTCTCTCGTCATCCTTTGGCCAGAATATGGGTGGACCCATTCTTTTGCCTCTGGTATGGTACTGTGGTACCCAAATGTGAGGCGGCACACCGCACCGTGGCATGCCCACAGTCGCTTCTTGGGACCACCATTCTTAGGCTTCATTGTTCGATGACGGTAAAAGTGGTGGACGAGAGCGATGTCTGTTGTTGGGTCACCCTTGACTCCAATGTACATTGAGGGTGCCTCAGGCTCCTTGGGAGGAGAGTGGATTAGCATCCCCCTGTATTCGTGTTTTCGCATGGTTGCGATTGAATACTCTGACGCAAGTGCTCCTGCCTCGAGTACGAGGGTAATATGAGCTGAATTGTTGAAGCACATGTCAATAAGAGGGTGATAATCGAATCCCTTCTCAGGTTTGAGCTTCTTTTTGGGATTCCCTGCGGGCACCGGCGCTCGATCCATATTTCCCCAGTTGAATACCACTAGGTTTAGCGATACGCTGTCTGGGTTTGAGCCTTCAATGTATTCTCTCTTCTCATTAACACCGGCCATCCTATTGCGAACTATCTCGTAATGTGCGTCGAGCACCAGTTTGTCTTCGTGGCCAGTAAGAGAGAGAAAAGAAGCCGGGTGGCTTGTTCTAGAGTCCTTGATATTGATGTGACTCTTGTTAATGCTCTTATATTCCTCCAGGGTTGGAGCCTCTGTGGAGCTGTCATACGTATTCGGAGGATTGTTCCTGATATCATCAAGGCTGTATGGATCTACGCCTGGATGGTCCTTTTCGAACATGCTTCTTGCGTGTTCGCAATACATGTTGATTTTCTGGACTGCCAAATCTACGTCCTCATGTGTGAGGATGGCCTCGTATAAAAACTGACGCTCGTCTGAGGTCATTCCTGCTCTCACTTTGGAGGTCTCAAGGCAATCGATTGGCAAGACGCACTCGCACATCCGTTGTTTACCCTGTGGGGTAAGTCGACAGTCTGCACATACAATCGTTCCACAGGAATAGCAAAAATAGCCTGTAGGCTGTTTGCAGAGATCGCAGAGAGGATTGTCTGGTCGAGGCAACATTCGTATCCTTTGGTTAAGGCTCATGGCTGTCCTGCGTACTCCTACAAATCTCTCCTTGTTAGGAGGTGCAGAGGAGGAAGATGCCGACTCTCTAGGTCTGTCCCACTCCTCTTCGTCAGGAGCCTCAGAATCTTTGATCATGAGTGGACTTCGGATTTTCCGATTCCATCGACTAACCCAGATTCTCTCTTGCATTTCCTGTTGCATAGCCGGGTTAGACGGTGACTTCGAGATTCGATGCTTGGTATTTTCTCGGATTCGAGCGCTGATGCGCTCGTGTTCTCTTACGAGGTCTTCCTCATCAGCAGGTTCCTCGTATTCGAGGTTGAGCTTGCTTCTGTTGACTCGATAATAGGTTTCTGTTTCAGGATCGAAGAGAACTAGGAATTTTTCCTTCTCCTTTTTAGGAGATTTTGGTTTTCTTGGCTCTTCGTCTGAACTCTGAACATATTCTGTTTCAGGCTTTGGTTGGTCAAGTTTGACCTTCTCAAGTTTCTCTGTGATCTCTTTCGTGGGAGATTCTTTCTTCTCCTCTGACGCTGCAGGTGCAGAGTTCGTCTTGTGAGACGGATTAACATCAACTCGGAGTTCTGAGGATGACGAAGATTTTGAGCTCTTTTCGCTCTTCTCGCTCTTTTCGCTTGATGCCGACTCAGCGTCTGATTCTTCGTCACAATCCTGGTTAGGATCTGGTTCCTCAGGTTCCGTCTCTGTTCCAGAAGATTCTTCCTTGGGAGGAACTACGTTGGCAGAAGTATCCTGAACAGGTTCTGGAGGTTTGTGACCTGTCGTTATCTTAAGAACTTCAGTGGCGCTTCTGGTGCCGTCGGAGTTCCAGAGCTGTCCCATAAGACTGTCCGGATCCTTGTCGGCCTCGGCCTGCCGGGCGAGCTTGGATCTCGGATGGATCTCCTTTGCAGTAGTCTCCGTTTTCGGAGGTACTTCACCTGCAGAAGCGGTTTGCTCCAGGTTTGGAGCTGTGTCAGCCTCTGTATTTGGCAAAGAGAAAGACTTCTTGTGAGAAGATCTAGCCTTGGGAGGCTCTGGAGGCAGATTTCGCCTTGACATCTTGCGAAGTGTCGATTCGATCTCTTGGCCGTAATTTGAGCACCATTTCTTCGACTCGTAAGTCGCTGACGGCATCTGTTCGGAGCAGTGGTCTGCCCACCATGGTCCGATGCTCTTGAGCTCATCGTATTGCGATGATACCCAGAGTGTTTCAGAGGGTGCAAATACGGCGCTAAGAGTACGGGCATGCACTACCTCTGGTGTAGCAAACATCCCTGCTTGCGACTGCCACATGTTTGTGACTTCGTTCACTACGTTATTTGCGTCGAATACTAGGAGCAGTGCCTTGTTGGCACGCAGCAAAGTCGGATTAGGATTCGCCAGGTTTAGCGTTGAAAACTGAACAGTGTCCCTGTTGGAACGACTGTTTTCATTCACGAGAGCTTGAAGACCTGGTGAGGTAACCACCTGCGATAGGAGGTTTGATGGTACCAGACCATGCCTCAGGATTGAGGATAATGCCTGTAAGTCCGTGGCATGCATGATGTAACAAGGGTTGTTCTGTCGAACAAAATCTTCCATGCCTACGGGCCTTGGCGCGTTAGTGGAGAGACGCTGTGCATGGGACTGCACAGGATTGCTCCCCGTTGCCATGAAGTCTGAGATGGTCATGTGTGACCTTGGCCTCTCTTCTTCGGGATCTGGTTCTTCAGCTCTTGGTAGAGTTCGTCGTGAACCGTGTCCTCCCACTGCCGAGAGGTAAAGTTTGGTCATGGTCATCACATTTGCATCCTGTGGGATGGTAACGGCGGCAACTGTTGTTTCAGCCCTGCCATCTTGGTCATAAACCATAGTGACCACGAACCTGGACTTGGTGTTAAGGAGAACACCAAGCGCGATCTCTTGTGGTGAATATTGTGCGAGCTCTGCATCGGCCAATCTTGGACATGTCCAGAAGATAATTGTGTTGGCCAGCAAAGAGATCTTGGCGCTGATTCTGAAGGTGTCTTGTTGAGTGTGCCAACCACCTTCCGACCTTGTTGGTCTTGGAGAGAATGTGGAAGCACATCTCTGGTGAGAGACCTGTTACCTCTACCAGTCTTGGCACTGAGGAGGAATAGTCATATTCTCCAGATGCATCAAGACTCACACATTGTTTTACCTCCTGTGGGAGGCCAGTCTGAAGGTGATGTGCAAGCATCGTACAAAACTGGCGTGGATCACGAGCGTGATTGCCCACGTTGTTATCCCAGTATAAAAGGGGACTGTTGTCCCATGGTCCTTGGAGGACTCCTTCGTAGAGCCTGACTCCATGTTTGGAGATTGGAGTGAGCTTTGCTCGACTCGCATGGCCACATCGTAAGATCAGGTCAGCAAGATCTCTTGGACGCGGATTGAACACCTGTTGGTGACCCATGTAAATGTACGGAGGCTCGTTATTTTTCTCACGTTTGTGAAATCGGTGTCCACCGTGTTCGGTGTGTCGACGTGATGCGTCCCGACGAGACTCGGGGTAAGAGCTATCCATGTGTGGATGTCGCTCATGGTACGCCTGTACTGCCCTTGGTAGGGCGTGTCCATCACGGCTACGGAAGTTTGATCGTGTGCTCATTACGGCACGATGACCAAACAGGATCAGGAATGCTTGGTTAGCTCAAAAGGCTGATTGCTGTGAAGCTCGAGGCTGAAAGCGGCTGCGGATGATACAGAACATATAGTTCTCATGAACATGTTTGATCTTGATGAAAACGCAGCTTGCAGACACAAATTTTCTTTTAGACGAAAAACAGTCTAAATAGAAAATCCAGCACATGGTTGTGCTACCAGCAAACAAGACTACCACCATGTTCCTTGGCAGTAAAATAATCGGTAAATCTCTGTTGAGACATCAATTCCAAGGAAGGCTACCGCTGTAGCGGCATTCCTAAGGTTGTCTATAATCCACCGAACAGTGAAAGCTTTATGTTGAAGGAGTTCACGGAAGGGTGGATGAATGTCTGTTTCTGGTAAGTTTCCTGTTTCCAGAGCCTTGATAAGCTCATCAGGTTGTGCCGAATGCTTTGTTAATGCATCAGCTAGGCAATACTTCGAGCTTACATGAGCTAGGTCATCTAATGATCCAGAGTTGGATTCCTTACGAAGCATCTGTATAAGATGGTGAGTTTCCTTTTGCTCTGGAAGGTGTGTCGTGCCTGCTGTTGTCACAAGATTGTTCGCATCTGTTCTGATATGTATAGGTACGGTCTCTGATGAGAGATCTGCCCAAAGTCCTTTGAGGAACAGGCAGGTACCAAAGCAACGCATCAGTGCGTTAAGCTCTGCCACTGTTGTGGACATTGTGGTTGTCGTAATCTTGTGAGACTCATAGTCCACCAGGCTACCTCTCGAGGATGTTTCCTTGATAGAGGATTCAGAGAAATCATTCTTCTTGGAAGAAGCAGCTGCTGCTGATTGTTTCATTCCTTTTAGCTTCGGATTTCGATCTTCAGCAAGGAAAATAACATGTGCTCTCTGAGATGATTTGTCATCATTGTTCCTGTAGGAAGCATCAGGGTAACCGAGGATTCTGAGATTTCCTTTCAGCGGCCAAAAACGCAATTCTACTTCGGTAGACTTCAAAATCCTAACAAGCTTGTTCAATTCTCGAATATCACCGATAGTAGGCTTGGCAGCCTTGCTCGCACACCGACTGAAGCGATAACAGATGTGAGCTTGAGTCCGGCTTTGTAGCCAGTTGATCTGTCCTAAAACACTTCTATAAGCAGTGTGCTGCTGTGGTGTGCATTGTTGCTCATTGTTGAGCTTCTTGTCAAAAACAATTTCTTCTAGTGCTTCAACAGCTAGGTTCTGATTTACCGAGATATGTGCTGGCACTGATGCTGTAGCATCCTTCCAGACTAATCTCTGTCCTACAAACATAATATCATTCGTATCTTCAGAACCTACTGCAAATTCCTTTTTGATCGATTCAATCACGGCCTTACGAAAGGTGTCATCACCGGCCATGCACAGGTCATCTACATGCAAACAGACTACTCCATGTACCTGTCTACCCTTGGCATTGTTGCCTGCTATGGGATCTAGGAGATAGTCAATCGCTGATTCCATGGTCTTTGGCTGAGACTTCTTGAGCTCAGCATCTGCTGTTGCAGACTTCTTACCATACAGAACATATGTACAGCGATCCGCACGGGTTGGCACCAGGCCATAAGACAGGAGTGCCTTATCAACGATGTTCCACCATCTTCGAGGTGCATCGTTAAGTCCATAAGCGGGTTTCTTCATCCTCGCTGCAATGTAGGAAGGATAACCTGCTTCAGGAGGAATCTGACAGATTATGTCTCTCGACTCATCATAGGCTTCACCCTGCAGGAAAGCAGTCTTTAGGTCGATGTGTGTCAGATTCCACAGCTTGTTAGCTGCTAGTTGAATCGCTAAGCGGAAACCTGGGCGACTCGCAGCAGGACTATCAGTTTGCTGAATGTCCTTCTGTCGATCCTGGAAACCTCTCAGGACCCATCGGGCCTTGCACTTAAGGAAGTTTCCGTCCTTGTCTCTTTTTAGAGTCAGGACCCATCGACCAGTGACATAATTTCGGATGTTTCCGAGTTTCCGTGTATCGACGAGCTCAAAGACATCATTGTCTAGCCAGCTCTGATATTCTGCTGCTTTCGCTTCATCAAACTGTTTCTTCATCTCACGCTTTTCCTTGGCGGTTGCCTCCTTCCGCTGTGCCTTCTGGGTTAAGTTCGCTGAGTTCCTGGAGGAACTTAGAGATAAGGCCTTGTCCTCTTCCGTGAGAAGATCATACTCTTCACGGATGTCAGATCGAAACCTTTTAGTGGGTTTGTACCGTGTTCGGTCTGACCTCACTCTTGATGTTACCTCTCTGATGTCTACGGGTCCGCCATGCATGTACCGAGGCATGGAGAAAGAACCTGTGTTACTACACAGTTTCTGTTCTTCTGTGAGAAGGACCCAGTCCTTCTCATCTACGACCAAGTCACCTTCCTCATCAGAGTAATACCTTGTGTTTTCTGACTCGGCATCGCTCTCCGGTTCTGGTGAACCAGAAGTGTGAGGAGGAGCGGACGGTTGTCCGGGGTCGTCTGGGACCAGTTCTTCTTCAGTGTCTTCTTCATCTTGTTGTAACGGAAGAATGGGTCCCTGTGGATGTGCCTTCGGTTTAGGTTTTGGTGTCGGCACCTGTGAAGGTGATTTCTGTTTGTGCGGCGAAACTTTCCTTTCCGATGAAGACCTTGGCGACACATCACCCCCCAGACGCCGAGGAGACGGAACGCGAGGAGGCGGATGCACGCGAGGCTTAGCCCGAGCAGGAGCCACGGGCTCATCGGAGGAAACGGCCGGTAGTCGAGGTGGAGGTAGGGGAGGAGGAGGACGCGACGGCGGCGTGCCGGGAGGCATCGGCTGATCTGGTTCCGGCATAGAAACATCGTCAGATGTGATCCGTGAGCGATTAGTGCTCATTGGTTCCGACGGGTCTGACGGCGAAACCTCTTCGTCCGACATGATTACATCCGGCGGTGTTCGCACGGACGGTGAAGTCTTGCCGCCTGTCATCTGGAATAGCACCCCCGAGAAGGTTGATGGGTGTACTTTGTTCCAGGAAACCTGGTGCGGCAAGCAACACGTCATAGTCGAATTGGGCTTCTTCTTGTTCCAGAAGACAAGAACGCCATCAGTTACACTGGTGAGTGCTTTAACTGTTCCAAATGTACCTCTGTATAGAGTACACTGTTCGAAACCAGACCCTGGTAAGAGTCTTGATCTAAGGCGAGTAATGTCTGACACCAAGGCATCAAGGGACGGTGATGGTTTGGAATGATGCAATGGTAATTCAGTTTTACTCGATAAAGAATTTACTCTAGCAACAAGTGATCTGATTTTCGGATCTTGCAGGAGTTTTGAATCCTTGAGAGGATTTGTTGTCAAAAGTGAATACTCCTGATCAAGAAGTTCCGAAAGTCCCTGGAGGCATTCATCTCCAGAGTATTCTAGTATGTCTGTGACTAAAGACAGATGAGATGCATACGCATCTCGTTTCAGGAATCTTGCCAAACACGAGGCAAAGGTCTCACAGAATTCATAAGGATACACTTGTGCGAGTTTCGTTTTAAGACCGTAGCCTTGAATACCCTTTTCGTCTCCTGGTGGAGATGTTGGAGACTTCGTTTTGGCAGAATGCCTCTGGAGAGGAATTAAAACTTGCGGTGGCAAGTTGTGCATAAAAATCGAGGATTTCGATTCATAGTATCCTGTTGGATCTTTCATGCCATAGGCCTGTAGGTTACAGACCTCATAGCTGATCTTATGATTAGAAAACAGGCGTTTTGCTTCTGGTGAAGACCAGAGCCTGCTGTAGTATGGGTTCTCAAGAACAAAGTAACGTCCGAGCTTCATTTGGTGGTCTGCGACCGATTCACAGAATTTTAAAACAGAAAGTCTCTTGGCAGAGCCTTTCTTCCACTGTGAGTACCAGCTAGACCACTGAGAATGGTCAGGTGACATAACAATAATAGTAGGTTCTTGTTCCTTGATGATCCTAAGAAGATTGGAGCGACCTTGCGGTTGCTCAAGATCTAGACCGCTACGCAAATCGACTGGCTGACCTACTCGAAGACCTGACAGGGCAGCCTTGTGACTCATGCGGGGAGATCCACCGTAGAGTTCTAGGAAGTCAATCTTCCCAGTGCTGGTGACCTGCCAGTGACACTCTTGATGTGGAATCGTTAGGTCTGTCGACTGCAGGGAAGCATCGAAGGTGACCATGCAACTTGCGTGGTCAGAACCTTCTGACGTCAGAGTTTCCTCATCAGGCGCGAGAGGAATCTCCACATCAGATGTTATGTCATAGTTTTTCCTCAGTTTTGAGATATTGACACGGACGATGCGTGTTCCAAGATCCACACCTACCATGGATCCTCCGAGTTCGGAGATCACCTTACCTTTTAGCCAAGATCCATGTTTGGACCCAGTGGATCCAATCTTAGACTTATCTTCTGACCAGTAGAAAACCTTATCTCCCAAAGAGAAAGGTCCTTGGGTCATTGACAGTCTGGCTGCAAGATCTCTACGCAGATCATCAGATTGGCGTGCCTCTTGGTAAGCCCTGTTGGCAAGCTCCTTAATGGCTCTCGCAGTGACTTCCGTATCAGTTGGATTACCTGTCAACTGATTGGGATCAGCGTTCTCTGGTGTTATAACATCTCGAGGACGCCTTCCAAAGGCCATTTCTAAAGGAGTAACTCCTCCGTAGGTAATCGAAGAGTTTCTTGCCAAACATGCTTGGCGAACGAGGTTGCCATACTTCATGGTGATTCCGTTATACTGCGGGTCACCATCCTTCAGGATCTGAAGTATGAGCTTAATCTGATGCTTCAGCAATCTTACAGCAGCTTCGGCCCTGTTGGGCCATGGTGTTCCAGGTCCTGTTGCCACAGGCTTGATATTCTGCCGATTGTAATAAGCCTCCATTTTTGGAGTCATGAATGCTTGATCTCCAACTACAACCTTTGGGTTGATCTGAAATTTCTCAAAGTAGTCATTCATAATCGACATTGTAGTATGTTCTTCTTTATCCTGGACTACTTCGGCAGTCAACAAGTTTGTTGCTCCATCATAGAGAATAAGAAATACTAAGCGACTATCCTTGCCGGGAATTGGAAGCTCACCGTGATCTACGAAGGTGAGATCACCGAAAGTCTCTGATCTTAGACCAGAAATCTTCGCTCTCGAAGGAGCTCTCACATGTTCCTGGCAGGCTGAACACTTTTTGACCAGTTGGTCATATAGCTCGTAGATCTCCTTTGGGATCTGTAAGGCCTTTGTGCGTCGCTTGAACTGATCCGTACTCATATGACGGTGCTTAAGGTGAAGCTTATAGAGTTCTACAGGGTCCTTAAGCTTCTCATGAATCCTGCGAAGAGCAATGGGAAGAGATGGCGAAGGTTCTGCGACAATCTCTTCACCTGTTGGTGAGTCTGTACCAGGAGCCGGGTATTCTCTTGACTCAAGTGGTCTTACCTCCGTCCCGTCATCAGCTCCTGGGACCTTAGACTTCTCTTCAACAGGAGATTTAACCGCATATTTGCGGGATTTCTTCAGAAGGTTTTTAAGACCCTTTGGAGTCTTTATCTTCGCAGGTGGAACCTCAAGTCTTTCTTCTTCTGGAGGTTCATGTGGTGCAGAGGATTCTGCAGGTTTGTCCCTAGAGCCTGATGATGGTTCCGATGGTCCGGAAGGCTCAGGAACATCTCCAGATGATTCTGGTGGATCAAGTTTCTTGGCAGATGATTCTGCCGGATCAGATGAAAGAGGCTTCTTTTTCCCTGAAATCCTCTTCGGTGGTGGATCAGCTGCTCCCTCAGGTGCTCTGTCACAACCCTTGAGGTACGTGTGAGCCTTTTTCTGTCCGGCACAGGCTGGACAGCGACCTTCCGGTATCCTAACATAAGGCTTATTGGCTCCTAGAGCAGTCTCCGTCGCACGGAACGATGTACCTGACTTAGGAAGGTACTTCCTGGTGGAAGTAAAGCCTAGAAGGTCCAATACCAAATGGTTATTGGTACTAATCGGAAGAGGGGTTTTATACAAACCGAAAGCTTCACACGTTGCTAGGTCAGCTGTTGGACTACACTCGAGGGTCATTCTTAGATTTCTCATCTGTTCAATGGAGAACAAAATGGGGACTCTTCCCTGATCCAAAACTTCTATGGTTGTATCTCTTCTTGGAGTTGTGTTAAACCATAGAGTTACACGCTCCTTGATAAGAGCTGTTTCACTATCTGCGAAAGAGAACTTCGTGTTCGAAGGTGAAAAAGTGAAATCAATCATGCCTGGGGCATGTTGCTTCACGGCCTTGATAAGCCTGTTCACCGCATAGCGGGAACCCATAGCCCTAGTACAACCAGAGTCAAGTATGACAAAGGTAGGGCTCTTATCAAGATTGATCCGCTCGGTGAGAGCAGATAGGACGGTGTGCTGCAACGGAAACACTGCTGTTGCAGTCTCCACACCTTGCCCCTCGGATGGTTCAAAAACCTGGGGCGCGTAACTCACTGATGAGTTGTACACGGGTTCTTGGTGCGCGCTCGGATCTGTGCCTCTACCTGATGATCCTGCTTGATTTCTTCTCTTCTTTTTCCGTGTCTTTCTTCGTGAGGCTTGTGATGCATAGTATGTATAAGACGTTTGATCGTCATAAGCGGCATAATTCCAACTGGAGTCAGTATAATAACTGTCCTCATACCATGAATCCCAGCTCGGTGCGGTGGAACTTTCATAGGCCTGTGGAGATCCAGTTTGGTCTCCTTGTAAGGAGGCAGACTTAGCTGTATCCTTACCTTTGCCTTTTGATTTTGTACCCTTGAAGGAGCTTCCTTTATCTCCTTTGTCCTTTCCTTTTCCTTTGCCTTTTCCACCTTTTCCTTTTTCTTTTCCTTTACCTTTACCGAAATAGCTGGAATCAGTTGGATCATGTTCTGCCTGGTTGGCTCTCCCTTTTCCGCGGTATGACCTAAAACGGCCACGTCCTTTTCGCTTGCCACCCTTTGCTCTTCCCGGTGATCCGGGACGCATTCTTGGTCTTCTTCCCTTTTTGAATCTCCTTGCAACGAAGGCTTCATGGTCGTCAACTGTCCAGAAGACAGCTTCTTCATCCTCGGCGGCAAGAAAGCCTTCCTCAAGGGTGTCTTCGTCTTGGAGCCAGAATCCATCGACTCCGTCGTATTCACCCTGATCGAGGATGAGGAAGTTTCGACCTCCGCGTTTGCGGCGTTGATCTCTCCTTCCATGGCGGTCCTTCTTGTGAGAAGTGTGCCGAATATTGGGATCCTGCAGACCAGTTCTGGTCGTTGAGAACTGATCGAACATGGTCTGCCGTACTATAGGGTACGTGTAGGTCTCAATTCGGTAACCTTGGTTGGTCAATGCTGTTACCAACCTCTCACGTTGCATCTCATTTAGGTCGGACTGCACTAGGAAGAGGAGAGCTAGGAGATTATCATTTAGAGGAAACGCTCTTCGATGATTATCAAGGCGTTCCTTGTTCCATGTTTCGAAGAAACGTGCGGCGTATGTGTCTCTCTCGGTTGCATCCTGTAGGCGCATGAAGGTTTGATCTGCCTGCACAGCCTGCATGAAATCCGGATGGGCATCTTCCAGAACTATCTCTGGTAAGAGATCCATCCATGAGTTTCTCACGCGCTGTAGCACGATCTCAAACTTAGCAATCCAAGTCACAAAGTCTTGGTTGCCCTTCCATGCCTTGAATAGGCCGAGGAAACGCCACAGGAAAACGTACTGTTCTCCTTTCACGAAAAATGGACGCATCTTCTTCTTGAAGTAATCTACTCCATCTGGGGCTGCAAGCCTTTCTCGGTTCAGTGATTCCTTTTGTACTGCGGCCAATCCGGAGAGCCTCGTCTTGAGAGACGGACCTCTTTTGGTGTCATCCAGCGTTGTTATGTCGCACCAGTCGTCAATCAACTGTTCATACTCAAACCACGAGGTGGTGCCATCATAGGCAGGCGCGATCTTGGGCGTTATGCCTAATGATGCAAGCATGCGGTCAGATGTTGCATATGACTGTGCGACATAAGTAGCTGGACCTTGGGAGGTCTCTTCGTTCTCATATCCCCCGGAGGATTGGGAACTGCCGTCGGCTTCGCTATGCGAGCTCGACATTGTGCTGCCTCTTATCCGCTTGGTTAAGCGTTCGGCGAGGCCGACCGCTGTAGCGGACTTTGTGAGGCGGGCGGCCCTTTCCGGGCTCCGCTACCAGAAAACTGTGCCGATACACCCCCAAGGGATACTCCTTGTAAGGAGGTGTATGACCAGTTATTCCCTAAGGATCAAAGGGCAGCGCCCTGCACACGGACAGTAGTTGTTTTGTCTTGCTACGCAAGGAGAGCTTGTCTTGTCTCAATATGGTAAAACCACTGTGAGCCAATGGGCAGCGGAATGTATATGTATGAGCATGCAGCCATTGCTGTAGGTACCTGTTAGAGCTACCCCTTTAGAGATTTATGGTTTCACCCCTCCCCCTCCCCCTTTCCCCCCCTCGCCACCCAGACAGTTGGGGCTGACAGAAAGAAGTCTTGGGGGTTTTTCGACGTTAGAGTCGGTTCTGAAAAGGCTCCGGTAGCTGTCATCCTACACCCTCAACCCTGTACACCCTAAGCCTATATACTAAAAACCCCAGACCCTACACTCCAAACCGCAGAGGGAGAATCCCAGCTTGAATTCTCATGCTTGGCTTAAGAAGGAAACACTCACCCCTGATCAATAAATAAACCAATTAATTCATGAATTAATTAAGAAGGTATATATATATATATTTATTTAATTATTTATTTATTTATTTCTTTGTTTATATCCGCAACATCGGGTTGAACCCTTCAGGGCAGATCCCCGAAAGGTACCCTAGCTCGGAATCTCTGGGAAACCCTTTTCTATACAGGCCTTGATGATTACCTATACTATTCTTTGGGGCTCCTTCTTGTAATTATCGTCTATACCTGGACCCTACGGAACCTACCTTCTTAGGGTTCCCTGATATGATTTCTTTATATAAGTCCTTAAAAGTGTAGGTTACTTGGGGTTAAGGTAGGGCTCCAAAACCCCGACTCTGATTATAAAGGCTCCGATGTTATCCTGCAAAAACCAACGGTACAACTGCACAAAAGCACCCCCGGAATCCCCAAAGCAGCCCAAGAACCCCTTCCCAAGTCAAAGAAACTGAGAAATGGCTTATGTTTGTAGAGAGATAGGGTTTAGGGTTTAGGGTTTAGGGGTTTAGGGGTTTAGGGTTTAGGGTTTAGGTTTAGGGTTTAGGGTTGCCTATGAACCCTCATGACCTCATGCCTCCGGAGTTGCCTACGGGCACCCTATAGGCCCCGGCGCACTGCTCCGCGTCGGATCCCGGCGTGCGGCGCACAGACCAACCTGAAAGAGAGGTTCGGGTCTACCATAGTCTCCATTGTAGTTCCTTCTAAAGGTTGCCTTATCGGACCCTTCATATATGGGGGCTTCCGAAAATAGGGGACCCTAATTATAGTACCCGAAATACTAGGATCCTTATTATAAGGACCCCAAAATAAGGTACCCCTAGTTTTCGGAAACTCCCATATAGAATTGGTTAAACCAAGAAAAGGAACTACAATGGGAACTGTAGGCAGAATTCGCTTCAGGGCTTGTAACGGTGTTATCAGGGTTCCGATATAGTAGAAGCCAGAAAGTTGGAACATCGTTCTCCTCATGCCCTCAAGGTAAAAGTATTCGGGATCCTAGCACGAACCCTCCTAAACCCATGTTCCAACTTTCTGGGATTCGCTGTATGTAGACACAAGGAGCCTTGAAAGGGATCCATAAGATTCTTGTAAGACGGACAGGGCTTGTGGGGGGTTGTATATGGCCTTATTGGCCTTATTTCTAGACAAGAGTTTTTTTATGGATTCACATAAGAGTTCTGTAAAGCTCCCAGGTCTGGGGCTTGAGGTTTAAGATTTAGGATAGAGGCTTTAGGGTTTAGGTGTAGGTATTGAAAGTTTAGGTTCAGGACTCTGTCAGGGTTCCTTTGTGGAGTTCCTTCAAGGGCTCTATGATGCAGGGTTAGGTTCGTGTCGAAGCAAGGTGTAGGGTTCCAGGGGTCGGGGCTGTTGGGTTGCGGGGTCTCGGGGCTTTGAGATTCGTGGTCTGGAGGCTCTTTGGGTTCAGTGTGCTTGTCAGGGTTTCAATCGGTCAGATGAATAAGCTGGACATTGTGCTGCTACTTTTTATGTGCATGCACATATAAAGTAGCAGCACAATGTCCAGGCCAACACTGATCAACAGCTGCTTACCGCAGTTGTATGGCTGACGAGTGCCTAAATGGCACGAAACCGGTACCCGTAGATCAGTGCCCGAAAGCGACGCTTGCGCTCCTTCCTTGAGTAGTGTGTTGACGCACGTTGTAGCTTGGCCATGGCTTTTCTGTCTGGTTCAGCTTGCTTTCCCCATGGTGTTTCTTTAGCACAGGGGAACGTTTCGGAAGGCGTGCGTACCGCATTGGGGGATCAAGGTGGAGAACATCCGTTGTTTGATGGTCGATCTTCAGTGCCGCGTGGTTCATCGTTCCAACGTGCATCTTCGTTACAAGCTCGTACAGCCCCATATCCTGTTCAGAGTATTCCAGCTCCAAATGAAGATTTTCGCGAAGCTATAGCTTTACATGCCAGGGCACCTTCGAACAATCCTGCACTGCTTGACCCTATGCAAGTGCAAAACCAACAGGTTGATACCGAAATGGATCCACTTTTGGCAGAAGTTAACAAGCTGATCAATGATCTGCGTTTTGAGCCAGCATTGACTTTGACGAGATCTGAGTTCACAGACGTCTCGCTCGACAACATCCGTCTTATGGGCCGGGCAGATGACTTCATCAAGGATGGCATTTTCAAAGACATGGTGCCCGAGTTTATAGACAGAACCAGCAAGACATATCATGGCGAATGCGACGGCCTACACAGGGCCCTCCAAACTCTCAAGGCGGATGCTGCAATGTATGCACAAGGCAAATGGCCGAAGCCACTGCGGCACAGATCGGGTCAGCAGTTCAAGAAAGAGATGAAAGACGAATTCGACGCAGCCCAAAAGCAGGCTGACGACAAGAAGGCCATGGAAGACTTTAAGCGCAAAATCGATGCAACAAAACAATGGGTTGCTTTGAAAGCTAAGGATCTGGAAACTTTGACTTTTATTCGCGCGAAGCTCGGCGAGTTCTATGACAAGATGCTTGAAAATCAAATGCGCATGAACCAGAACGACATGCAGAGGATGAGAGCTCATGTGGTTTGCATTCTTTTTGCCAGCTTACCAGAATACATGCGCAAGGCGGCGAAGAAGTACACAGATCGAAGCAAGAACAAGGAGGACTCCGACAAGAAACGTGCCGATCGCGAACACAAATTCGATGAACTTATTCAGGCGTACCCAAAGGTTGCTTTAGCGGTTTTCTTCCGAGAAATGGAGGAGCGTTCGATTTCTGTATGTTTAGCGAATATCGTCGTGTTAGGCGCGGACAGCAGTTGACGATGCTCGAGGACCAGGTCTACAACATGAAGTCCGATTTGCAAAAAAACGGCTTGGCCCACCTGGACTCAAGGATGACGAAGATTTTCCAGCAGAGCAAGTCCAAGGTGAAGGGCAACATGGTTGGCTCTGGTTCAAAAAGCGAACAAGACAAGCATCGTCGCAGCAACAGCGCAGCATCCAAACACAAGCACAATACTCCCAGTCGAGCTCGAAGCAAAGGCAAAACAAACAGAAGCACCAGCAGAAAGAATCAAGCACCCGCACCCGCAAGGTCCGCTTCAGCTCACCGTCGGCAAGCGCAGATGAGAACAAGTTCCAAAGCATCGCGACAAGACGCAAAGACATCTTCTACGAGAGGACGATCCAGCTCGCAGCGGCAAGTTTCAGCCAACCGAGATTCAAAATCAAGGCAGTCAAAAAGTTCCGCGAAATCTATGAAAAGCCACCGCAGCTTCAGCCGCCACACATCCCGCAGCAAAAGCAGGCAGTCGCAGCACGGCAGCAGGAACAGCAGCCGCAGCAATGCAAGCCGCGTGACATGTACATGAACCTTCGAAATCTCCGCCGTTGCCATTTTGGCAACAAACGCCGCGGACACCAAAGCAAAGCTACACCCCATGTACAGCGTGAATCGCCCCGCAACCTTGCAGCTCTTTTCTTTGAGTATGTACAGCAGCTGACCTTGGTTGATCTGGTTTTGATTCGGAAGTTCGTTTCTTTGCATCATACAGATATTGATCCAGAGACTTTTCCTCCAGCAGCGCAAACTCTGCTCGTCCTTGGAGACAAATTCATTCCTTTGGCGCGGTATTGCCGTGCATCTTTCCAGTCATCAGTCCGAGAACTTGTACGCAAAGTCAAACTACGGCTTTTCTTCGACAGCAAGCCCCACAAGCAGCAGAACCACACTCCTTTCTTCAAGAGGTTCCGATTGCCTTCATCTTTCAACCCTAAGCTGAATGCAGAGATCGAACAAGAATTGGAGTCATGGTGCGAGGGTTTATTGTCAAAGGCCAGCAGCCTCCAATCTTGGGAGCCGCAGCCCACAATGCCGTTCTATATCAAAAAAGCTCTTAGCTGGCTTCAAGCTAACAGAAGCTCTGTTTGCAAGATCTCAGCAGACAAAGGATATGGTCCTGTTTACATTTCTGCAGGTTATCTTCGCAAACAATATCTTCGGGAAACCGTCGATGGTGCCTTCACCGAAGTTTCAGGCAACGAGCTCATGTGGTCTTTGATTTCAGCATATGACCTTTTGCGATCCCTTTGTGATCGTGCTAGTCAGAACCACTTGATTGATGTTGGGACGATGAACTTTATTCTACAGCCACTCCGCGATCTGGGATTCCCCAATCCAAGCAGAGCTTCATTACCTGCAGTTTTGACATGCCTGGGCAAAATCCGATATCTCGTGAAGCTACACAAACCAGGATGCAAGTTACGTCGAGTCGAGGTTGATACGCGGTCCCCCTTCAACAATCTGACGATCTTCGTTTCCAGCATTTTGCGAAAGGTGATTTGCATTTGCGAGACAACGGTCATGGACTCGAAACAAGTCTTGTTGGATTTACTGGACCATCCAGCTCCACTCGGACATGATACTCGTCAGTTGGTCTTTGTAGCTGCCGATTTGGAAGATTTCTACCCACGCATAAACTTGGATTCATTGCAGGTTTCGCTCTGTTCTGGATTGGATAACTACTACGGCGTGAATCAGGCTGCCAAGGACTTTGTTGCGAAGCTAGTCCTCATCATCCTACACAACAAAGCGGTTTTCATCAATGGCAAGGTCTACAAGAAAGCACGGTCTTTAAGTATTGGTGAGCGCATAGCTACCGATGCTGCAAACATACACCGAGAACATCATGTCAGACCTCTCGTGAGTCAGGCTTTTGAAACTGGACTACTATCCAAGTATATGGTTATGTCGACGACACCGCCAGTATTTTCCTTGGAAATCAGGCTACTGTTCAGTCTTTCTTGTCAGCTCTTCAGCGCGTTGACACCAAGCAGTTCAAATGGACTTTCAAAGTGTCATTTTCTCGACTCGATTTCTTGGATCTTTCCATCAGGTATGACGGAGAGCAGTTGAACACCTTCGTGTACCGCAAGCCACAACACAATCCACAGTATCTTCATGCGTACAGTGAGCATCCTTTGCCATGTCGGAAACATATCTTCAAGAGTCAAGTCCCGAGATTTCTGATATTGAACAGCACGGAGTCTGGTTTTCTTGACGACGTGGAATCTATGCGACGACAGCTCGCAAACAGATTGCATCCAGAATCATGGCTTGCACAGGCTACTTACGATGTGGATCGTCGGATGACTTTGTTACACAAGCTTCGAAGTCGGCATCTTCGGTGTGAACCTGAAATCCCGTCGACCTCTTCAGTGAACTGTATTGTCTGCAAGCTCGAGTACAGTAACGTGACCCAACGGCTTGGACTCCAAAAAGCATGGAACATGCTGAAAGCTAGATTGTCACGTTTTGAAGCGTATAAACAGTCAACACTGCCTGAGGCTACGTTGACAGTGGCATGGAAATGTTCTTTCAGTCTTTTCCGGCAAACCTACCGGTACAACTTCGTGCCGGGGTGAGGGCTGGGTGGGCTTTTTATGTGCATGCACATAAAAAGTAGCAGCACAATGTCCAGGCTAACACTGCTCAACAGCTGCTTACCACAGTTGTATGGGTGACGTGTGCCTAAATGGCACGAAACCGGTACCCGTAGATCAGTGCCCGAAAGCGACGCTTGCGCTCCTTCCTTGAGTAGTGTGTCCATTTCAGTGGAGGCGGCTAATTATGGTCACAAGTACGCAGTTAAGCAAGCCGAACATGTCCTCTTCACAACTGCTGACTGCAGACTCGATGGCCGTGGAAGCCTTGCATATGGAAGAGAACGCGGGGCCACGCTCAGTTCTGATCTGATCTACCCTCGAGTCAAGCTAGCCCAACGACATCAATAACTACCCTGGCCCTAACCCCTAAATTCGGGTCGGCAATCTCCTGAAAAACGAAGCGAAGCTCAATCTGCACTTGCAAGACCTCCTAAATCTAAACCACTGAAAACCCTGAAAGCCCTAAACACCGCAAACCCTGAGCCCTAAAGTAAAAGCCAGAAAGTTGGAATATGATTGTCCCAAACCCTTTGTGGTAAATTATGAGGTATCCTACCCTGAAACCATATTCCAACTTTCTGGAGTTCCCTTTAATGACCCCCTAAACCCTAAACCCTAAACCGCAAACCCTGAGCCCTAAGCCCCAAATTCAATTGCACCTGGACCGGCAGGAAGGTCTTGGCCCCGTCGCGATGAGCGGAGTAGCAACGCTCGATGCCGATGAACCTCTCGTTCTTGACCTGGGGTATGGAGTTCAGGTGTGAGGTTAGGTTTAGGGCTGGGGGGCTTTAGGGTTCAAGGATCTTTAGGGTTAGGGCTTAGAGTTGAAGAATGAATACGGTATATTATGGTAATGTTCTATAAGGAACACGAGACCACTGCTGCTTCTCCTTTTCTGTTTCTTTCAACTCAGGGTCGAGCTGCTTGTTGTGTCTTCTTTTGGGTGCTGTCCATTTTGCTTTAAGCACCTTTTCGGTCTGCAGGCAGTCCAAAGGGAGCAGCGTTCGGGTTTTGGGCTTCTCTTGACTACTACTACCACAACAACAACTACTACCACCACCACAGCGACATAACTGACACCACCACCACCACCACCAGCAGCAGCAGCACCACCACCACCACCGCCGCCGCCGCCGCCGCCGCCGCCACCACCACCACCACCACCACCACCACCACCACCACCAGCACCACCAGCAGCACCATCACCACCACCACCACGACAGCCCCCACCACCACCTTCCATCACCACCTTCCTTGTGTAGCAAAGTCCCCGACATGAAGGCCGGTGAGCTCGAGGTCGAGGGCGATGAACTCAGCCCTTCGTACCTCGTCCAGCACCTGCCCAGAGACTTTAAGATAAATCCCTCAGGGTTTAGGGGTTAGGGGTTTTGGGCTTAGGGTTTAAGATAGAAGTCTGAGTAGACAGGAATAGACCCCCAGAGTTTAGGGGTTTGGGGTTTAGGGTGTTAGGGGTTGGGCTTTGGGCTTCAGGGTTTAGACTTAAGATAGATTGTCCGAACAGACAGGAATAAACATGGACGATGATGCCCCCCTTATAGTCCCTACGAAGTTATCTGTGAACCCTCAACCCTAAACCCGAAACCCTAAACCATATTCTGACGACCAAAGCCCCTCCTCCAATACCCAAGGAAGTTGAAGCCGAAACTCTCACAAAAGGCTTACTTATGGAGGCCGAAAATACCCAAACCCTGCAACCCCCAAACCGTCAAAGGGAACCCCAAAGCTATGCCGGAAAGGCCCAGGCAATTGCCACAGGTGCTGCATGTTATTCCTGGCTCAAATGGCCATGGCCACTATACATCTCGACCAGGTCGCAGATGCGAATGGGATACTGCATTGTCCAGGGGCAGTGTCGCGGATCCTGTCCTGGAACCATTGTGGCAAGCCTGCTAAGGACACCGTTGCACCGAAACTTTGCAACTCCAGCCTTTCAGTAAGCACTAAGCACACAAAGTTGAATCGGAACCCACAACTTGAGGGAATGGTTTAAGGCCTACTTGATTACAAGCTGGTTACTTACTTTTAAAGCCTAAACCCAAATATAAATGCCCCACTGTAGACCCTTGAGCCTTGAACCCCAAACCCAAAGCCCCACCTGTCGATGGACATCCTTCCAGTCCTTCGCGCTGATGCTCAGACGGGCAATCGCTCGACGCATTCTGCCTTTGGATTTCATGGGTTTTAGGTACCGGGTTGTGTGTTTAGGGCTGCAGAGTTTCGGAGACTTAAGGGCACTAACAGTGCACTGGGATTCCTAGGACTTTTTGCTTGACAACGATTTTTCCGTAGATTAATGACAGTTTTAGGGTTTTGCTTTTGTTGTGGGGGGCAGGTGGGGTGGGGGTTTTGGAGTTTTAGGGTTGAGGGCTTCGTGGTGTAGGGTTGTGGGGTCTGTGTTTTAGTGTAGTGGGGGATGTGGTGCAGGGTGAGGGCTCAAAGTATTTAAGGTTTCAGGCATACCGGTAGGCGCTCTGGCATGTTGGGCTGGGTGATTCGCAGAAGCACCAGCATCAGAGACCTCGTTTTCGGTAGCCACCGATGCCGCCAGCGAAGAGCCATAGGTGAGGGACACGAGGTGATCCGATCGGCATCATCCCTTCTTGGTAGCGCAACTAAGCGACACAACAAGACGTTTCAAACAGGAACCAGGAAAAGGGCCCCTGTTGAATTGGATGGCCGGGTGCAGCAAAGGCACCTGGCAATCGCCACACCCCTGAACCCTAAACCCTACAGTAAAAGCCAGAAAGTTGGAATATGACTATCCTAAACCCTTTATGGTAAATTATAGGGTATCCTACCCTGAAACCATATTCCAACTTTCTGGAGTTCCCTATAGATCGAAGTCCTGTGGATGATATTCAATTCTGGCAGAAGGACCGAAAAGTCCCTGACAGTGTTCCCGATTCGAGGCAGCCGGGCACGTTCACTGGGCAAAACAGGGCATCTATGGAATGCAACTCTGCACGCACGACATAGCCCTACAATGCCCTATAAGCCGAAAAGAGTTCAGATTTGTCCATGAACCTGATTAAGCCCTAAACTCCTTATAGGGAACTCCAGAAAGTTGGAATACGGTTTCATGGTAGGATACCCTATAATTTACCATAGAAGGGTTAGGAGAATCATATTCCAACTTTCTGGCTTTTACCTTAAGGGGATTGTCGGGCTTGGACTTGACTTAGGCCTATCTATACCCTCACTCACAGAATCCCGGGACCTCTTGGAAAGAAGATGTTGAGTTAGCACCATGCCATGGGCGTCAAATCATGAAATTGATAACATTCCTGTATAGTCTGATTATAGCATATACCGACGATACACGATTGATATCCCAAACTTTCTTGGAAAAAAACCTTGAAATCCAAAAAGCTGTCAACACTGTAGCTTTGAACTCCTGCACCTTCGTCCTGAACCCTAAAGCCGTGTGACCCCAGCTATAAAGCCCACCCTGACCTCCCAAGTGCACAACACCCTTTGTTTAGGGTTTAGGGCTATACCCGTGCAAACTAAACCCCAAACCCTACCCCGGAACGAGCAACCCAGACTGAGCCCCCCACCGATTGCTGGGCATTGCGGGGCGCGCAACAGCCGACTGAAGGGGATGCTTTCGTGTTGGAAGGCTAGGGTTAGGGTGTAGAATTAATGAGAGGGTTAGGGTGTATAGACTTGACAAGTTTGAGACTGTGAGGGTTCAGGGTCCGAGGCCCAAGGAACCGGGCTTCGAGGGCTTGGGCTAATTGCCTACGTTTCAAGGTTGAGGGGAGAAGGTGTTTAAAAGGTTGGTTGTTAGGGCTCATGGCTTAGGATCTAGTGCATGTGCATGGACAGGGTTCAGGTTGGCCCCAGTCAGGAAGTTAGGTCTGGAAGAAACATGAGCTGAGCTGAGGCCTTGAGGACGACCCTCTACAGATGGCTCCGATGGGATTCATGTCGTGAGCCCTTGCTGGCAGCGCAAACGCTTGAGCCGAGGGTCCGGCAGGTTGTGCGAGCGTTTACGGAGCTCGCGCCGTTAACCGACGATTTCAACTTCTTGCAGTACCCTCTGGCCCAATGCCATGCGAACTACAGCATATCTTGTATTCATGATGCAACGCTTTCCCCACCAAACTATGACTAGTGTACCGTACTATAGCTTAGGGGTTTCATTGCGGTTCATTCCAAGTGCGCGGTATCCTCACACCTGCGGTTAGGATCTTGACTTCACGATCCTTCAGGGTGCCTCAAACCTCGAGGAAGCTGAGAACCCGGCAGCCTATCGTCCTTCCGTAGAAAGTCTTTCCACTGTGTGTTTAGTAGCTTGGGGTTCGAGGTTGAAGGTTTAAGGCTAGAGTTTAGGGTTTAATACTAACGTTTGGGGTTTATGGGTTTTGGTTTGAATTCAGGGTTTGAGTTTCGGACTGACGGCCTTGCGCTTGTGAAATGTGGGGGCGCGACTCGGGGTGTAAGGCTCGGGAGTAGGTCGTAGCTTCAGGATGTGGGTATGGAGGATAAGTGAGCTTCAAGAACCGCTTTAACGAATAACAAGAACCATCATCGTCGTCATCATCATACGAGCAATAACAATACCAATACCGCTAGTTGCAGCAAAAGCGGTAAACATATTACTATACTAATGACACAAACAATAATAATCATAATGATAATAAAAATAATAGTAATAATAATGACAATAATAATAACAATAACAACAATAATAACAATAATAAAAACAATAATAAAACAAAAATTATAACAATAATAACAATGACAACAATAATACCAATAATTACTAATACTAACAACAGTGACTTCGCTCCCTCGGCCTCCTGATCCGCCCAACAAATCCGCCAAACAGCCTCCCGAATGCCCCCTCAATAAGCAGGGGCCTTCTTCAGCGTCAACGTCGTCCTTTGCGGTCGAACCCTAAACCCCAAACCCTGAACCCTAAACCCTAATCCCTAAACCCTGAACCCCAAACCCTGAACCCTAAACCCTAATCCCTAAACCCTGAACCCTAAACCCTAAACCCCAAACCCTGAACCCTAAACCCTAATCCCTAAACCCTGAACCCTAAACCCTGAAGCCTAACCCCGAACAGGCCCTAAACAGAACTGAACCCGAGGATCCTGTACACACGGGTACTGACTGGCCTGGTGGCCTCCAAGATTTTTCTTGAAGGTTTTGGGACTGGCAGTGGTGACTAAGTTGATTCCCTAAGGGCCCATGTACCATGATGGATACTGCGGCCCTAGGGTACCTATGTGGTCGGACTAATTTGAGGCCAAAGTATACAGGATTAGAGTGTTTATGTTGGGGTCTCTCGGAAGGGGGTTTGTGGAAGTTTGGTGCTTGCGGGGTTGGGGTTTTACGACGGAGCGGAACGTCCAAGGTATCGGCAATGTGCGACGCCCACAGCCCCTCATGAACCGCGGCGTGTTTCTCGACATTTGCAGGGAAGTTTTGTGTTTTTGGCTAGCTTTGAAAGCCCTAGGGCTCCAATTACCTAAAAAGTCGGTTACTAGCCATAGATTCTGTATCCCAGTAACCTACTATCAATGTAACTGGAGCCATATAGGGAAGCCCGAATTAAAGTCTTGCCCTAAGGGTGCAAGTACCCAAATAGTAGGGTTTCTAGGTCCTGGATTTGGGGACCTAAAAAACCCTACTATTTGGGTACTTGGACCCTCTGGGTTGCGGCTTCCAGAAACCCTAAACCCTAAACCCTAAACCCTCCGGAAGCTGCAAGGCTTCCAGTCAAAAAAAGGCAGGGGTTTCTGCTTGGAGGTCCGGGGGTAGTCGTAAGTAGGGTTCCTTTAAGGGTCCTTTTAAAAGGATCTATAGGGATTCTATAAGGGTATAGGGTTTAGGGTCTACTTGGAGGTTCAGGGGTAGATATAAGTGGGGTTATAAGTCCCCTAATACGGGTTATAAGTTATAAGTATAGTTACCCTACTTATAAACCTACTTATAACTCCCCATGAACCTCCAAGTAGGAACCCTAAACCCTGTTTCTGGTTTATATCCTGCTGTACACTTTTACCCAGATCATGGTTAGGATTGGTTCCAAGCTTTTCTGATTTTTTGCAAATGTGGATCGTAAGATTCAGTGCGACCTGTGGTAACCGCTCCACTAGCTACTCTGCTGCAGGGCTTGGGCTCAAAAGCCTAAACCTGCAACACCCAACTCTTTGGATTGTAAAGACTCCTAATTACAGATGAAACAGCCCCATAAACCAATAGACTAACCCTAAACCCCCAACCAAACCCTAATTGTAATAATTAAGGCTAGACCCAAGAGTAACCTAGGAATAAAAAGGGTGCCCTTTTCGGTTTAAAGAGGCTTATAAGGGAACCTGAACCCTAGAAAAAGGGAATAAGGGCCTACTCCAGGTCCGAGAAGGACAATCAGTGCTGCGGTCCCCAACGTCCGGTACAGCCTGAATCCATCAGACGGCTACACCTCGGCCCCTAAACCCTAAACCCTGAACCCTAAACCCTGAACCCTAACCCCTAAACCCGAAACCCTAAACCCTAAATCCTAAAACCCGAAGCCCTAAACCCTAAATCCTAAATCCTAACCCTTAAACCCTGTTTTTTGCGCGATCGCCCGCGCAGTCACAGCCAGAAGGTCCCCAGGAGTTGGGCTGCCAAGCCCGTAGCCCAGAGGGTCCTAAGAGCCTCCTCTATAGGGCCCCAAAAAAGCACATAAGCAACAATTAGGATAGGGATATCCCATATAAACCCCCTTAAAAGGAAGCCCAATAAGGTAGGGATATCCCGGTACAATGCTTATGCTTATGTGCTTTTTGGTCCTTAACTCTAAGTCCTTTAAGGGTGTCTTTAAGGGCTTCTATACGGCTACTATACGGGTTTAGGTTTAAGGGTCCTAAGTACCTATACAGCAGAATACAGGGTTTCTATTTAGGGAATTACTATGAGGATTTGGGGAAGTAGGCCTCCTAACAGTGCCTAGGACCTAGGACCGTTTGGGTAGTTATACAGGCTAATGAGTAGAATATAGGGTTCGGATGTATTACATAAAGACCTCGGACTTTATTTGCAGCGAGTTTTTGAATAGAATGCCAAGCCAATTAAGCAGAGGACCCCGATTCTAAATCGTCATGAGCGGAAGACGCTTGCTAAGCTGGGGTCTGCTTCTCCTGAATGAATCCGAAGACCTAGACCTACAGACCTACAGTCCCTTCTGTAAGTATAGGAGGCCACAACCTGCCGCGCAAGCAGCTATTCAGAAGTATATATGTCGCTCTTTAGAAGTACCAAGTTGCAAACCCCTATAACAGGTTTAAGAGTTACTACCTGGGTTTCGGGATGGGTTGGCATTGGACAGGACTTAGGGTCCAGGTTGCGGGATGTTCGGGTATGAGGCTCAGGTTGAGCTGGTGATCACCTAAGGGTGTTTTAGGCCCCTCTTGGTCATGGACATCGGGCACAGGGTTCGGGTGGTGTGGCCATAATGTCAGGGTTTTCAAAGGATGCAGGCTTTAAGTGTCGAACTTTCTAGAGGTCTTTGGGGTTTGAAGTTTCAGGTTGCTTGGTTCGTCAAGGCTCGGTCGAATCTAGGATGTACTTTCTGAGAGAATCTCTCTAACTCGGCTCACCAGGTGCGCGACCATGTTGATCCGATCCCTCTTCATCTGGTTCAGATCGACCTCCAAGTGGATGTGGATCCCCCAACTGGACCCCCCCAACCCTACTTGGAGGCCCTGTTGACTTAGTAAGTCTACTTAGTATCCCCTAGAAACCCCATTATAATCCCCATAACCCACCTTACTAACCCTACTTACTAAGTCAAAAGGGCCCCCAACCCTACCGGGATCCCAATACATCAACACCCAGAGTCGGCAGGTTCCTTGTTGCGAAGTCCTTGTATTGTCTACTATTTGCTTAAGAAACCCCCAAAAAATAAAAATAATAATCCCTATATTACCCCCCATAAGGAATATTTGTTTTTATTTTTTGGGGGTTCTTAAGCAAATAGTAGTTGTGTCCTTAACAAATGTAGGCTTTTCTGTGTTCAGGTCCTTTCTAGGATTCTAGGTGCCCGAAACAGGGATACTTGGATTGCTCAGGCTATACATCGAGGGCTTTGATACAAACCTTCGGCAAATCTCTTCTAAGCTTATAGCCTAAACAAACTATGAATGTCGCCGAAACCAGGTCAAGCATGCGGGGGTGGAGACCCAGCAGCGCCCTGAACACGCCCAAACATCCCAAGCCACATATCCGACTTATCGTGCTCTTCTCGGGAGAAATGAATGGCATCCTAGGAAGTCCATATGGGTGGCTGTCAACATTGGGGTCCCTTGTAGGGTACCACCTAAATAGTAGGTGCCGCAGTATAGTAAGGACCAAAAAGGTACCATAATTTTGACAACCACCCATACTAGAGCCTTACATGGATCAGCATGCATGCAGCGAGGGTTTCTTGTACATTCCCATATGGGGCCTTAACAGAGGACACTAAGCTACAGTATCCGAAACGAGCACCGGGTCAAGCCTGCAACTTGCATAGAGACTTTTATCTTCCGAAGCCGAAACTTGGCCTTCGGGTTTGGGGTTGGTGGGTCTACAAGGTTTCGCGGTTTGGTGGTTTCAGGCGTCAGGGGGTGTAAGGGTTTCGGGGGTTGGGGTAGTGGGGATTCCGGGGTTCATGTAGTGGTTGGGTTTCTAGGTGTAGGCGCTGGGCAAGGGTAATCGCGATGAAACCAAACCAAAACACTGCAACTTAGCCTGAAATTAAGCATCTATTGTTCGACAGCTCCGCGCCCTCAATCCTAAAGCCCTGAAGCGGGAAAAAAACCTCAAACCCTGAGAACCCTCAAGCCGCCGCAGACCCTGAAAACTAAAGCCCCAAGACCCAAGGCCCCTCACCCCCTGATCTTTTAAAGAGACCCACCTGACGCTGAAACATCCTTAAACCCTGAGTTCGGAACCCCGTATGGTCGAGGGGATTCGGCAAGGGATTCAGTGGTGTTGGGGGCTGGTTTAAGATTTAGCTTTTTCGGGCTTCGGGCTAATTAAGTCTCATGCCTCCGGGTCTCCCTGTGAGTGGTTGTCAAAATTACGGTTCCTTTTTGGGTACGTACCCTAAATATTCGGTGCCGTATTATAATCAGGACCCAAAAAAGGGACCATAATTTTGACAACCCCCATGTAGTGGTGTACAGCTTCTTTTCTACTTAAGTTTCTCGGAGCTTTGTGGCTTAGAGCCCAGAAACAAACCACAAGTCTGCGCTGTGCCTGCTCGGTGCCCATAGCCAGAGCCAGTTCTTGTGACAAGCTTCCCGTGGCGCCGTGAGACAGCATACCTAAGCTTTGCCACGTAGGAGCCCATGAACATTGACGAAACCCTACACCCGAATGAAAATCTTTAAAACCCAAAGCATACCCAGAATGCCGAACACCCATAGCCCGAAAAAGCACACCCCAAACCCTGAAAACCCAAAGCCACACACACACACACACACACACACACCCTCAACCTTAAACCCTCACCCTAAACCCTTGCCGAGTCAGACAGCGCTACACCCTTCTAGGAAAAAGAAGGCACCCTGAGAGCCCCCCAAAGTTTTTGATGGCCCGTGAGTGGGGCCGAGAAAGTAACCCCGCCCCGCCCCCCCACAAACAACCAAAACCACGCAATCGTTTTTTTGGGGGGCCGCCTCTCTGATCATTTAGGTACGGCCCCCATACAGTAAGAGTCTATAGTAGGGCTACTATTAAGGTCCTACTATATCTATATTATGAGTACTATTCAACTATTACTGAGTGGGGGCCGTACCTAACTGATCATCCTTAGTTGTTTGTGGGGGCCGGGGTCGAAGTTGTTTGGGGGCCGGGGCTCCCAGTAGTAGTACATGTAGTAATAGTACAGTAGTACAAAAGTAGTACAGTAGTACAGTAGTAGTAAAGTTAGTAGTACAGTTAGTAGTACAGTAGTACAGTAGTAGTACAATAGTACAGTAAAAGTACAGTAGAGTGCAGTAGTAGTACAGTAGTAAGTAGCAGTACAGTAGTATATACAGTGATAGTACTCCTCTATCTTGCCTGTTTCTGTCTCTCCTCTTCCAGGGCGTCACTGTGTAGTAGGAGTGCTTATTTACCTAAACCTTAAAAATTAACACCGGGACGGGTTTTAGGACTATTGAGGGGGGTTTAAAAATTACGTGCAGGCCGAGTTTAGCTCTATTGAGGGGACCTTATATTGTTGAGTTCTGGGCTGAGTTTACCTCTATTGAGGGGACCTTTAATAATCACGAGCTCACATTAGATCCATTCTACCCATAATTCACCAGACAAGCCCTGCAGCGAATGCCACAGAGTCCTAATGCCAAAACCGAAGATAGGCCGGCTCTGCAGCACACAGAGACCTTCCACAAAGGGAGAGAACCTGCTCCAAAGACCAGCGGCATAACAGGAAAACCACAGCAGACCCCCAAAAGCACCAAGACCATACACACGCAAACCGCCTGAACCCTAAACCTTACCAGAACCCCCCACGCGCCCCCTGACAGAGCCCTTACGGCCCTTAATTTGTGCGTATTTCGGGGTGTAATGCTGGGCAATCGGGGGGTCTAGGTAAACCGCTAAACCCCTAAACCCTAAACCCTAAAATCCTGACCCTGAACCGAGGCGCTCAGCTCTGCATCGATTTGCTTCCTTAGTGGTGAAGCCCACATCGAGAACTCAGAGTTAGAGTTTAGGGTTTAAAGGCAACTCCAGAAAGTTGGAATATGGCTTCAGGGTAGGATACCTTATAATTTACCATAAAGGGTTTAGGACAATCATATTCCAACTTTCTGGCTTTTACTGTAGAGTTGGGTCAGTTTCAGAAACTATACGAGGGGCCTGGCGTAGGCACCTGGATAGGGTGCCCCTACTTTAATCCTAGAGCCGCCTCATTCAAAGCTTCCAGTGAGCTTGAAATCTGGAGAAAACAAAGGGGACCCGGAACTCGCCGAGCAGGAATCCCGAAACCCTTAGATCCTAAGCCCTGAACCACCAAAAACCAAAAAGCAACGCACCCCGAACAGTAAACCCCGAAACCTCTTAAAGCCTAAACCCTAAAGCCCACACCCTAAGACCTAAACCCTGGAACGCCAAAGCCCTGGAAGCTGCCCCCACCCTGTAATAGTGACTATAAGGATTATATAGGATTATATTAGGGCCCTGTTATATTCCTATTATACCACTATTACAGGGTGGGGGCAGCTCCTAACCAAAGCCCTAAGAAAACTGCCCTAAACCCTAAACCCTAAACCTTAAACCCTAAACCCTAAACCCTAAACCTTAAACCCTAAACCCTAAACCCTAAACCACTATTACAGGGTGGGGGCAGCTCCTAACCAAAGCCCTAAGAAAACTCCACAGAAATCTCAAAGCCTGGAAACCCGCAAGTTCTACCTAAACCCCCAATAAGAGCCACGGTTTAGGGTTTAGGGTTTAGGGTTTAGGGTTCAGGGTTTAGGGTTTAGGGTTTAAAAACAGTATATGGATGGCTGTCAAAATGATGGTCCCTTTTTGGGTCCCTATTATACAATGGTTAAGGCACCTATTATTTAGGGTATTCAAAGAGGGACCATAATTTTGACAACCACCCATATCATATAGGTTAAAGTTGAATGATGGCCCAACAACACCCATAAACAGCTCTTATTCTACATACTTTCGGGGTCCACGTAAACCCAAGTGTCGAGATGTTGTTCAACTTCGCCGTCAGCTGCAGTGGCGCTTTCTCCAGAGACTCTCGCCTCAGCAGCTTCAGTTAATTCCGGGTTAGGGTTTAGTTAGGGTTTAGGTTGATGAGGATTTACACAGGTTTTCAGGGTTTCGAGTTTAGGGCTTGTAACCGGGAGTCTTGCAGTTACATGTCCTTACTTGCTTCGACCAAAACGCGTGGACCCAAAAAGCAAGCCTCACGAGCATAATTGGTTACTGGGCTACAGGTGCTAGAAGGTTTTCATCGTGCTTGATGTACAGTACCCTAAACCCTAACACCCTGAACCCTAAACCCATAAACCCTAAACCTCAGTAAGCTACAGTATGTGTGATTAGGGTCGGGGGGAAGTGTTGGCCAAGCTTCATAAACGCCCCCGCAGGCAGCTTGGAAAGGGCTACCAGACGTAGAATGTTCAAGGCAGCAGTCAGCGTGTCCATGCCATCAATAATCTGCACCTGTGGGTTTGGTTTCCAGGTTTAATAACTTGGCTTAGGAGTTTAAGGTGTAATTGAGCACAAAGCTCCCAAACAAATCTTAAGTCTCAGGTTCGTTGACTGTAATTGACAACCCTGGGCGCCTCCCCAGACAGCGTGGCTGTGAGCACATTTATCAGTTGAGATCGTTGCTCGGCCATTTCCCCAGAGTTCTGGGAGACACGCCTGGCAGAACGCCCTAAGCCCTTAAACCTCTAAACCCCTCAACCCCTCAACCACTGAACCCCTAAAGTGCAAACCCTGAACCCCAAAACCCCCGAACCCTAAACCCCTGACCAAGGTTTCGGGCTTCCAGGTGGCAAGAAAACGACTAAAAACGATGCACAGGAGCCTCAACAACTACTTGCAGGGCTTGTTTGGGGTTCAGGGTTTCGGTTTCAATTTGAGAGCTTGAAGAATGTACGGTCGAGGGCTCGAAACCCTCAGATTGAGTGCTTGAAGTTTACCTTTGAAGGCTCCAATCTTTCAGATGTTGTGCAGCCTCACCTCCACCAGTCGTCCTTGAACAGGCTCACCACGCTCCCAATCACAGCATCCACACGACTGCTCTGGATCACCTGTAAGGTCGGGCTCCGGCTTCTACTACAGGGGCTGAATAATTAGAATGGGGTTTTGGGGCGCATTATACCATGATGATAATAAGGAGCCCTCAAGATAGCAAAGGCAATTATTAAGGCCCCTATAGTAATTCTTTGGGGGGGGGGGGGGGCGTTTCTCCAAGACTCCGAAGAGGCCAACGCAGGAACTATCTTTGAGACTTTAGACCCCATGTAGGTACGACTTGCATACGCGGAAGTTTGAGGGCTAGAGTGGCAAATTGCTGTTTCTGTCATTTGCACTTCGAACCCCAGAACCACGAGCCGACAGCCCCATGTAGGTACGACTTGCATACGCGGAAGTTTGAGGGCTAGAGTGGCAAATTGCTGTTTCTGTCATTTGCACTTCGAACCCCAGAACCACGAGTCTTGCATCAAATACCTCACTGGTCCAAAACCCGGTAAAACAAAAGTTGAAACTTTCAGAATCGACTACCTTATAAGAGCCCCAAAAGTTGAAAAGTTGAGTTTACAGCCAGCAATAAGGTACCCTAAACCCTACAATCGAACAGCTTGTACTTAGAATGCGCCTCACACTGCACCCAGCGGAGGCCACAACGGTTCAGTCTGTGGCCCAAAAGACGAATACTAAACTCCCCAAACATCCTATGTACCATAGGGGCCACAATAAACAGCTTAGGGGTTTGGTGTATAGTTATAACAAGGAGCCCCAAAAATAGTATAGGTAATTCTATAGTATATCTAGCCACTAAAGCCCTAGACCTACTCCAAGTGCTTCCTGGGGACCTTGAGATACAGGTCAAAGCGTGCAGGCCAAGAAAAGAACTTCAGCGCGGCGCTGGCTGAGCGGAAAAGGGCCCCCCTGGCCTTCCAGAATGGGCTTGGGGCTTAGAGTTCTTTGGATTTAGGATTCCGGGGTTAGAGAGTGGGATGTTGTGTAGCTGGTTGTATAGGATCCAAATCTAGGTCAAACAGCTGTAAGCCTGATAAGCACTAAACCCTGAACCGCTCAAAGACCTCAGTGCCCAGCCAGCGAGCCCCCAATGTAGACCTCTGAACCACTTATATCTTCATCCGAAGTAATATAACACCTAACAACAACAATGCTGATGAGGACAACAAGAAGAAGACGACACCTGTCTCCCCAGAGGTTCGCAACAAAGAGTCTGCAGGAATGTTTGCTCATTCTGGACACTGTGGTCTGTTTGTTCATCGCGGGCCCTAAACCCTAAACCCCAAACCCCTAAACCCCTGAACCCCGAGCCTCTTGCTCGATGTTCGGGCATGAGGTCAGGGTTTCCAAGAGTTTCTGGAAGGTCCTCTCCTCAGCTCCGGATACTTGGTTCAGCGTTTCGGGTTCAAAGTTTGGTTTAGGGTTTAGGGTTCAAAGTTTAGGGTTAAGGATCTGAAGAAGGGTCTAAGGTTTGGGATTTGGCGGTTTCGGGTTTGCTGTGGTTTAGGGACTCGCGCGGCAGTGCCAAAACAAGGGACATGATTGCCTAAGGCTTCACACCACCTGGACCCCAAAAGTACGTAGAATTGGAACAGTGGCCTTCCACAGGTACTGGGCCATTACTTTGCCACAATAAACCCTAAACCCTAAAGCCCTATGGCAAGTCTTAAGCAAGCTTCGTGGTCACCAATCACCTTCGACCACTGTCTTGGCTGTAGGATACGGATTTCGGGTGATCGGGTTTCCTCAGCTAGATAGCTAGAGCTCAGCTTGTACAGCAGAAGCCCGCCCAAGCCCGATCACACAACGACCGCGGAGTGCCATGTTTCTGCATGCCTAAAGACCTGCTTTCAGAAACTTTTCGGCTAGACTGAGAAGGCAAGCCCCAACGCCAAGTCAGTGAATTTTTGGCCCGGGATTGTGTCTCTCTACCCATAGGCTCCATAGTAGTTCCTCTTTGGGAACTACCATATAGGATTCTAAATATGAGCCCCAAAAAGGAACTACTATGGAGCCTATGGGTAGGATCGTGTTCTCAGACTCTTGTTCTGTTTCCAAGAAAGCTCGAGATTCCAACATCCCTTAATTAAGGGATATTGGAGTCTCTGGGAAAGCTCGAGATTCCGGATGCCAGCGACAGGACGAACCGCTCAGGGAGGACAGCGCCTTCGGCGATTGCACGGAGACGACCTGGCAAGCACAGCGGCTCAGGAGGTTCACCCTCAAGGTTTACAGGTTTAAGGGTTTAGGGTTTAAGGGTTGCGGGTTTAGGTTGAGGGTTTAGGGTTCAAGAAGTTTAGGGTTAAGGGTTTTGAAGGGGTGTCAGGTTTAAGGCCTGAGGGGTGCAGGGCAATGAGCTCGCGAGCGAGGGCCCAGGGTTTCCGTTGAGGTTAAACTGCAACGGCCAGCTTCAATCATATGGCTGCATGCCATCTGCGTCTGTGCGTGTAGATCCAGATAACCTGAACTCTGAAAGAGAAAACTATCGTAAAGAAGGTCGTGCTGCTCAGAATGCACAAAAAAGAGGTTGTACTCATGACAACGGCTGACGAAACGCTGAGGACGACAAAGCGAAAGGCATGATGATGAAGGTAGTGATGATGACGTTGACGATGGTGATGGTGGAGCTAGTTTCAAGTCTGATTCTGATGATGAGGCTCATTAACATCAGCATCACCATGAGCGACAACAACATCAACACATGCACCTCCGCATCATCACTGCGACAGTCAGCATTAAAATCATCAGCAAATTGTGATATCCCTGCTGTAGTCATCTTCGAAGCATACTTATAGTGTCAATCATCCTCATCAGCCGGCATCTTGAGATTGACAGTCGCCATCGTGACCCTCGTCATGAACTGTGTAAACGGAATTGCGAGCCTTGCAGTACATGCCATGCAAGTGTATACACATAGACGTGTTTAGGCATGTGCGTATATATACACACATATATATATACATACATATACATATGTGTGTATATATGTCTGTATGTGCGCATCTGCGTATGCATGTATGCTATATGTATGTCTAAGCCCTACACCCTGAATCTACATACAGACATGCATAAGTATGTACCTACATACTTAAAATTGCATATCTACATCTACATCTGGCATTTACACAGACATATACAGATGTGTATACATGAATGTATGTTTGTCATATACTCTGTATATGTATCAACAAGATAACACTGCAAAAAGCAATAGCGATCATCATGATGATAATACTGGCAACTTATCCATCGTGGTTGCCATCATCACCGTCATCATCAGCAGCAGCAACGAAAACAACACCAGCAAAACCGTCATCACCATCGCCAGCGTCATCTTCTTCCTCGTCATCACGGCCATCATCTTCATCATCATATCACCACCGGCACCAGCAGCAGCAGCAGCATCGTCGTCATGATCATGATCATCATCCTACAACAAAGAAACGAAGCTTGCAAAACATGATAGAACAGAGATACTATTGATGATATAAATCCTGCATGACCCATGATTAGGAATATACCGTAATTCTCATATATTCCCTATTATGGGTCATGCAGGATGTATATCATCAACAGTTGAACCAACAACCTCCCCCTCCCCGCCCACTCTCGGTCGATCGGAGCACCTCGAAGAGGGGCGCCGCGACCTGCGAAAAGAGGGCCAGGCCCCGTGGCGGATGACCCGGGCCGCTGCCCTGCGAGGGAGCGCTCGCTGTATTGGCGTCCTCCATGTGGGAGTTTCCGAAATTAGGGGTACCTTATTTTGGGGTCAATATTATAAGGATCCTACTATTCAGGTACTATATTAGGGTCCCCAATTGTCGGAAACTCCACGTAATACGAGGGTTGCGCCAGCTGCAGAGCTGACTCCAAGTGCGATTGATACATACGCGGTTGCGGTATTCAGTGAGCGTTTAGGATGGTAGAGGGTTAGGGTTGAGAGAGACAAATGTTTGAGAACTCGACTTTGGGGGTATTCTCGTAACATGCTGCGTATATTTCCAGGACAATGAAGGGCTAGAAATACTCGGCAGCACAAACGTGAACCCTAAACCCAGGGTTTAGGAAGTTTAGGGTTTTAGGAAATCTAAGTAAGTCTAAATCTTAAACCGCAGGCAGACCCTAAACCCGGCTTGAGATTTCGGGCTCCATCACAGCTCAAGGAATGCCGCCACTAACCCCAACACCTAAAACTCATAGTTCAAAGAATACCTAGGATACCCAGTAACCTAAGAATAAAAAGGCCTCTCTTTTTGGTATTGGGTAACTTTATAAGGAACCTAGGACTAGAAAAAGGGAATAAGGGTACTACTGGGCATCCTAGATACTCCATGGTAACAAGTATGGAACCAGAAGCAAAGCCCCCAAATGCAAACACAAACACAGTTAACGTACGCATTTGCGAGCCTTGTTGGGTGGACGAAGGCTTTGGGAGCTTGAGATGTAGGGCTTTCTACATATGGGAGTTTCCGAAAATGGGGGACCTTATCCTAATTAGTAGGATCCTTATTACCAGGACCCCAAATAAAGTACCCCTCATTTTCGGAAACTCCCATCTGAGCATCCCCTACACTTCTAAACCAGGCATTGCAAACCGCCACTTCCAGGGGACAGTCCTCGAGGGAACCGATGTCTGCAAGGTTCACCACCCCGGGAGCAGCATCACTATTGGAGAGCAGCACATAGCCTGCGGCAGTTCGGGCAGTTCGTGCCTTTGGGGTCAAACTGCGCAGGTACGCCCTGTGGAGTGCACACGAAAACCCACAAAAATGTAGAAAAACTGTGATATCAGACCAAGAAATGGTATCGTTCGACCATGCTCGAACCACTCTAAGCTTGGTCCTGCTTGCACCTAACATGTTCATCCAGAAATCCCAGTCGCAGCTGCGCATGAGAATGTTGAGACGCCGAGCCGGAGAAAAGCAAAGCGGCACGACGTAGGGCCTTCGGTTGTTAATTGCTTGGACAACCCTAAACCCTACATCCTAAACCCCACATCCTATAAACTTTCAACCCCCAAACCTGGTCTGGTGGCTTTGCGACAGGGTGCTGCTATCTACAGGTTTGCCATCGGGCCCGTTTTTTGTGGGCTTAAGGTGCATGGAAATCTGGTCATACCCTACTCACTACGTCCTCGGCGCCTCGTAGAAACACTAAACAACCTTCAAAAGGCTAGAACAGCGCCCAAACCCCTGTACAAGACTTGCAGAACCCTCACAAAATGAAATCCTGAAAAGCCCCAAAACCCACACAGAACGTTTGTGGAACTCCTACGGCGGTTTTACGGTTGATGATGTAAATCCTGCAATACCCGTAATAAGGAAGATACCCATATTCCCATAGCTTGGGGTCCTTAACGTAATGCAGGATTTATACCCTCAACTCCTAAACCCTGTATAACCTAAACCCCTAAACCCTAAATCATCACCCGTAGTGAAGGTCGAAGGGCATCAGCTGGCTGTGTGAGCCGAGCTCGGAAAGCTCGGCGAGCAGGACGAAGCTGGCCAGAGAGAGCCTGGAAAAAGAGGGTATTTCTAGGGTTCCTTTGAAGGGGTCCTCTATAAGGGGGTCTATAAGAGATACTACAATGGATCTATAAGGGTATATACTATAATGTAGAGGCCTTCTATTTCGAGTAGTGGTGATGAGTAGTCGTCGTCTTAGTCGGGCCAGTAGTCGTAGTGGTAGTGGTAGTGGCAGTAGCAGTACTAGTAGTAGTCGTCGTAGTAGTCGTAGTAGATGTAGAGCAGTAGCGATAGCAAGACTGGTAGGAATTTGCGAATAACTATACTAATTGCAGTACCGTATAGTAGGAGTTGCTACCAAGACTACTACACCACCACCACCACCACCACCACCAGCAGCACCAGCAGCACCAGCACCAGCACCAGCACCAGCACCAGCACCAGCACCAGCACCAGCACCAGCACCAGCACCAGCACCACTCACCACAGATACTCCAGCCCCAGCACGACGGCTACTGTTACACTACTGCCAAGCATGACAAAAGAACGCAAGAAAACCATTAAAAAAACAATACATACCAGCAATAGCAATGATGATAGCAATAAGGGTAAGGATAACAACAGTAATTAGTTCGTCTTTCACAACTAAATTAATTATATGACTCGAATTATGATGATGCAGATCAACCGAATTGTGGTTCAGGGTTCAAAGAAGCAACTTGGCATTTAGCTTACAGTTCAGGATTGAAGATTGGATGTTCCAGCTAGCGTCTAAGCCCCTCTTGACACAGCCGTGCAAACAGTCCAGATGTGCCGCATATTTCTCAAGCTTTCCGACAATCTGGACGATCTGCACCGGATTATATAGAGAGAAGCCCATGGTCGTATGTTACGTACAAAACCCCGGCCTGCAAGTACATTACCTTAAACCCCCCGCCTGCAACGAAGCAAGAAAGACAAAACTGCGGAACCGCAAAGTTCAACTCAGAAAGGCATCCATCCTAAACATGAACCCCTCAACCCTTACCCTAAGGCTCAAAATAGCCCAGAAGCCTTACAAAGTATGGTCTTTGGGCCCAAAAGCCTTAAAATATGAGTCCTTAGAGCCTAAGGGTCACCCCGTCTGTTTTGGCCCAGGTGGCGGAGAGATTTCCAAGTCTCCGCCCCCATCGCCCTCCGGGTCGCCAAGATCGATCTCCTCCAAGAGCCTCGGATACCCTTCTCCACCCCCCAATACAGTTCAGTTTGATCGGTTTAAAGGTTCTATAGGGTTTAGGGTTCCTTTAAGGGCTCTGTAGGGTTCTTTCGGGTTTAGGGTTTGTAGGGTTTAGGGGTTTAGTTCGATTTAATCCCTTCCCCCATCCCCTAATAGTACCTATGGTCTCCATTGTAGTTCCTTTTTTGGTTAACCAGTTTTATGGTAAGGACCTTATAATAGAGATTTGGTTAACCAAAAAGGAACTACAATGGAGACTATAGGTAGACCCTAAAGTTGGAAACCAGGTTAAGGCCAACTAGTGCTGGAATTCCCTATACCTTACTCTTAAGGACTGAGGCTATGGGGTGTCCAACTTTTGGGCTTCTACTGTAGGGTGGTGCACTACGTAAGCTACTACAGGTTGTTATAAGTCGGTTTTTACGGGGTCCCAGAAGCTTGCTGGAGCTTGTTTGGGTCCGCGGCTTGGTTGTTTCCCTGTCTGCTTTGTGTTTTGCCCGGTTTAGGGTTTAGGGTTTAGGGTTTAGGGTCCGTAAAGCACGAAGCTTTTGGATTCTGTAGCCACGGGTGTTCCGGCAGTCCTGAACCTCTTGGCTCTGCTCTGCTGCCTTCCGAACAAAAAAAACAAAAACTCGTGGATGTGAAGAGTGCAAGTAACTGTGTCGTTCCTATACTGATCTTAGAACCCTAGCCAAAATTACAATTTTAGCTCTTTCTTAGGGAGTATAATAACCAATTTAAAAAGTATTTGAAAGTACCCCTAAGGTTCGGTGAGTTGCGAAACAAGCCGGCCCGGGCGAAAGGGACCCTACTCTAGGACTCTATGGTAGCCTTAAAGTCGAAGGGTTCCCTTAAGGATTCTTAAGGGGTTCCCTTAGATATGCCTTAAGGATCCCCTTAAGGGTTCCCTTAACGATCCCTTAAGGGCTACCACAAGGGTGTGTTCATCTGCTGTGATCGATGAGTGTTGAATGAATCCGCCGCGCCGAGGAGACATCGTCTCCCGGACCCTGGATGTCTTCATCTGCCCAGAGACTCCAATATCCCTCAATTAAGGAATATTCCTTAAATTATAGTAAGGTTCCTTAATATGATTTAAGGTATATTCCTTAATCAAGGGATATTGGAGTCTCTGGGTGTTCTGATTCGATTAAACGAGCGAGTTCGGTTGCGATTCAGAATCTGGCGCGCTGGCATTTGCTTTCCGGCGTGGTGGCATTTCCTTTCTGGGGATGCCTCAGAGGCTGCAGTTTGAGTAATGCCCAGTCGTGCTGCTCTCACCCGCCACTAACTCACATGCCTCCCTTTGCCAGGTCGACCCTTTACCTGCAGGGCTTCTTTCGTGCGGAATGATGGTTTTTTTGCTGGCATTATGCTATTGCTGGACTGAGCCACTGAGTCAGGTGCTCGCGCCGGGAGACAGAGCTGTTCTTGATGTGTTTCTTTCAGTTTCGGGGCTTCATTGCCGGAGTTTTGTAGCCTAGACCCTACACCCTCAAGCCCACGACCGGAACCCCAAACCTTCAATGAAGCCTTTCCCTTGGGCTCTAAGGACTCATTTTTCAAGGCCTTTTGGGCCCAAAGACCATACTATGTAAGGCTTTTGAGCTATTCTGAGCCTTAGGGTTTGGGCTTTGCAATCCGAGCGGCGCGGAGAGCGACCGCGGCGACGTGGCTGCGGCGGCTTTGGCCAGGCTGCAAAGTCGGCTGATGCACTCCGGCCTGCGGCTTAACCCAGAGACCCCAACATCCCTTAATTAAGGAACACACCTAGGGTTCCTTTAAGGGATCTATGAGGGATCTATAGGGTTCAGGGGAGTGGAATATCCCTTAATTAAGGAATATTCCTGAAATCATATTAGGGATCCTACTATAATTCAAAATCATATCCCTTGAGTAAGGGATCTTGGAGTCTCTGGGAATATAGGGGTGCTTAGATGTCCAAGGCTCGGGCTAAAGTCTGTGCTGATGCCTACCTACCCTAAACACTAAGGCTCAAAATAGCCCAAAAACATTGTATAGTATGGTCGTTGGGCCCAAAGGCCTAAAAATATGAGTGCTTAGAGCCTAAGGGTAAACCCTAAACTATGAGGATGTAGGGCTCATGATTTCTTCAACCTGATGAACCATCACACCCTTGCCGAGCATTAAGGCCTAGGATTTGGGGTGGGGTGTTGTTATGGGTTCAGTTTAACGGTTTGGGTCAGCTATGTTCTCAGGTTTCGGTTATCGAATATGCTTTCAAGTCAATGATGGAGCTCAGGGTTTTGGGGTCTAGGGTTGCGCTTAGGAACACTGTTGCCAGCTACTGAGGATACACTATATTACCGATCCGTCTATCCCCGTGCCTGATGTCCGGGCCAGCCAACTGCATCACCGAAGGTGTCTGGGTGGCCTTCGCTACGGTCAACAGTCTGAGGTTTGGGGGTTTTCGGCGTAGAGCATAAGCCCTAATGTGGCCCTAAAGCCTAAGCCCTAAACCCTACGACACCCTAAAAACCCTACACCCTTACCCTATTAAAAGCCCGACCTCTTCAGGAATTATGGCGCAGAGGGACCCGCGGAACAGGGCATCCTGTTATCCAGGAGATCCTGTTCGCCTCAAGCTCTGACATCCTCAGACGGCGTTCTCCTTAAGGATGAAGTGGATTTAAGTTACCAGAATAAGAATTCGTAGTACATATATATATATATATATATATATATATATATGTATATATACATACATATAATACGGTTTCTTGATGATGGGAACTTGAAGTAAACTCCTTAACAAGAACCCGCTAAAAGCTGCAGCCCCCAATCTTAAGATCCACATTCCTACACAGCCAGGTAGTCTAATCGTGCTCAAGGGATAGAGTAGTAATAAGTAACCCTAAGACTCCGAATAGCCCAAAGTAGGTAGCATTTATAGACTTTAGACCCCAAAGTAGGTACTATTTGTATACTTGGAGTCTTAGGGTAATATACGTGCCTTAGTAACTATTCACCAGCGTTTTGGGGTCTATTGTGGCGCGGCTAGATATGCAAAGGAACCCGTTGGAACAGTATCAAGCATAAGACCACTAACCATCGAGATCCCCACAAGTACATATGTGAAGGAGTTACCAGAGGTCTGACAACCTAAACCCTCATTCTCTCTGGACTAGGCTGTGCGATTTTCTGATCTTAGGCCCTGAAACCCACGTCCAGGGAGCCGGGTCCGGGCACCCCAAAGACCTAAACCCCAAACCCCTAGAACCTCAACCCCAACACTGCCTGGAACATCAAAGAAGTGAGGTTAAGGGTTTATAAGGGTTCACCTAATTTAAGTTTAGCCGCCAACTTATAGTAACAATAAAAACCGACTTGTCCAGCATCCTAGGGAAACTGAAGGTTGAGTGTTGAGAATATACAGGGATTGTAGTATCCCAAATACGTTAACGGTGACCTACTCTACTACCAAGAAAAGCAAGCAAGACTAATAGGTCAGTGGCCTTCGGGGCTGCACCGAGGGGGGCCGGCTGTGAAGAGTCCGTCTCCCCCTGCAAGGGACGGTTTGGGGTTTAGACCAAGTTTAGGCTTAGGGTTGAAAACGTTTCTTGTTTTTGGGTTTGGAGTGATAGGTATTAGGGCTTTGGGTTAAGAGTTGTCGTGGTTGGTTCATTCACCCTGCTTTGGTTGAACTTGTCTACGGTCAGACGCGTTTTTGTGGAAGGGTTCGCTCGGCGCCGCTCAGCACCATAAACCGCAAAACAAAAGAGAAGAACAGAATGTCACGAAACAGAGGCATCAGCACCCTGAACCCGGAATGCCAGCCTCGACCTTTGCCACTTTCAGACTCGAAACAGGCCAAAGAACCTGGGCTTTGAATGGTGACGGGATCATAGGGTTTGGTATGGTTTGGTGAAAGCCTAAACCCAAAACCCTAAATCGGTTTAGGGTTTAGGGTTCAGGGTTTAGGAAACAAAGGGCTTCGGGCTTTTGGAGTGGGTTCTCACAGGCGAACCTTAGCTCTATAGTTGTCCGTACTCGCACAACGCGCAGTCAACCAACCCTCCCAGGAAGCAGAGCAGGAAACAACACACCAATAGTGCAAAACATGCCGGTAAGCCTGAACTCTGAACCCTCCACGAACCCAAGAAGGATAAACTATAAACCCTTAAACTATAAACCCTAAACTATAAACCCTAAAACCCTACCCCAAGAGTCGGTAGGCCTAAACTTAAACTTTGAACCCTTCGCGAAACCAAGAAAGAAGGAACCCTAAAGCTAGGCCCCAAAAGGGAACTCCAGAAAGTTGGAATATGGTTTCAGGGTAGGACCCCCTATAATTTACCATGAAGGGTTTAGGATCATCATATTCCAACTTTCTGGCTTTTACTGTAAACCCTTACAAACCGAAGCCTGAGCCCAAGGACTGGCAAAGCCCGCTGCAGCAGCTTCAGCAGGAAGGCGGCTAGCATCCTTATGGCAGCTCGCAGGCGTTGAGGTTTGGGGTATGGCGTGGCATTTAAGTTTAGGGTACTTGCCGGACACAGGATGTCGGGCTTGAAGGTTTGCGGCTTATGGCTGAAAGCTCAGAGCTTAGGGCTTGAAGTTTAGGGCCAAAACACTATACTACAACTAAACCCCTACACCCCAAACCAAAAGCTTTGAAACGGAAAACTTCGGGTTTCGGGTTGGTGGGGCTAGGGCTGTGGGCTCTCAGGAAGGCACGGCACCAGAACTTGACTTAGGGTCTTGGGTCTAGGGGTTCAGGGGATTAGGGGATTAGGGGTTCAGGGTTTAGGGGATTAGGGGTTCAGGGTTTAGGGGATTAGGGGTTCAGGGTTTAGGGCTTGGGGTATGACTTCACTGAGTGCTGAGTTGCAGCTGTGACCCCCAGTATCAAGCAGGTTAAATAACAGGCTCTACACTTCGAGCCCCAATGAAGTTACATACTTGTTTATCTCCAGCCTATACTGAACTTAGAACCCTAGCAACAATTACAATTTTAGCTGTTTCTTAGGGATTTATAATAACCAAAAATTCGACCGAATTTACTCCTAAGTACCCCTAAGCAGCATTAGCCCGGTAACTAAAGCACCTGCAGTCCTAAACCCAATCTCTGATGTGCGTGTTTCTGTGCGCGTGTGTACCGTATCGTATGGCTAGGACCCAAAGCTTTAACTCTGAAGCCTCGCATATGGGAGCTTCCGAAAAAAAAAGTAAATCCTAGTTCCTCATATTAAGGACCACCAAACACCTAGAACCAACGTGACATAAGCAAAAAGCTAGTATTGATCCTGTGTAGGTTTAGTACATCAAAGAAAAATCTAGCAGCACTGAAGTACAAGGCACCCTTAATTTGAAGAACCCTAAACCCTAAACCCTAAACCTCAAACCAGAACTTTGGAGCCCAGCATCGATCGCAGGACTCTGGTCTGCATTTTCCGCCGCCTTCGCTCCTCCTCCACCTCGTCCTCCTGGTCCTCTGAGGCTTTCTGGCGGTTCAGGCTTTCGGATTTAGGGCTTTAGGGTATTTTGGGGGGGTCGGGTTTAGGATTTAGGGCTTTAGGGTTAGGTTTTAGGTACTCCGATGTGATTTTGTCGGCGGTATGCGGTTGTGGGTCTAGGGTGCTCTAGGATATGCTTTTCTTTTTTTGAAGGGGGTTTACGATCTGAGGCATTCAGGGTGGGGCGGCCAGGGTTTATCACCCTAACCTCGACACCTTCCAAGCCCGAAACAATATCATTCCGCAAACTACCTATAGTCTCCATTGTAGTTCCTTTTTTTGGTTAACCAGTTTTATGGTTAGGACCCAAGAATAGAGATTTTGGTTAACCAAAAAAAGGAACTACAATGGAGACTATAGGTAGGGCTCAGGGACTCCCAACACCCGACACCCTAAAACCTAAACCCTAAACCCTAATCCCAAGCTGGCTTAGCAATTTTCTGTGTATTTGCCCACGGCTTCCGGGGCTCCTTGTGTTTTGGTTTTGTGGGGTTCGGGCACCAAAGACCGGATCTGACAGGTTCTACATCTGCTTCGGCTGAGGATTCAGGTTCCGGGCATATGTAATATAAGGGCCGTAATGATTAGAATAGGGTTTTGGGGTATCTTATACTATACTTATGATGCGGAGACCCAAAATGGTACATGTGATATTGTCTTTATGTGTGTTTTGGGCCGATTCGTTCTGATCTGGCGGAGTCAGAGGGAATTTGGGGGTGTGAGGGATTTCAGGACTATGGGATTGGGGTGGATTAGGGTATCTTCGGTTGTGAAGGAAAACCGTAAACTGTACTGCAGGTTTTCAGGATCTGGGGTTCCGTCCTTCCCGAAGCCGCCCTCGGGGAATGCCAGAGCTAACTCCTGAAAGAAACGGCTGCTTGGGGCTGCTACAGGGTTCATCAAGGGAGTTCGATAAGACATTTGGCGCACGGGCCACTGTTTACTTTGAGGTGGATGCAGGGATTGATATAAGATGCTCAAGATGGACTGGCAATCCAGTCTCCAATACCTACACCCGAACATGCAACAAGATGTATGCAAGGTCTCACCTACACCAACATTGATGGACGACATGGACCTGTCTGTGAGCACCGTGGAGAGGCTCGATGCATGCATTGTCGGACCTTTAGCTGGGCCGACCCTGTAAAAATCTCTGCAATTGCTCTTAGAAACACCCTCCTTCGCCACATGAACACTAAACCCCTCAACCCCTAAACCCCCACACGTGTAAACTCTAAACCCCTGAACTTTCAAGCCTGGATATAAATGTGTCCAGGAGCCTACTCGAGACTGTCAAGCCCTGAGCGATAGAAACCCAGAAGGAGAAACCTACGACCTTAGGTCTAAGGATATAGGGTTTGGGGTTCAAGGAAACCACATGCCAAACCCCGAATACTCGAAATTTCTGTTACACAAATGCCTTCAAGTTCACATCTCAAAACTCAACCCCTTTAGAACGGTGCAAGCCCATCGTTCATGATGGGTGCAGAAAGAGCAGTGAACACTCAGCGAAGTGCACCCACTTCAATCTCTAAACTGTACTGAACTTAGAACCCTAGCAAAAATTATACGTTTATACTTTTAGCTGTTTCTTAGGGATTATACTAGCCAAAAATGAAAAAAACAAAGTACCCCTACGTAAACCCTTGGACTGACAACCCTCAATCCTGTAACCAAACACCCTACCTATACAAATCCTGAAACCTCAATACAAGTACCCTTAAAGTAAAAGCCAGAAAGTTGGAATATGATTATCCTAAACCCTTTATGGTAAATTATCGGGTATCCTACCCTGAAACCATATTCCAACTTTCTGGAGTTCCCTGTAAGCCGCAACCCCTAACCCTAAACCCTGCTCTAAAGCCTAAAGGCCTAACCCAAAGCCCCACACCCAACCCGAATACCCGACGTAGACCTTGTAAACCCTAAAGCGTTGCACCCACAACGTTCGTGTCACAGCCCGGAGCCCTACATCCTGAAACCCTGCAGCCCTTGAACCCAAAAAAGCCCCAAAACCCTAAACTGTGAACCCAGAAGCCCTAAGCCCTAAACCCTAAACCCTAAACCCAAAACCCTAAACTGTGAACCCCGAAGCCCTAAGCCCTAAACCCTAAACCCTAAACCCAAAACCCTAAACTGTGAACCCCGAAGCCCTAAGCCCTAAACCCTAAACCCTAAACCCTAAACTGCGAACCCCGAAGCCCGAAGCCCCTCAAGCTTAGGGTTTAGAAAAGCACAATACGGTTGATGATATAAATCCTGCATTACTTTAAGGACCCTGAGCAATGGGAATAATGGTATATTCCTCATTATGGGTAATGCAAGATTTATATCATCAACCGTATCACTAAAAAAGCCAGGGGCCTGGAGGGCTTCGAGGCGCTCCAGAAAGGCATCCTCACATCTTTCCCAGGGTTTAGGGTTTAGGGTTTAGGGTTTAGGGTTTAGGGTTTAGGGTTTAGGGCACTTACCCAAAGGCCCCAATGTAGTTCCTTTTTGGGGTTCATACTTAGAGTTCTATAAGGTAATCCCAACAAGGAACTACTATGGGTAAGGGAGCCCTTACAGTGAGCCCCATAAGGTTGGAAACCGGAGTAAGGCCAATAGTGCTGGGATTCCCTATACACTACTCTGAAGGATTGGGGCGATTGGGTTTCCATCTTGAAAGCTTCTATTGCAGAGGAAAAGGGACACTTAAGAGCTCCTCTAAGCGCGACAAGTTAAGTGGGCTTCATTTCAGGGTTCTACAGGGCTACTGAGAGGGTTTAGGGTTTGTGGGTGTTGAGGGTTCCTGTAAAGGGTTCCTTCAGAGGAGGGGTCCAGGCAGCTCAAGAACTCGGCGTCTCGGCGAGGGATCGAGGGATCTATAGCATCGTTGTTGGGCTGTCGGCTTCTAAATGGGTGCTCAGGCTCCAAACGAGTGGGTTTCAGAAAGAAGGTATGTAGGTAGAGTATGTGATTATTGGGTAATTGGGTACCAGGGTTTTGTGGTTGGATGTTGACGGCCCTACCCTGAAGCTTGAACCCCAAACCCCATAAAACCCTGAACTTTAGGCCCCTAACCCCAAAAGCCTGAAACCGTGAACACCCCAAGCCCGAAACCTCCAAGACAAAGGTCGAGTTATAGTTAGGCATAGCACCCCTAGGCTCCATGGTAGTTCCTTTTTGGGGTTGATATTTAGAATCCTATACGGTAATCCCAAAAAGGCAACAATACTTTGAGAAGTGTAAGCTACTCCCAAGCCCCGTTGAAGTAACGACTAAGGCCCCTGTGTTCGAAATATACGAGGGAAAATACGGCCCCGAAAAGGCACATAAGCAAAAATAAGAATAGGGACATCCCATATAAACCCCCTTATAATGAAGCCCATTAAGGTAGGGATATCCCCATAAAATGCTTATGCTTATATGCTTTTTGGGTCCCTAAGAAAAAGGGCTACCTCAGGAGCCGCGACTCCTGTCTAGAAAGGTCGAATGGAGGTTCCATCGTCGCACAGCGCTTGAGGAGCAGCGGCAAGCAAGAACTCAGGTACATGTACCTTGGTGATGCTCTCTCTTCTTCAACAACAGGGCCCAAAAAAGTTCAAACTTTTTAAGATAGAGCTAATAATACAAGGCCAAAAAACTTAAAGTTCCCACGTTCGCTATCTAAGTAGAGCCCTTACGGCCTTTAATTATGGGTATTTGGGGGTATACTCTCCCTAAACCCTAAACCCTAAACCCCTAAACCCCTAAACCCTAAACCCCTAAATATTAGAGGGTAGTTGGGAGGTCTCGGGCTGAGAGGCCACCCTTGTCCTTTTAGAAATAATAGACAGAGCCCTATACCTAAATGGGCGTTTCCGAAAATTCGGGGTACCTTATTTTGGGCTCCTTATAATAAGGATCTTACTATTTAGAGTGCTATAGTAGGGTCCCCTATTTTTGGTAACTCCCATATCCCTTAGTAGGAGTTATTTAAGCAGGTCTACTAGCCGGTCTGTTTATTCTTTTGGGGGAACCATGAAAAAGGACAAGGCTCGGCTGAGGTTTCAGTTTCGCGGGGTTCAAGCTTTTCGCTTCGGGGTTTCGGAGATCGGACGGGAGGCTTCTACAAACGGGTGGTTGTCGAAATTGTGGCACCTTTTTGGGTATCCTAAACATTGGGTGCCGTATATAATAAGGACCCAAAAAGGGACCATAATTTTGAGAATCACCCAAATGGTGATCGAAAGCTTAGAGTTTAAGTTTCGGGTTCAGGGTTCAAGTGCTAATCCATTCTGCCTTCGGTGCTTTGTGCTTCGGTGAAATGGCGACCCAAATACAAATAAAGCCCGTGTAAACTCGCACCCCCCCCTGATCACCCCGAAAAAAACAACGGCAGGGAAGGGAATTGAAAAACCATGGCCTTCAGGTTACGTGCGCTGCAAAAACTGAGATCTGAACCCCACAAAAAGCTCCCTAGACCCTCCATCTACCCTCTATTACACCCTAAATGCCCTTTATTTGGGACCATATGCCCCTATTTGAGGGTACAAGGAGGGTCCTGGTCTTCCAAGCTGCCTCTTCTCTGCCTTGATCCCCAGTATGGCCTGGCGCAGCTTCTGGATAGCCTCATCAAGCATGATAAGGGAGTTGACATGAACGTTGTGGGTGCAACGCTTTAGGGTTTACAAGGTCTACGTCGGGTATTCGGGTTGGGTGTGGGGCTTTGGGTTAGGCCTTTAGGCTTTAGAGCAGGGTTTAGGGTTAGGGGTTGCGGCTTACAGGAAACTCCAGAAAGTTGGAATATGGTTTCATGGTAGGATACCCTATAAATTACCATCGAAGGGTGGCTTTTACCTTAAGGGAGTTTCCGAAAACAGGGGACCCTAATATAGTACCCCAAATAGTAGGATCCTTGTTGTAAGGACCCCCAAAATAAGGTGCCCCTAATTTTCGGAAACTCCCATAAGGCTGTATGTAGGGCATGATAAGGCTTTATTTCCCCCCTAAACCCTAAACCGTAGATCCTAAACTTATAAATCCTAAACCTTAATTCCTGAACCCTAAATCCTAAACCGTAAATCCTAAACCCTAAATCCTAAACCTTCATTCCTGAACCCTAAACCGTAAATCCTAAACCCTAAATCCTAAACCTTAATTCCTGAACCCTAAACTAGTTCATTGTTGGGATAGGATTAACAATGACCATTTTTTATTCCTTATTGGGCTTACCCATTATAAAATGTAAAATGCTATCCAGCTATGACCCAGTAAACCCTAAGTTTCAAGGCTGGCTTCCGTAAATCCTAAACCCAATAAATCCTAAACCTGAATTCCTGAACCCTAAACCCTAGATCCTAAACCCTAAACCTTAATTCCTGAACCCGAAACCCTAAATCCTAAACCCTAAACCTTAAACCCTAAACCTTAATTCCTGAACCCGAAACCCCAAGTTCCAAGGCTGGCTTAGGGCTTGGGCTCGGGGTCCCCCGAAGCCCGAAACCTCAGTCCGAGCTCGGAGGGCTGGCGCGGAATAATACTGGTTTAGGGGTTAGGGGTTTAGGGGTTAGGGGTTTAGGGGTTTAGGGTTTAGGGGTTTAGGGGTTAGGGGTTTAGGGGTTTAGGGGTTTAGGGTTTAGGGTTTAGGGTCTAGGATTTAGGGTTTAGGTTTGGGATTAAAGGGAACTCCAGAAAGTTGGAATATGTATATATGGTTTCAGGGTAGGATACCTTATAATTTACCATAAAGGGTTTAGGATAATCATATTCCAACTTTCTGGCTTTTACTTTATTTTGGTTTTCTATACTCAAGCCCCTAGTACACGGGCCTTAATGCTTAGAATAGGGTTTTGGGGCCCATGATACTATACTTATAATGAGGAACCCTCAGAGTAGTAGTGATAATTATTTCGACCGCTATACGAGCCATCGGAACCCTGCAAACCACACAGCTGAAGACCCGAAACATCCCGAAACCTATACCGCTCTAATCTCACCGAGCAATCGGAATCCCACGATCCTGTTCCGAAGGGTTCCCTAACAGTATACCAAAACAAGAAGTACCCCCCCCACAAAACACCAATTACTCGACTTGCTGTGTCCCACATGAACCCTTAAACCCTTATCCGTTGAAGCCTAAACTTTCACCACTAGCCTTAGGCACCGTTTGCTGGTTCTTGCAGTGGCCTTGGTCTTCACCAGCTCCGGCAAAGGCCCGCACATGGCCTCCATGATGAAGGTATACCTGAATCATAAGGACCCATATATAGGGGGGGTAGGGCGGAGGGCGGTAGGGGGCCTAATAAGGTCCTATTTCCGGAAGTATAGTCCCCTACCCTGGACTTTGAAGTAACCAGGGAGGACAAGTACAGACTTTTATTTCATAATGGTTCCTTCAAGGAACAGGTACCAACAAAAAAGTATTCAAGTATGGTACTCCAAACCCTAAACACCCTAAACCCTAAACCCTAAACCAGGTACCCTCCTCCCCCCTACCCCCCCCCCCCTTTAAGGGTCCCGAGACCTCAAGGAGGCGCCCTGGTCTCCCTCATTACCCCAAGGCCTGCCCTTGAACCCCTAAACCCGACACCCTAAGGCCTGAACCCCGAAGCCCTACATCCTAAGCCAAAAGCTCGTATAGCGGTCGAAATAATTATCACTACTACTCTGAGGGTTCCTCATTATAAGTATAGTATCATCGGCCCCAAAACCCTATTCTAAGTATGAAGGCCCCTATACTAGGGGCTTGAGTATAGAAACCAAAATAAAGCAAAAGCCAGAAAGTTGGAATATGATTATCCTAAACCCTTTATGGTAAATTATAAGGTATCTTACCCTGAAACCATATTCCAACTTTCTGGAGTTCCCTTTAAACCAAAACGCCCCAAAGGCAGAAACTCCAAGATCCTGAACTCAAGCTCTAAAGGTTGAATAGCCAGAACCCTGACGCATCATTGATTCAGAACCCAAGTCCTCAATCTATAAGCCCTCCACGCCCATGAAACAGCAAAATCATTTCTGCTCCCAAAGACTTAGAGGGCTTGAGGGTTGAGTTCAATGTATAGACATAAGTGTGCGTAGGTTTTGACACCTACTTTCAGTGAAAAGGATTTCGGGCTGAGGGAGTAGACTGCCAACCCGCCCCCAGCCCTCAACAAAAGACATGTACCTGTTCTTGCAAGTCATCACTGTTGATGCCGACCCGAACATTTCAGAACCCCTCAACACAACACTGATCGTTTCACAACGAAACGTGTTGAATATCGGGCAACCGAGGGTAAGAACCTGGACCCTAAACCCTATAAACCCTAAACCCCTAAACCTCTAAACCTTAAACCCTAACCTCTAAACCCTAAACCCTAAACCCCTAAACCCCTAAACCCCTAAACCTCTAAACCTTAAACCCTGACTGAACCCTGCTGAAACCTGGGGGGGGGGGGGGGTCGTGGGGTCTCTGAAGAGCCAACCTAAACCCGGAACCCTAAACCCCTAAGCCCTAAACTCTAAGCCCCTAAACCCCCAAGCCCTAAACCCCTGAACCCCTAAACCCCTATATACCCTAGACCCCTGAACTTGAAACCCCTAAACCCCTAAACCCGGAACCCTAAACCCCTAAGCCTTGAATCCTCAGCCCAAAGAGCCAAGCCACTGCTCCTAGACCCAAGAGTAACCTAGGAATAAAAAGGGCGCCCTTTTTGGTTTTAAGGGGCTTAGAAGGGACCTGAACCCCTAAAAAAGGGAATAAGGGCCTACTCTAGGTCCAAGGCTCCTGAGTATTCCTTGAATTAGAGTAAGGATCCCTAATATGATTCAAGGGTATATTCCTTAATTAAAGGGTCAAAATCGCCCAAAAGCCTTATATAGTATGGTCTTGGCCCAAAAGCCTTAAAGTATGAGTCCTAAGACCCTTAGGGACAGGGCCAGGGCGCTGCTCCTGAGGTCGGCAGTCCTGGATTAAGGCTTCCAGGGCTTCCTCCGAGTCCACGAGGATGTCCGACATATCGTCCGCCATGATGCCGAGGATTAAGTTTTTCTTTTTTTTCTTCAGCTCCTTTTCTACAAAGCCCGAAGGTTTAAGGTTTAGGGTTTAGGGTTTCAGCTGGGGTTAAGGGTTTAGGGGCTACTGGTTTCGGGTGTACCGCTTAGGGTTCGGTGTAGGTTGGGCGTAAAGTTGTGGAAACCTCTTTCGACGGTTCAGTTTTGGCCGAGATTTCAGAATAGGTTTGATGGGTTGAGGGAGTAGCGCTTCGAGGATATGCTGTCGTGGCAAGCAGGTCGCTTCGGGCTCATGGAAGAGGTTTTGGCTGCTTCGGCTTCCCTTGTGAGTGCGTATGCTCAATATTTGCCAGCTATAATCCTTAACCCCTGAACACCTGCATCTAAAGAAGTAAGGATAAGGAACCCTAGAAAGTGAGCTTTTGGAGGGGCTAAGGATTAGCCCAACACTTCAACCACTTCCGGGCTTTAAGCTCCTCCTGGAGAAGGGGCTCGAGTTGTCTTTATTATGTAGTTCTTAGGCTCTCTTCTTCAACAACCGCGCCCCAAAAAACTCAAACTTTCTAAGATAGAGCTAATATATAATAAGCGCAAAAAGTTTAAAGTTCTCCCGTTGATTATCTAAGTAGGCATGCAGGAGTAACTTGTTTGAAGAGTGTATCCGGTTTAGACTCCGGCTGCGGACTTTCTGGGATTGTGGCTGGCCCTTACGATTTCGAGTTGGAGGAGGTTGACTACCCCACGTGAGCTGCCAAACCGCAATGGGGAGACAGGATCAGTCACCGACATGTCACCCAACATCCTGAGCCTACACCCTAAGCGTTGGGATCTTAGCAACGTTCGAACGTGGATGGAAATCTTAAGTTCTTATAGCATTCAAGACTGCAGCAGTCCTAGGCCCTAGGCTGCATCTTGCGTTGCTGTTGCTTCCCTGAAGAGAATAAGCCACCCTGCCAGAATCTGGAATCTACTGAAAACGCCCTGAGCAGTCTCACCTTCAGCATAGGACACTACGATCGAGTTGAAAACATTGACTAAGGTGGACAGTGGAGCACTGCCATACCAAGCAACACCGACACCGACACTCCTACTCAAAGCTACAAAGGGCAGTTAATATGATTTCGGGATGAAGCTGTGGCATGCAGCATTTTGGAGACTGTCGAGGTGGGCACGGTAGACTTACCACTCCAGAGACGTCCAAGAAGAGCATGCGGTTTAGGGCCTTAGGGTTTAGGGTTTCTACAGACACTTCGCAACAGTACAACTGCATCAAGAAGCGGGAGAGAAAGAAGCCCTGGGACTATACCGGACGGTAGTATTGGTTACTGGACTTGGCAGTAACCCGGAAGAACGGATATACAGTGTTGATTTCTTAATTGCTTCTTGATGGAACACGTTCCCCAACAAGTATTCGAGTATGGTATTCCAGAAGGCACGTTGAGAAGTGTCTTTCTCGAGGGTTGTGCTTGGGTGGCTCTGGTTCCTCTCAAGCTTACCTTTGACAGGCAAGGTACTGCGAAAAACAAGAGGTCTCTCTTCCACTGGATAAACCAGGAGCCCCCGAAACCCTCCCTTCCAACATGTGGGCCCTAGAATTACATAGGACACATGATGATTAGAACAACGTTTCAGGAGTTATCTTATACTTATGTTGAGGAAACCCGAGAAACACTCATGAATAAGGCCCTCTCCCACAATCGCCAGAGTTGCTCGGGCTTCCGGCTAACCCACTTCTGAGCACCTTTGAAGCTTAAGCCCTAAATTAAACCCTAGACTGTAAGGCCTAAACCTATGAGTGAGCCTCTAAACTTTCAGAGCGCCCCAAAGCTGCTAACAAACCCTGCATCCCAAAATACCTACTTCCCAAACCCAGAAGAGTTTAGGGTTCCACTCCTACCCCGAAACCCCCAGATCCCCAAACCCCAACCAAGACACACTTTTGGCCCGGTACGCGGAAGACTCACAGAACCCTTAAAGACACCGTTTCTGACCCAATCCCTTTTCCGGAACCCTTATCCTGGAATGCTTATGGAGCCCTAGACCCTAAACCGTGGAACCCTAAATCCTAAACCCTAAACCCTAAACAAGGGTCATCTGAAGCTGAAGACAATCCAAGGCCCACACCGGGCCCATCAGCTCGGTGGGCCTTGCTACGGCTGTTTCCCCAAGTGCAACGGTTGATGATATAAATCCCTAGGGCTCCTTTAAAGGGATCTATAAGGGTACCTTTAAGGGGCTCCAGGAAGGGATCTATAGGGGTTTAGGGTTTAGGGTGGATGATATAAATCCTGCATGACCCATAATAAGGAATATATGGGAATTATGGTATATTCCTAATTATGGGTCATGCAGGATTTATATCATCAACCGAAGCACCTAGAAAACATACTCACCATACTCTTCAATTACATAACATAGCTGCTGTCCTAAACAAGGGTCTGGTAGTCCTTCACCCTTCAAGGGCTCGGGTTAGAGGACTTCGATGCAGCCAAATGGCAGGATCTACCGATTTACTGATCCAAGTTTCAGGGGTTGAGATTTGAAGCCTAAACCCTAAACCGGCGATGTTTGCGGGCTGGGCTGAGGGCCTGTAGTGCTTCCGAGAGGGTTTGTTGAAACTCCTACCCCTCAAGCCCTGAAACCCCCAGCCATCCTCGGCCTAACTGCTCTGAAATCTTCATACGCGGATTCGAGCAACGAATGTAGAAGACTGAGTATTTAGTCACCATATCACAAGCTACCCATTCAACATATCATAGTAACACAAGGATTACAGTAAGCAATCCTAAACCCTAAATGCAAAATGGGAGTTTCCGAACATAGGGGACCCTAATATAGTACCCTAAATGGTAGGATCCCTATTCAAAGGACCCCAAAATACGGTACCCCTAATTTCGGAAACTCGCAAAGTAAAGCCGAAGGATACGAAAAGCCCCTTTGTCAGCGAAAGGAAGCTCGGGCCGCTGCAGGCGTGTCATGTGGCCTGATGGGCAAGGACTTTACCTATAGTCTATAGTCTCCATTGTAGTTCCCTTTTTGGGGCTCATATTTAGAATTCTATAAGGTAATCCCAAAAAGGAACTACTTTGGGGCCTATGGGTATAGTAACTACCTATAGTCTCCGTTGTAGTTCCTTTTTTGGTTAACCAGTTTTATGGCTAGGACCCTATAATAGAGATTTTGGTTAACCACAAAAAGGAACTACAATGGAGACTACAGGTAGTGACTAGTAGTCGTTTAAGTCCAAGGGGAAAAAGGAGGGACCCTTAATAAGGACCCATAGGTGTATACCCTGGTTGTAGCTATTATATACTCATTATATAGCCCATTATAGGGTAGGGGTCCCCATTAAGGGTCCCTCCTTTTCCCCTTTGATTAAGGGTTCGGTGCTCAGCCCCAAACCCTAAACGATGTAAGGGTTGTCGGGCTGCGGAGATTGACATTTGGGCATCTACCCTAAGGCCCCAAAGTAGTTCCTTTTTGGGGTTCGTATATAGAATCCTGTAAGGTAATCCAAAAAAGGAACTACTTTGGGGCCTACGGGTAGTTTGGTGGCTGACTTTGTCGCAGCTGGCATAGTCGCAGAACAGTTCGGTGAGTGTCGCGCTGTGAGGCGATTGCTAATTATCTTGACCTACCAAACCCTACTTGTTTGTAGGTTCTTCTTATAAACCTTGGTATGGGATTTATAGGGAAACTACAGAATGTAGGTTTTGGTAGGTAGGTTAAGGTATGTTGCATCAAGCTAATCCCGAAGGAATAGTCTTATGAACTCTTCCGACTCACGACCCTGTAGTGAAACATCCCGGAGTACCCTAACCCAGAAGCCTGTATCCTCACCAACGTTATTCCACAGACTTCCTTAAAGCAAAAGCCAGAAAGTTGGAATATGATTATCCTAAGCCCTTTATGGTAAATTATTGGAGTTCCCCTTAATTGTTCACCAAACCCTGCTAAAAATGAGGGCCCGCATTTTATCTGTGACTCCATGCGCAGCAGGGCCCTGTCTGAGACAGGGGCACAGCTATGTGCTGCGAGTGGGCCTCTTGGCACTTTCCATGACTGAACAGCTGAGAGCGGCGAGGACAGGAAGCAAAGAGTGCTGTGCTGAGGAGCTGTTTGAGGGGTTGCTAACCAAACCAATGAACCTGGGCCGGATTTCCCTTGACTTGGGTCACTTCGCTTGCTATCTGATTCATGCGACGCTCATTGCCATCAGCATCATCATCCTATTCTTGCAGTCATTACCATTAGTTCGACAGGTGATGCACTGAGAATGCTCAAGCAAAACAATGATGACCGTCATGGCGACGATAAGATCTGTGGTGATGACGGCGGTGGAAATAAACTATGGAGCCTTGACACTTGTGCTACTATCTTGACAGGAATCACCCGAACTCAATTATGGTTTTCGACTCCGAACAACTCGCATTGTGACCAGCACTGTCTTTGTTTCAATACTGCGTTGTTGCTGAGACCGCTTCATTCTTCAATAACAACACCTAAAGCATCATACAGGTTTCGAATTTCGCAACGCAGCCACTTGACATTCAAGCAATATTGATGGATATCACAACAGGACCTTCTTCATACAAAGCAGCATAAATATCTTATATATATATATATATATATGTAAAAACGATATTCGCATCAATTTGGCCACTATCAAGTATAAACAAAGTTCGTAATTCTGTGCAGACATGCAACCTTCCTTTGCTTTATGATGACTGCGTTTGCTTCATGGGTAGGAAAGCCCCGAGTTTACTTCTCAGGGGCCATCTTCCTAGCAAGCCCTGAGCCCCAAACCCTAAACCCTAATGCCTAAGCCGCCTAGACCTTGAACCCCGAACCACCCTGGACCCTACTAAACCCTGGACCTTACACTCTAAAAGCTAAACCCCGAATCCAGCAACTGCTAGGCGTCGCTGGACCAGTTCTGAAGTAGGAGGGTTTAGGCCGTTTAGGGTTCTAGGGTTCAGAGATTGGGGTTTAGGGTGTAGGGTGTAAGGTTTACGGTTTACGAATTAACGTAAAGCTCTGCTAACGGTCGCCCCCAAGTGCTTGGAGGATGGGAAAACAAGCTTACCGAAGGGTTCTGAGCAGAGTTCGGAAGGTCCTAAACCCTAAACCCGAAAACCTAGACCCCAAACCCTAGACCTTAAGCGCTAGACCCTACATAAACCCTAAACCCTAGATCTTAAGCCCTATACCCTAGACCCAATGAGAATTCTGAATCCGGGGGCTGGTAATTGTGTGATGTCAGTGTCGCCCAACAAGCAAATGAAGGGGCACTGATCCTCAAACTACTTATTCTTCGGCCCCTGTCCCCAAAATCCCAAACCCAGAGTGTTGGGGTTTAGGATTTTGGGCTGAGTTTTCGATTTCGGGTCAGGCTTGAGGGTTTGAGGCTTCGGGGTGGCGAAAGGTTTAGCGCCTAGATTTGTTCAAAGTCGGCCATTTCTAGGAAGCCGGGAACGCGGAATGTGGTGATCGCCCACGGATCGCTCAGGAATGGCTTTGCCATGCCTGCCTAAAAGAGTAGATGTTTGCGAACCTTGCGCAACCCGGCCAAGACCAGTGAAGAAGATACCCATGATAGTGGAGATGATGATGACGATGGGTGATGATGATGATGATGATGATGATGGTGGTGGTGGTGGTGGTGGTGGTGGTGGTGGTGGTGGTGGTGGTGGTGGTGGTGGTGGTGGTGGTGGTGGTGGGGGCGATGGGGTATCCTGTATTCCTGCATGTGGTGGATCGGGGGAATGAAACTTTCATGGCTTTTGGACTGTCACTGGTTCCACTATCTATAGTGCAGCTTACGTCCTACAGGCACAGGTTTGTCTTCGCTCAAGTACTGTTCCTGCTCTCATGTTGACAAACGTTTTGTGAACTTTGAAGAGTCCGGGTTTATGATTCTGGGTTCGGGGTGGTTCTTGTTCATGGTTGGGATAGGAATAAAAATGTACATGTTTATTCCTTATTGGGTTTAAGTACCCATAAACATGTAAAATGCTACCCAACTATGACAAAGAGTTGAGGGGTTACAGCTTGGGGATTACATTTGGCTTCCAGATTGCAGGTACCGGGGTTGGTGTTTGGAAACTTAGGGTTTACGGTCCAGGGTTGGGCTGTCAGGCCTAAATAAGCAAAGGACAGTAACGTTACTACACATTCAGAACTCGGTATCAATTTTGCTGTAAACTCCAAACCCAAACCGTGTAGGTGCTAAGCAGCCGAGGAGGCAAACCCAAACCCTCTTCCCCAATCCCAAGACATTTGAAAGTCGCTACTTATGGTTTGTTCATGTTCGGTCGTTGACCCTAAACCCTAAACTTACACTAAACCCTAAACCCTAAACTGTGGCCAACCCCAAGCCCTAAACCGTGGCCCTAAACTGACCCTGCCGATGTTCGCAAACAAGAGGGCTTCATCCTAACACCTGCATATTGCAGGCACAGGGAAGACCCCAAGCGGCTGATGGGCTAATTGGCGGTTTTTAAGGTTTAGAGTTTAGGGTTTAGGGTGTAGGATTTAGATGGGAGCCAGAAAAGCACCCTACCACCCCCCACAAAAACGTTTGGGATATCTCACAACAATAAAATTCTAAGCAATAATATAGCGATATCCCACCCCTAAACGTGTACCTGTGGGTGGCATTTTGGCTCCTGCTGAATCCACTAGTCGATACCCGTGGGCCAACTCCTGAAGCTTAACTAACAGCTAAGCCAGCTAAGCAGCCCTAAACCCTAAACCCTAAACCCTAAACCCCTAAACCCCTAAAAGCTAAACCCTAAACTCCAAATCTAAAGCCCTGAAATCCCCCCCAAAACCTCCACCACCGAACACCGGCAAACCATGACCAAAGTCTCTGCCGGCAGAACAAACCAACGACACCACAGGTCTTTCTATGCTAAGCCTTAGTGGGTGTGGCAGAATAGGCTTTGTTTTTTATTTTTTTCCGGTGGGTTCGCGTCATGGTAGAGGCAAAGTGAGGAGCATGGAGGATCTCGGCTGCTGTTTTTTATAATTACGGTTGATGATGTAGAAGTTCCCTTAAAGGGATCTAAAAGGGGGTACCCTTAAGGGGTACCTTCAAGGGATCTAGAGGGTTCAGCACCCTGAACCCTAAAACACGAAACCCTAGACCCCTAAACCCTCAAACTCTGAACCCACAAACCCCAAGAGGCCCCTAGGTGCCAGGGGTGCTTCCTCGCTCCGATGGGGTGCACTGCCTCAGGTTTCGACCAGCTTTGCCAGGCGATGAGCGAGGCCGCCTCTTCGAGGGAAGCCCGGTAAACCCTATAAATTGGATACTGCCCCAACCCTGTAATAGTGACTATAAGGATTATATTAGGGCCCTATTATAATCCTATTATATTCCTATTATACCACTGTACCTATAGTCTCCGTTGTAGTTCCTTGTTTTGGTTAACCCGTTTCATGGTTAGGACCCGATAATAGAGATTTTGGTTAACCAACAAAAAGGAACTACAAGGGAGACTATAGGTATAAACCTCATGAGCCCGATGAGCCCTGCAAACCCTATAAACCCTTTACAACTGCAAGTGTACGGTGTTGGGGTATGATGGAATGGTTGCCTGCTTATAGGAAAGGGACGCGACGAGACATCAGTACGAACCGGAAGAGATTAGTTTATTACCACTGTGACTACAGCAACGACCGTTACTAGTAGAACGAACTGCATTTGCTATCCTACAAACCTGAACCCGAAAAAACTAAACCCTAAGACTACTGCTATTGCTATTGCTATTCCTACGACCCTGCTGAACCCTAAATCCTAAACACCAAGACCTAGTGCAAAAACAGCCAACGGTGACATTACTACCCTACAAACCCTGAACCCCAAAAACCCTAAATCTCAAACCCTGAACCCTAAATCCCTAAACCCTCAACCCTACACCCTCAACCCAAACAATCTCTAAATCAGAAACCCTACACCCTAAACCCCAAAACCCTAAGCCCTTCAACCCTAAACCCCCCAAACTCCCCAAATCCCAGACCCTAAACCCTAAACCCCGAAACCCTGAACCCCCCGAAAAACCCTAAATCCCAAACCCCAAACCCGGACTGAGGTCGCCAACGGTGACATGGAGCCCAGGGACATGAGCATGCGGCTGCCTGCGAGCGGCGGGGGAGTCAGCAAGAAACTCCGATTTAAAGCTTAGGGTCTTAGGGTTCTTGATACATGGGCCTAAAGCATTACCATAGGGTTCCTTTAATTTAAAGGGGTTCCTATAAACCCTAAACCCTCAGGCTCAAAATAGCCCAAAAGACTTACAGAGTATGCTCTTTGGGCTCAAAAGCCTGAAAATATGAGTCCTTCGAGCCCAAGGGTAAATCCTAAACCGCCTTATATAGCTTCCTAGGGTTTTAGGTTTTTGGGGTTTTGCATTGGGGGTTTAGTTTAGGGCTACAGCTGACGGTTTTAGTGTTTAGGCATGTTGGGGGTTAAGGGTGAAGTTTAGATTTTTGGATGTCGTGTAAGCTTTGCAATGCTTTTAAAGTTTCTTAAGGGTTTGGATTTTGGCTCAAGGTGGGCACTGTTTGTAAGCTTCCCCACAAGGTACGGATTCTTTGCATACTTGGAATCATAGCCGCTTAGGGCTTTGGGCACAAGGTGTGGGGCCAAGTGATACTCAGGCTCCCGGTTTGGGATTGTATGATGCTTGTATGTATTTGGACTTATATATGGTGGGGGGGTAGTGTAGGGCCAGCGATTCCCAGAGACTCCAATATCCCGTAATTAGGGAATATTCCTTAAAGTATAGTAAGGATCCCCTTAATTAAGGGATATTGGAGTCTCTGGGTTCTTCAGACTTCAGACTCCCTTTTTGAGGCCGAGTACCTGGAGACACGCAGAGAAGTCGAGCTGCAGGGAGCGGGGAACCGGTGATGTCCTCGCGCGCATTTACGGTTTAGGGCTTAGGGTTTGGCTGGCTTTCGAGTTTCGGATTTAACCCAACCCTATATAACCGTCAGGCCTAGCCCGGCTTGACCACGATGTAGGTTTAAGGATCATGAACACTGAATATGAAGTCTAGACGAGAGTCACAAGACAAGGTGGCCTACAGCGCCGGACAGGGTCTTCGACGTTCAGAGCTCAATACAACACGTCAGATTTTGACAGCACCAACAGTTCACAAAATTGCAGAAGAAAAACTGATTCGCTCAAACCGAAGCACGGTAGTTCAGAGTATTGAGAGACCATGCGGCTCGACAATCTGCCTGTCCCTAAACCCAAACTCCTAAACCTGCACAGTTCCGCACAATGCAGCACACCTCAGCTGCTTCTACGCAGCACCCGAATTGGCAAGCAGGCTCGCAACAGCTGCGCAGGAATGGCCCACACAAACCGTTGGACAAAAAGAAGACTATGACTCGTGGAGAGACAGGAAACTCGCTCAAACCCTAGACAGAGAACAGTCTAAAGCCCCAGAGATCCATCAATTTTGCACCCTGAACTCTGAACCTCGAAAACCTGAAGCCTAAGGCCACAACACCTTAAGGCCTTCCTGGCGCTCCGAGAAACCTACCGTTTTAGGGCTCATAACCCTATACCAACGGTCATCCCATACTAGTTTGGAGGGTTTGGTGATACAGGTTGCAGCCAGATGCCACCCTAAACCTTAAACCGTGGCACTAAGCAGAGTCGGTCCTCCACGTGGTAGTGGTAGTCCTTGTGCGACCGGTGGGCAGCCTCCCGACACGAAGGCTGAAGGTGCAAGGCTCATGTAGGTACCTGATTAAGAAACCTTGGGCCCTGATTCGGGCTCCTTATATGGGAGTTTCCGAAAATTAGGGGTACCTTATTTGGGGGTCCCTATAATTAATAAGGATCCTACTATTCAGGGTACTATATTCGGGTCCCCTATTTCGGAAACTCCCATATGAACCCTGTTATTTTAGGGTTATAGGCCCAGGCAAGGATTTTGCGTACTTTGTACCTTTTATTTTGAGTTTGTACGGCGTCGATAAGCTTCTATAAAGTTCAAGAGGCTCTCTACTAAAGGGCTTACGGGCTCAGGGCTTTAACTTAGGGATTGGGACTCATGAGTGAAGACCTTAGCCTACATTCCTGAAAGCTTGCCGCCAATCCTCAACCCGATACACTGGAAAGCTTTCAGACAAGCCCTGCAACACTTAGCCTCAACCCGACTCAAGTCCTACAGTGGGACTCCAAGAAAGCACACAAACCTCTCTTCTTCTTGTATATTCACAAGGGACTAAGCTTCAACAGTTCATGCTTATGAATGTGCTTGTTTGTCATCACTACATCTCCTCATCGATCCCCGAGCTCTTAAAGCCAAACGACCTAAACCCATAGCCCTACACCCATACGGGCTGAGTACGCTAGCTCAAAGAAGGTTATAAAATAAATCCTTTCAAACTTTGGTAGGACCATACGGGAGCTTCCGAAAATTAGGGGTACCTTATTCGGGGTCTAGGGTTTAGGGTTTAGGGTTTAGGGTTTCGCCGTGCAGATATCTGTGAGTTCACGAAACATCACAGAATTGCAGGCGCTGGCTGCCGTGCTGCATGTAATTATGCTCCTGCCTCCGACACTGAGCTCTAAGTAGCGGCAGGCATCAAGCTTCGGTGCCAGGCTACATGTGCACAAGATTATCACACAGCTTTTGTTTCTTTCCCACCCCTCGTGCGAAGCATCATCATGTCTCGCAGTGCGTACTGCTCCAGCTCACCCCGTTCATGGAGGAAGTGAAGAAATAAGTATCTCCCTTCAATTTCCTTAAACCCTCGCCGGGGGGTCAAACCCTAGGCCCCTATAGGGTTCTAAACCCTAAAGAAAGCCCAGGTAAAAAATGCTGGAAATCTGGATCTCTCCTGATGTCATCGTCCTTGCTCTTGTCATCGTCTCGTTTTCTGCCCACCCAGGCGCAGAGCCTGGATTTGACTGAAGAGGTGCTCCTAGGACCTCCTCACCCAGAGAGCCCAATACCCCTTAATTAAGGAATATAGCTTATATCATAATATGAATCCCCTTATCTTTAAGGTATATTCCTTAATTATAAGGGGTATTGAGCTCTCTGGGCAATCCTCGAAAGCCTCAATTCAAACCCCGAGCTCCACAGCGTGGAGTACTGCGACCTTACCGGGCTTGAGGCTTGCAAGCCCTAAGGGGCCTTAAAAATTAGATTAGGGTTTTGCGACCCTTTTTCCTGTAACTATAATGAGGAATCCCCAAAATAGTGTAGGTAATTATTAAGGCGCCTATAGTAGGTTTGCCGTTGAGGATACCCTCAACCCTAAACCCCAAACCAGCTGAAGCCGTGAAACCCTTGATCTTGTATCTCGGGCCTCCAGCTGTCGTACCCGTGCAGTGTTGGAGGAAAGCTGCTTGTTCATGGAGCGCCTGAGAGTGACGGTTTGGGGGCACTAAAGTAGAAGCCAAAAAGTTGGAAACCCAATAGCCTCAATCCTTAAGAGTAGTGTATAGGGAATCCCAGCACTATTTGGCCTTAACCCGGTTTCCAACTTTATGGGGTTTGCTGTAGTCGGAGTAGACGTTTACGTTTTTGTTTTCAGACAGACTCTGTCAGGTTGAGCCTACTACGGTTCTGCTGCTCCGAGCAGTCCTGTGCCATCGGTTTGCATACTAACGGTTAAAGCTTGCTTAAGCTGGGTGAGCGCCGGACTGCCCTTGACCTCACGGGCCGTAGATCCTCAACCCTAAAGCATGTGTTTTTGCAGTTACAAGCCTGAATGGACACCAACATTCTTCTCGAGAGTTCCTGAATCTATACTATAATATCGTAGTACAGTGTACTCTACCTCCCACAGCTCTCTACTATTTTTTGAGTCCGGTCCCTTTAAGGAACCATTATACCGAATATCAAAGCCTCTACAGTCGGAGAGTCGGAACCTTCAGGGACGAGTTCCTCTCACCTCCATTCGGAAACCCTAAGCTCAAGCTTCAGGCTTTAAGGGCTTACTTAGAGGTTCACGAGACTTAGTAACGGCTTAGTAACTACGGTTATAATTAAGGTAACTATACTTATAACTAGTTATAACCCCAATTAAGGTACTTATAACTGTAGTTACTAAGTCCCATGAACCTCCAAGTAGGGTTTGGATGGGTTTAGTACGTAATCGCTTAGGGAATGTTTGGGATAGGGTCTGAAGCTGTAGAGTGTATTGTGGTTTGGGATTTTTCAAGCGCTTTAAGGCTGTTGATCAGAGGCTTCAGCATTCAAGTTGAGGGTGTAGGGTTTACCTAGAGGCCCCAAAGTAGGTCCTTTTTGGGGTTCATACATAGAATTCTATTAGGTAATCCCAAAAAGGAACTACTTTGGGGCCTCTGGGTAGGGGTTTGGGGGGGGGGGCGGGTTCAGGATCTGGGGTTTAACTCTTCATACCCCGACACGCTGCGGCCCCTACCTTACGACACAAGCCCTATCCTGTACAGGCACAAGGCTGGATAAGCCCTAAACAGCCAGCCCTGTAGCCCTCAACCAGAAACCCTCAGCTGATAGGGTACGGGTACGGTATGGTATTCCTTGATGCTCCCATGCATGTGTTTAGGGTTTAGGGTCAAGGGTTTGGGTTCAGGTAAAAACAAACCTCATTTGCAACAGCTGCTTTTGTCGGTCTTCCTACGAGAAAACTTACTTACGTAGTCCTCCACCTAAATACTGAAGCCTAAAACCGAATTCCAACGCCAAAAACCTCCTCAAAAAAAGGGACCGCATCAAATGAGAGTCTGTGCAAAAACCACTCAGTCTCACACCAAAAGCCTCGACCCCACTTGGGAGTTTCCGAAAATTAGGGGCAACGTATCTCGGGGTCCTTATAATAACGATCCTACTATTTAGGTTACTATATTAGGGTCCCTTATTTTTGGAGGAAACTCCAACTTCAGAACAGCTTACGTCTCAGATCTGGGCGTTAGGTAGCCATCGCCAGACCGCCCCACATCCGCAACGATCGGAACCTCTTTAACGTTATGTGGCATCGCTTCTCGGGCTTGAGGGCTAAGGAGGTAAAGATTTAGGGTTTAGGGTTTAGGGCTTAAGGAGCTTAGGAGGTAAGTTTCTAAGTTGCCGGCTTTGGGGATTAGGATGATCGCCGCATACTCCATAGGTAACAGAGCCCTAGGGCTCCAAGTATACAAACAGTACCTACTTTGAGTTTCAAAGTCTATAGATACTACCTACTTTTGGTTTTTTGGAGCCCCAGGAAAGGTCTTTCGGGTCTGTATAGTGGCTGTGTGAGCACAGGTGAAAGGTAAGGCATGATCAGTTGAGGAGTCTTGGGGGGGAGTCTGGGGTTCAGGGTTACTACTGTTGATGATATAAATCCTGCATTACCTAAAGGATCCTAAACTATGGGAATTATGGTACATTCCTTAGTAAGGGTCATGCAGGATTTAGATCATCAACCGTAGGATGCCCAGTAACCTAGGAATAAAAAGGGCTCCTAGGAATAAAAGGGCCCCTTTTTTGGTATCGGGTAACTTTATAAGGAACCAAGGACTACAAAAAGGGACTAAGGGCAGTACTGGGCATCCTAGTTTAGGGTAAAGGTTATGGTTCAGGTTCCTGGGTCAAGGTTAACCCTAAACCCTAAACCCCTAAACCCTAAACCCTAAACCCCTAAACCCTAAACCCTAAACCGTAGATAGGCTTGGGCCTGAACCTCTAGAAACGTGGACGGCTGCTGTAGTTGCCACAACAGTCCGGTGCTGGCTGGGGCTTAGGATTCCGTGTAGTGAGCTGGACTTTATTACTAGACCCAAGAGTAGCTTAGGAATAAAAGGGTGCCCTTTTTGGTTTAAAGGGGCTTATAAGGGACACTGAACCCTAAAAAAAGGGAATAAGGGCCTACTCTAGGTCCTAGATTATATTGGGAATCTACGACGACTTATTGCTGCACCTGAAGCCCAACTCGATATTGATTCAAGGCTCTGCACATATGACAGTATCGAGCACACAACGCTTCAGATTTCGGCCTCGGGTTGCTACAAACCATTTGCCCTAATCCCTAAGACCCTTTTTTAATTTTGCGACGGGCCTTGAAAGTTGAGCTTTGAGCAAATGTCGGGCCCAGAAACAAGCGGAAGCTCTCCGATGCGGGTCCTTCTGAACATCGTTTCAACTGGTCCAGGCTTGCACGCGGAGAGACAAGGAGCTGGCGTTCTTTGGATGGGCTGCTTTGCGATTCAACCTACCTATAGTCTCCACTGTAGCTGCTTGGGGGTTCCCTTACCCTAAGGCTCCAAGTATACAAATAGTACCTACTTTGGGGTTTAAAGTCTAGAAGTACTACCTACTTTGGAGCCCTAGGGTTACAGGACCCTTATTAGAGGTGAAACCAAAAAAGTGAATACAGTGGAGACTATAGGCAACAAGCGTGGACGGAGCCCACCTACACCAGTAAGTGAGCCTGCCCGCCAAGTCATGTTCGGTTCTGCACGCTCCTCGAAACACGAAGTTTGATCCCGCCTTGGCGCACTGTTGCCGAATCATCCGGGAGTTTCCGAAAATAGGGGACCCTAATATAGCAGCCTAAATAGTAGGATCCTTATTATAGGAACCCCAAGATAAGGTACCCCTAATTTTCGGAAACTCCCATCTGAACTTACCCGGTGGGCTTGTGGTGAAGACCGGCCTCGGGACGCCCTGAAGAAGCCGAGCTCTGCGTTTCGCTACGGTGGATGATTTAAATCCTGCATCACCCATAATAAGGAATATACCCATATATTCCTTATTATGGGTCATGCAGGATTTATATCATCAACCGTAGGATGTTTCCTAATGTCGAAGGGGAAAAGGAGAGGGACCCTTAATAGGGACCCCTACCCTATAATGGGCCATATTATGGGTATATAAAAGCTATACTAAGGGTCTATACCTAGGGGTCCTTATTAAGGGTCCCTCCTTTTACCCTTGGACAATGCTTCGGCCAATGGATCTGAGGCCATGAGTCATGGGGATTAGCTGTCGAGTGTAGACGGTACTGTACACAAATCAAGTTCGCACTTTTTCAACCATAAGCCCTAAATTGCTGAAGCACCGAAACCCAGACCCCTGAACCCTCTCATAAGCAAGAAAAACACCAAACTGCTAGTGCTGGCCTTCAGCCCCCCCCCCCCCCCAAATTGCTAATGAAGGCCGTCGGCATAAAGCCCTAGAAAACCATTAAAAAACCACGAAAGCCGTGGACAAATCCCATTATAACACCCTAAACCCTGAACCCCAAACACCCTAAATCTCAAACCTATAATACTGTAAACCCTAAACCTAAACCCACAGCACCCTAAAGAACTAGAGAACCCACAGAAACCCGGGGGAGCAAGACCTTCAAGCGCTGTAGGTCCAAGCTATCGATCTCTTCCTCTGGGATCCGGCCCTGCCAGAAGTTGGGTTTTACCTATAGTCTCCATTGTAGTTCCATTTTTTGGTTAACCAGTTTTATGGTTAGGACCCTAGAATAGAGATTTTGGGTAACCAAAAAAAGGAACTACAATGGAGACTATAGGTAGGACTTTGATGGGCATTTGGATTTGACCAGGTTTAGGGCTCAAAGGTTTTGCGCTATTTACGGGCTTAGGGTGCTTGTAGGGTTCAGAGGCTCCGGGTTTACCTGTAGCCCCAAATCCTAGACCCAAGAGTAACCTAGGAATAAAAAGGGTGTCCTTTTTGGTTTAAAGGGGCTTATAAGGGAACCTGAACCCTCAAAAACGGTAATAAGGGCCTACTCTGGGTCCTAGAATCCTACAAAATTGTAGAGTATAGCCAACTTGTTGTTTGGTGTAGCCTCTAAAACAATCGTATTGCCGGGTAGGGTTTAGTGGTTGGGATTCAGGGTTTAGGGTGGGCACATAAAAAGTGCTGGAGGGTTTAGGGCTGTCAGGGACAAGGGCTTATATGAGGGTTGATAGGGGCCGTTTAGGGGCTCTGTACGGATTACCCTAAACCCTAAACCGCCCTATTGGGCCTTACGGCTTTGGGAACCTTAAACTCTTAAACTCTAAACGGGGTACTCCAAGGGTCAAGGCAATCCGACAGACCTAAACCCTTAGCCATCAACGTAAAACCCTATATCCTGAACCCTGAGACCTCGGCCCAAAAGCCTGAACCCTGCCTCCTGATTCGTGGCCATGGCGTGCAGCTTGTGGAGACCACCAGGCCTTGCACAATTCGAAAATTTTCTGATGAAAACGATGATAAAAGTCTAAGGGTCCAAAGGACCCAGTAGTTGGGTGCTCGGGCTTAAGATCGTAGTCATGTAGGCGAGAATTTGGTGAGTCTGTGATTACTAGATACCATAGGATAAATAGGGAAAGAGCTTAGCATGAGCATGTGTCTGTGTGTGTGTGTGTTAAGGCTAAAGGCTCATAGGTATTAGGCCCATGAGGGTTCCGGTTTTGAAGGTTACGGTTTTCCTGCTTGGGGAGGGGCAAGAGGAAATTTAACCGTGTTCCAACTGTCTGGCTTCTACTATAGGAAAAAACAAAATCCTGAGGAGCTCGCGGGATCTTTGCCGGAATCGATCGCCACGTTGCTTTCTTCCATTCCGCGTCCTGTGGGGCTCAGGCCCAGAGACTTCAGCCACCTTTCTTTAAGCCTGCTTATCCCTTACTAGGTTCCCCAGTAGCCCTTTGATAACAAGAGTATCCCTGTTCCTCGTCAGCTGTATCATAAGCAGACACTAAACGAACAATGGCAAAAGGGTACTACTGAAAAGCCTAGCTGATTCAACATCCTGCATTATAAATTAGGAATGTTCCGCATGCAAACGTACAAACGACCCACAGACAGAACGGACGCTTCATTGAGGTACCCTTTTGAAACCACCCCATACAACCCCTCAAAAGTCCTGCGCAATCCAAAACGCCCACAAGCCATCAACAAATCGCTACAAGGGCATCATCCATGAGAGGATCCCAAACCCTAAACCCCAAATCCTAAACCCTAAATCCTAAACCCTTAAATCCCAAACCCTAAACCCTAAATCCTAAACCCTAAACCCTAAATCCTGTAATGGATACTACAGAGCGAAGATGGAAGCTCAGCCCTGACTCAGACCAGTGGGTGAAACAAAGACGAATAGGAGACTTGAGTTCAGGGCCTTGGGTTAGGGCTCGGGGTTTAGGGGTTAGGGGTTTAGGGTTTAGAGTTTAGGGTTTAGGGTTTAGGGGTTTAGTGTTTAGAGTTTAGGGTTTAGGGTTTAGAGTTTAGGGGTTTAGGGTTTAGAGTTTAGGGTTTAGAGGCTTAGGGCCGAGGGAGAGCCCAGGGGGCACAAGACCAAGAGGTTTCGCATTTGTAACTATAAAGTAACTGCTGCACTTCTGTATCCATATAGGCCTCAATGTCAAGTACATGCAACTTTCCTTACTCGGGCCGAGGTTCCGTTAGGTAGGTAGCCCAAAGGGTCCAAGTACATAACTATCATATACTCTCCAAAATGATAACCTACATAACTACTATCCTAAACCCGAGTAGCTAATTATTGGGGTCCTTTGGACCCTTAAGGTAGGGTGTAGCGGTTGAGGGCTTGCTTTTAGAGGGCTTGGGATATAATGACTTGGGTAGAGTTTGGGGGGGTTTAGGAATGTAGGATTTGGGGGCCCGGCTTTGCGATGCGATCCTGAGACGACCGTGACCAGGGCGCGCGACTCAAATGCAACCCGCCCTACTTTGGTCTCTAACTGGGCGATGCTTTTGGGGTTGGCAACAAGTGCAAAGTCCCCAGTCACCGGGTTCGCGCTCCTGTCCTTGATCGATGGCCTGGCGATCAGATCCCTAAGGGTCCAATTATCATTATGGCATATACTTATAGGGTATTTTGGGGGTCTGAGTATATACCATAATGATACTTGGACCCTTTGGGATGCGGCTGGTAAGGAACGAGCTTGTCGACGTTCACGACAGTCCTCCAACAGCGCCCAACGTACAACGAAACCCCCTGCGCGTGAAGCACGGCCAAGGCAGCATGCACGCGTCCCGCGGTTAAAAAGGGCGTTAATGACCATCCAAGCGCCCCCGATAGGAAAGAGGGTGTTGTTCTTGACAGCCCAGAAACCAACAGCCCTTGCCTCCCAAACGGACTCGCGCATCGGCTCACTCCTTAAAAACACCCTAAACCCTAAACCCTAAACCCTAAACCCTAAACCCTAAAACCCTAAACCCTAAACCCTAAAACCCTAAACCCTAAACCCTAAACCCTAAACCCTAAACCCTAAAACCCTAAACCCTAAACCCTAAACCCTAAACCCTAAACCCTAAACCCCTAAACCCCTAAACCCTAACAGCCTCTGACCGAGCTCTTGAAGTCAAATTTCAACTCTCTCGGGCCAAGACCTAAACCCCAAACTCTAAACCCCTAAACCCCTAAACCCTAAGACCCCTGAATCCTAAACCCCAAAACCCCAAAACCCTAAAAACCCCAAACCCCTAAATCCTAAACCCCAAAACCCTAAAAACCTAGGACCCCAAACCGCTAAAGGCCTGCACGTTCTTCTTGTCCTCCTTGAGCCTTTAGAGACTGTAGCTGGCTCCGTGGGGCTTAACTCACAACTGAGGGTAGGGGGTTTAGGGTTTGGGGTTTCGGGTTTAAGGTTTAGGATTAAGGGTTTAAGGGTTTAGGGGTTTAGGGTTTAGGATTAAGGGTTTAGGGTAGCTTCTCCGGCTCTAAGAATACGTTTCTTTGGGGCTCTGCGGGCTGTTACTTTGATCTCCTTGGGCGCTGGTGGGTCCAACTAGACCCTTTTGGCAGCTGCTAGCAGGTGCTGATGCAAAAGAACGCATGGAACGGTCCGAGGATATAGGAGTCTTTACTCACGCCGCGAAAGGGTTCCGCGCCAAAGCCCTAAACCCAAACCCACATCGGCCAGCATGTCTGTTTAGAGGGCCGAACCCATCCGGATATCCGAAACCGCGCGGCCCCACGTGTCAGCTCGGGTTCAACGCAAATGAGCCGGGTTTGAGCGACGCAATCTTGCATGTGGGCAGGACCCTATGTGAGAAGACGTCCCTAGACCACGAGACTTCAACACCACACCTGGCAACTTAACGCAGCACCCTACAGCACTAGAAATAAGCCGAAAGCCCATGAGAGTGGCAGGAGTCGAAGGACAGAAACACCAGAATAATGAGATCAGTTCACATGGACACCCCCCAAAGGAACTACACTTCCTTAAATAGGCCCTGCTATGGGCATTAAGGCCCCCCCCTCTCACTCCCCACCCCAAACCCTTCGTAGTCCGAGGTGACACCTCGGCGTAGTACACACCGTGGGCCAACTACAACGGGCCCCTAACTTTGATGCTTCCGCGCGAAGAAAAACGAACCCTTACAGGGCGTGCCCCTAGTATAGATCCCTTTAAAGGAACCCTTATAGACCCCTTCTAGACCTAAGAGTAGCCTAGGAATAAAAAGGGTGCCCTTTTTGGTTTTAAGGGGGTTATAAGGGAACCTGAACCCGAAAAAAAGGAATAAGGGCTTACTCTGGGTCCGAGCCTTTAAAGGAACCCTAAACCCTAGTCCCTAAACACTGAATCCCAGCCTGACAGTCTTGGCCACGAAAGCCGTGGTGTCTTTGATCAGTTGCCGACGGCCTTGCTTCTGGGCTTCGTGGGTTTGGGGTTTAGGGTCTACCTGTAGCCGAAAAGACCTCCCTTTTTAAGGATTTACACACACACATATATATATATATATAGAAACCATAATAACCAGGGCCTTCTAAGTGATGGGTTTGGGGTCTACATTTTTTACAGTAGCGGAAAGTCCCTTAACTGATGTGTTTTCTGTCCATGGGAATGCTTGCTCGGCAACTGTCATATTGGGCTTCACTAACTGTCATATTCAGGCTCAGCCGGTGCTTGTGCAATAGTTTTGCATTTTTCACCAGGTGTAGGGTGCCATGGAAGATGAGCGAGCGTTGCGGGAGGGTGAAGTCTGTGCTGTGGTGGAAAATCAGTTCATTTAGCATTCCTTCATCCGCGTGCCGCGGCCGCCGGATCCCAGAATGTTGCGAGCCAGGCTGGTCGCCTCTTGACTGTAGCCAAAATCAACAAAAACCGCATTTTTAATTGCTCCGTCGAAGACCGGACCGATAAGATCGAAACCCACCCCCCGCCCGCAGCCCAGGAGCTGAACGCCCGGAACGCTTTGATCCGGGGGCGGCTCATCCGACAGGCCCGTACCGCAAACAAACCACCCTGGCAAAAAACCGGCTGCGTGCAGTAGCCACTGCCGAAACCCAGCCGAGTCCAGGCAGGGCGTGCGAGGTTCATTCGGGATGTTCGATGTCGGTATGTGGATTCTGAGTGAGCCTTATATACGAGCGACCTTTTTAAAAGAACTATTAATGAACCACGCCCGACCGCGTGCAGAATCCAGCTCTTTCTACAAAGCGGCGCCGGGTTGAGGCATGGCTTCGGGCTTCGTTGTATTTTCGTCCTCCAGCCTGTGCGTGCCCATGTCCGCAACTGAGACCTCTATACTGAAACTCCGGCACCGCAGCAAGCATGTTCCACTGGTGATGCAACTGCAACGCCAGCAGGTCGCTTCAAGTTCCGCGTCGGGTTAGGGGTTCAGGGTTAAAGATTTCGTTGTTTTGTTGTTTGTTTTTGCGGTGGGTTTTCAATTTCAACTTCGGGCTGTTGGGCTTCCGGGCTTCAGGACATATGCCGGGATTTCGGGTGCAAGGTTTACTAGTTGCTTTTTTATGCCAAGCTGACGGTCTTTTGAAATTTGGGTCTGGGTTGCGGGTTTCGGAGCTCAAGTTTAGGATCCCAGTTCGTTTTCATATTTCGGTTCAGGTTTGGAGTGTTTAGGCCTCTGCTTTTGGGATGAAGGGTTTCACATGGTATAGGAGCCTTAGGATTCTGGTTTTGAGGGCCCGGGTAGGTTCAGCTCGTGGGGTTTAATGTTTCAGTGTTTCAAATTTGGGCTTCAAGGACTTGGACTTACGGCGCTTAAACCCCATCAGGCCCAAAACTGAAGCCCTAAACCCTAAACCCGGACACTGCGGATCACCGGTTGAAGTTTTGAGGTTCAGGCATTCAAGGCCTTTGTAGGACTTCAGGTCGGGGCAGGGTTAGGGTTGCAGATTCGGGCTTAAAGGATGGATTCGGACGCAAGGCTTAAGTTTGACGCTATATAATCAGGAAATAAAGTTATTTTAAGTTTGCAGCTATAGACTCAGGAAATAGAGTTATTCTAAATCCCCATCAGCCCCCAACCCGAGCCTTAAACCTTTGCACGCAGCATATGCCCACTACACTTAACTCGATCTCTTAGGGTTTGGGGTTTGGGGGTTTAGGGTTTTTGTTGTCGTGGTGCTGTCGCCCGCAAACTTTGGTCTGAGTAACCGGCCAAGGATCTGGTCTTCATTACCGAGCATCGAGAAGCTCCGAAAGCCACTAAATCGCAAGACTGCAAAAACCGCCTTTGCTGCAAGGGCCTTGAATCACCAAACCTGCAGCCCAATCCCTGACGCTTGAAACCCTCGAAGCAACAGCCCTACATCCACGCCCCTCTGTGTGGCAGGAGCAAAAGACGTCAGATCGTCACAAGACGTGTCAGCTCGCGTGGAAAGAAGACTGCTGTGTCATGGCTGACCCAATCTAAATTTAGAATCTCGAGCTTGAAACCACCCGGAAGCAAGCAAATGCCAGCTCTGCAGACATTTTATAAGCATGCAATTAAGCCCCAATCTCAAACCCCGGAGGCCAAAACCCTAGACCCGAAAGCCTACACCTAAACCCGAACCTCTACACGAAACCGAAACCCCTGCCCCTGAATTTTTTTGTAACACAAGCGCTGGAAGCCTTACATATATAGCGATCAGTATAAGACTGGTGGCGAAGATCTCAAGAGCACGCAAAGCTACACTCTGAATTTCGGTATCGCCGTTGCGGAGATGTGCCCCGGCTTCTTTTGGCCTATGTAAAGCCCCAAGTCTGCTCCTGTATAGTTCTAATATGAACCGACACATTCGTCCCGGAGCCTTCCTATACAGATCCTAAAGCAACTGACAGTTGGCTTTTCTGGGCTTATGGCTACGAAAAACCCCAGGTCTGCTCCTGTATAGTTCTAATATAAACCGACAGATTCGTCCCGGAGCCTTCCTATACAGATCTTATAGCAACTGACAGTTAGATTTTTTGGGGGTATGGCTATGTAAAGCCCCAAGTCTGCTCCTGTATAGTGCCAGTATGGGTCCCATATTAACCGACAAATTAGTCCCGGAGTCCTCTATACACAGATATATAATAAACGACACGTTGGAGCCTTCTTCTATACGGGGCTTAGAGACTAGGTTTGTAGCCAAGGTTTCGTGAAGCCAAGCGAAGTGTGGCGTCGATCCAGACAGCAGCTGTCTCTTGCGGTGATATTGATGCTAGCAGGGCCGAGCCGGAGGATACTTATGTTTGCGAGCTCCACGATTTGCTGGGCAAGGTTGCTTCGTGGAAGTCGGCATGCATAATATTAAGTCTATGTGCTGAAGTCAGCAATAATTAGAGCTGTTAGCTTGCTGGCCTCGCCCAACCGAAAGGCCACTTTGACCATGAGCGGCTTGCTGCACTAGGAAAAGCGAAACGTGCTGATAGCCCCGTGTAGTGTCATGTGCTACAAAGACATTTCGTGTCAATTGGCTCGGTGTCAGACAAACAGGCGCCACCCGGGGCACCTGGGCGGCTCGGGCGGCGCCGCCCGGGCACCTGCGCCTCTGGCGCCTCGGCACCGCCCGGGCACCTGGGCGCCTCGGGCCTGGTGTCAATTGTTTCAGCGGGTTCGGGGCACGGTCTCGGGTTTTGGGGTTGGCACAGGCCCCTTTTCCGTGTCATTTGCGTGTCATTTGGGGCCCCAAACCATACACTTAGCTTTCTAACTGACATTTTCGGGAGGCCCCATTCCGTGTCATTTGCGTGTCATTTGCGTGTCATTTGGGGCACCTTCGGTCGGGATTTTCTTTCTGTTTCGTGGCACTTGCTTGGAACCCCAGACCCGGGCATTCCTGACAATTCGCGTCACTGGTCGAACGAGCGATAGGATTGTAGCTGGAGTGCTCGAGAGCGGCCTGTCAGAGAAGATGGCACCGGGACCCGAGCGCATGAAGAACTTGCGAAGCATACCTGTGATGCTCGGCTGTGCATAGAGTGCACTGCATGTGTGACCAGGATTGGTGATTATACTGCATTGCTGCGCGTCTGCGACTAGAATCAATATGGGCGACAGCCAAGTCGATCAAGTCACGTTCCAGGAGGCCAGACATTGACACCAAGTGCTTCGATGGATAACCTGGGATACTACTACATAATGTCCGAGGTGCCGGGTTCTGTGTGCCTGAAGTCCTCGGCGGACGCAAGGCGGGTTGTCACTTAAGCTGCTGTGTCTCTGCGAATTTTCAGGCCCAGGAGAAGCTCGGCGGTGCCGTCGTTTCGGTATGGGGCCTTAGGCGTTGTAGGGTTCAGGGTATATTAAACAATAAGGTTCGATGGATCCTATATGCGGGAACAATGAAAAGCCGATGTCTCACCCGAAACCCGAGGATAGCTTTCTTCGCTCCAAACGACAATAATAGCTGAACCCCTCAACCCCTCCACCTGTGCAACCTCGAAGTTAGACCTTGAACCCAATTTGTGTTAAGGTAGAGGGCCCCGGCAATCGGATTGGAAGTCCCCGCAGTCAGACCTAAACCCGGAACCCGCTATGCAAAACCCCACGTTTGCTCCTGTATAGTTCTAATATGAACCGACACATTCGTCCCGGAGCCTTCCTGTACAGATCTTAAAGCAACCGACAGTTGGCTTTTCTGGGCGTATGGCTATGCAAAACCCCAAGTCTGCTCCTGTATAGTTCTAGTATAAACCGACAGATTCGTCCCGGAGCCTTCCTATACAGATCTTATAGCAACTGACAGTTAGATTTTCTGGGCTTATGGCTATGTAAAACCCCAAGTCTGCTCCTGTATAGTTCTAATCTGATGAATGAAAAGGGCTCAAGCCTTAATCGATCCACCACGGCCCTCCAGATCGGTCCCCCTGTCCTGAGGCTCACGACGGACCAAGAATTCTTCGGGAGCATCGCTCGGAGTCCCTGGCTGCTGTGCCGCGGTATCTGCATCTCCTGATTTGGCGTGATTATTTACATATCGTGGATCTGGCCTTGGCGCCGGCGTCCGCCACATGGCTGGTCAGCATCTTTTGTTGGAGATCGTGGTAGTTTGTGTTCCTTGTGTTGGCTATAGGCCTTGCTCGAGCTTACATGTTGTGCTTCACACTGGCCAGGCCTGGAATCCTCGGCGCCGGCAGTTCCAGCTAGGGGTGCTTCGGGTTGATCGAATTAAATGCAATAAATATACCCGCATCACGGATATAGAAAAGATCCGAAAGGTCACGACCAACAGGAAAGGCTTTTCCAACGCCTACAGTGAGTTCGCTGGCGAATGCAAGAAGGAGCGCGTCCGCAACCTGCCGTGGATTATAAGTATACGTCTATAGAAATTTGTCAGGGCTGGTCGCGTGCATGGGCTTATATAGGCCTTTTTTCTTTGTTGCATCGAGATCCGCAGGGCCTTAAGGATGCCTTCAGGGACCTTTATCAGATCCTGAGCTAGACTCCATCTAGGGTTGCAGGGCTCCGCCATTCACGCTGGAGTCTATGCAAGCCAACCGGGCTGCTGGAGAATTCCCGACACTGGCACAGAAGTATTTGAATGGAGCCGTGCCTCGGTTTGGACAAGCTTTTTCTATCGCGAATCTTGGTTGGCTGGTTTGCTGGGAAATGTTGGGATATGGCTTCTGTCACCAACACACAGCATTTCGTCGGGCTGGACCGACTTCGATGCACTTTCACCGATGCCGGGCCCTTGCTGAGTGATGAGCAACGAGAACAAGCTGAGTTTGTCAATGACTTACACCACTGCCTTCTCTTGGATCCCTGGCATATATTCCCGGCTGTAGTTCCGAGAAGCATTCACCGGCCAGGGCTGTAGCTCGATCGATTGGTTTGCTTCGCAGACCTCGAGCCGCAATTCTGAAGCAATCATGTCAGCCTGTGAAGCTGTCGCATCTGACGAATCTCTGTACGAAACTCTTCCGAAATTTCACGAAGCTTGGCTGCGCCTCTTTGCCTCTCCCTTTCCCTGCCAAGCCGCTTACGCGCCCTTGGTCGCAATGAATTTCAAGTGAGCTGCAACTGATGCCGAGAGCTCTTTGGCTGCCAGCACGTCGGCAAGATTCATTCCTACGAGACCCTAAACGCTAAACTCTTAAACCCTTAATCGTATCGACATACCTCGTTTGGCTTGTCCTAGAGTGAGAGCATAAATCCTTAAACCTTAAGTTCTCTACACCCTAGATGAGTCTGGCCAGCAAAAGGCTCGAACACCTCGTCCTTGATATGACTTTGCTGCCAAATCCTCTCCGAGTCTCCAATTATCAAGAAGGAGATCTGGTGGGGAGGGTCAAAAGCTGGCTGGCTGTGATCGAGAAACCCAAGCAGCTCTGCAAAACTGTTCTGGAACGCTGGGCCTGGTTCGCCTCTGTTACTTGGGAGAACAAAAGACTGGCCGCCATGGAACCTTCATCTTCAGATTCCGAATGAGGACAGCGGCATGGAGCTGCAAAAGGAGAGGTGTCCGACCCTGAACAACAAATCCTTAAAGCGCCGGGAGCCCCAAGCCCTGAAACCCCTACAAACCCTGACGCCACGAACCCCAACTCCCGAAACCTCTTCTTCACCCTGAAAACAAAACCCCGTAAAGCCGAGCGCCCCAAGCCTTGAAACCCTTAAAAAACCCTGAAACCTCCTCACCCTGAACACAGCACCCCTACAAGCCGAGAGCCCCAAGCCCTTCCCAAAACCGAATAACAGACCAGAGCCGGTTTAGGGTTAGGGCTTAAGATTGTTTGCTGGTTTTTGGGTTCGCCGAAGGTCGAAGGGTTGGTAGATTAGGATTGAGAGCTTTGAGTCTCAGCTTCCGGGCTTAAACGTTAGTGCATATAGGGTTGAAGGCGTCTTATGTGTAGCCCAGGGCACGCGAGCCCCCATAACGTTTGTAAGTATGTGTGACATATATGTCAGCGTAAATGACATATTTTGTTCTGTCTATGTTAACTGACATGTTTTTGGGCCTGGAACGCAAAACACGTCGAACAGAGGGTCCTGGAAGGAACCCTAAAAAAGGTAGGTCTTTTCGGCTACAGGTAGGGCCTAGGGCTTAGAGTCTGCTCGAAGGCCCGAATGCTCAAGCAATGCCGCTTAGTTGAATGTTGCTCACCTACAACTAAAAGTTAGAATAGGGCTTGGGGGGTCTGTTATACTATACTTACTATACTATAATTTGTAATAAGGAAACCCGCAACATAGTACAGGTAATTATTTCGGGCCCTACATTATGGTACCCTTATGGATCCCTTATAGTAGCCCTTGGAGGACCCCTTTTAAAGGAACCCTTGGGTTGGCCCTATATTACAGCTGCTCTCCCGCCAACATTTAAGGTTCCTAGTTCGGCCCCAGGGTTGAGGTTTAGGTATACCAGGGTTTCAGGGTTTAGAGGTTTAGAGGTTCAGGGTTTAAGGGTTTGGGTGTTACGGCTTTGGGATTAAGGGTTTAGGGTTTTGGGGCTTATGGATGGGGTTTACAGTAATCCGGTTTCCAACTTTTGGGGGTTTACTTTAGTGTTTCATGTTCAAAGAGCATTCTTAGGCCCGAGAAGCTCAACTCTATGCTATTTTGGGGGTTCCTTAAAAAGGCTACTATTTGATTTTTGCCCTAGTCTAATATTTTAAAGGCCCCTATACTGGCTGTAGGTGAGTCTGCTGCTTCGTGCCCGGGAGTTTCCGAAAATTAGGGGTAATTACCTTATGTTGGGGTCCTTATAAGCAGGATCCTACTATTTAGGGTGCTATATTACTAGGGGCTCTGGAGCACTAGGGAAGAAGCCTACAAAATTACTCCAACGCCTGTACTAATACTAGGCACTGCGCCCTAAAACCCGAGGCCTAGCTGTGAAGGACAAGAGAAAACCAGTGGTCGGTCTGGAATCTCTCAGGGCACTTGCATGCGTGAGAGATTTCATGCATTTCGGTTCTGCAGGCATACAGATTGCACGCACAGGCTTGCAGGCGTTCTTGGTATTATCCGAGAAGAAAAAGGGGCCTGCAATGCAGGCATTCAGTCCTTGGATCACTCATTCTTGCCACCTCCCCTACCAACAGCCATGGCTCTTGATCCAGCACCACTTCCAAACCAGAAGTTGACAGATGTCCTGGTCGTCTAAGGGTTTAAGGTTTAGGTTAGACAGGCTGGCGGTCTCTTTATCTGTTCCTTGTACTACCTTATATAGGCCCTATATCTATGTATTGCAACAAGAACCCATATGTAAAGCCCCTTATAACCTTAAACCAAACCCCCAGTAAAGAGACTATTGTAACCAAAATCCCTATACCCCGCCGCCCCCCCCCCAAAAAAAAAATAAAAATAATAAATAGACCACCGACCTGTGTGTGTAAGCTGTAGGGTTTAGGCCCCATCTCCCCCGGTGTTCTTTAGGGGACTCCAGCACACACCGTGGAACCCAGGCCCTGAACTAACGATTCTCAAAGGGGAAAAGGAGGGACCCTTACTGGGGACCCCTACCCTATAGTGGTGCTATATAATGGGTATATAATAGCTATATTAAGGGTATATACCTAGGGGTCCTTATTAAGGGTCCCTCCTTTTACCCTTGGAGATTCTTACACGCCACCCTAAACCCTAAACCCTATACAGTCGAAGCCTAAAAGTTGGAAACCCAACAGCCTAAACAAGGAATCCCAGCACTATTTGGCCTTCATCCGGTTTCCAACTTTATGGGGTTTACTGTAAACCCTACACCCAGGGCCGCCATCATAATTACTTCTGAAGCATGACAACCTTCCCTTCGGTACGGCCCCGATACAGTAAGAGTCTATAATAGTGCTACTATTAAGGTCCTACTACATCTATATTATGAATATTATTCAACTAGTACTGAGTTGGGGCCGTACCCAAACCTTCCCTTTCTTTTCCCCAAACCCTAGGCCCTTGCCGTAAAACCTAAGCAAAGCAAGGAAAGAGAAACGCCGAATCCCACGACAGCCCAAGATTTAGGGGGGCGGGGGGGTTTCGGGGTTGGACGTTGAGGGTAGGGTCCGTGTCGTGCCGAAACCTGCATCCTTAAGCCAAAAATTGAGAAGGCCACAAACTAACAGTGAACTTGAAAGCCAAGCTTGAAAGACCATAGTAACAAAATAACCTAAACTCTAAACCCTAAACCAAAAACGAACTCCGAAGCCCCACACCTCTCATGCTGGCGACCTCTGATGGTCCTTCGAAGGGTCAAGAAGCAGTACGGGCGACCGTTTTCGGCTTGGGGGCCTTGGAGGTTACTTAAGGTGAGACAAGGTTTGCTCGGCTGTGCTTGAACTTTTGCTGGATTCAGGTATGGTTTCGGTGTCGAGTTGACGGCGCAGAGCTGAGGATTTAGGGAAAGTAGAGCGGCTTAGGGCATCGGAAAGGCTGGAGGCCAGGTGGTATCTGGAGAATCTCAAAGGGGCCCTGGACAACAGCACTATTACCTGGATAACTCGGGGTTGCGACTGCAGGGTGTTGGGCACATTTTGATATTCATCTTGTCTGACGGAACCCTTGCCCGAAAGCCGAAACCGAAAAAACATGAATACTGAACCCAATAACCCTAAGGTTTGGACACCAAAGAAGGTCTGAAACAGTCGGTTTGATGATCTTTAATGTTTGGTGCGACGAGGCTTTGGTCTGAGGGGTCTGAGCGCTTGGAACTAGAAGCCCACATAAACGGTAATATAGCGGCCTTGATAATTAGAGTAGGGTTTTGGGGCCTATCTTACTATACTTATAGTTACTAAAGAACCCCCAAAATAGTATAGTTAACTATGTAGGCCCCTTTAGTAATGCTCAGGGTACAATATCCCCTATATACACTACACCCAAAAAGCCGAGGCTTTAAATTTGTCGGGGCGCTTGTTGCGCCACACATATTCCGGAGTCAGAAAAAGCGGCTAGCATAAAAGCCTACGGGCTACGCCCCGAACCTTACCCTTCATGGTTCCAGATTAAACAATCTACAGCTGCCACGAACCAAATCCTGAACCATACATGCCTGTACTGCGCCTTTTCGAAGAGGGTGGGCGAAGTGTATCCAAAGGGCTCCCGGTTTCAGGCTCTCAGGGCTTGGGACGTCAGAACGGAGCATTGAGGATTTGACGCAGCGAAACTTGAAGATCCACATACAATTGAGGGATGTTCCTGGGCCTCAAGCTACTGCTGTTACAGCATAACATTGTGGGCCAAAGGGCCAAAGGGTTTTGGGGAGGATCTAGGTTTCAGGATTATATATGTGGGCGTTTAGGATTATATAGGGTTTCGGTGCTGCTGCGCACACGCCAAACATTTTCGCTGCTGTGTGGAGGAAAATATGATGTAGTGACCAGAAACTCTGTAAAACCCAAAGCGTTGAGACACAAACCTTTTAAACTCTCTTTCGAGTACATCTTGTTCAATGCCAACAAACCGAAATACGTAATCGCGGCAAAACCAGTGCTTGGCTCGTGGAAGATCTTCTGCGAATGCAATCAGGTTCCAAAATACCCCTCGCAGTACTATAATGTGCGTGTTCAGTCCAGCCGCGAGTAAGAATTTCGACACTTGTTCAAACACATAGTGCAGATCTGGAAGCTCAAAGCATTCCCCGCGGCTAAGACTTGTTTTCCTGAGTAGCCCCTTTCTGATCAAAGTACCCTTTTCCTATTAATAAGGGTACCCTCTTCCTACTATTCCGAAAGGGCAGAAGGGTAGTACTCAGGAACCTAGAAACAGATGCGCGCGAGAATGGCAAGAACACCACACGCAGCCCACGGAGGTCGACGATATCTTGCGCGTGAAAACTTTAACGGTTTAATTAGGGGTTAGAGTTTGAGGTTACACAGAAGATAACAACTAAACGGGCTTGCTAATGTTGCTGAACCAGTGACAGCGAAAAGGCGAGCCGACACCAAAGCACACCAATTCCCGAAGGATGCCGCGCAAGTTCCGCAATTGGTCCAAAACAAGTGGAAGGAAAAGCTCAACACGGCGGCTACAGTATTAAACTTTCCGGATTTCCGGTCCTTGATTACTCGTCAAGGTATCGGCAACGTGTGTATGAACATGTCCATTGCATGATCAACTTTAGCGACGCCATTTTTGGGCGATGACGGGTACTTCCACTATTCCAATAGTACCTCCTTGAGCCGGGTTTCCCTGCGCCTCCGCCTCAGATAAAGCCTTCGCATTGTGAAGCTGAGATGTTCTGAGGTATTCTGCGTAGAGCCTGAAGTTAACAATGAACTTAAAACTTTTATAGGGGCCTTGACAATTACAACAGGGTTTTTGGGCCCATTATGCTATAACTGTATTAAGGCACCACCAAAATAGTATAGGTAATACAATACTTAAGCCCGAAGAGTACCTGTTCTGAAGCGATTAAGCAGCAGCGGAGGCTTGCGAAACGCCGTCGACGGGATCTGACCGACCCTGAACTAAATACCAAAACCCGGACTCAACCCGTAGTCGTTAAATCCTAAGTACCCTGTAGGAAGCTCAGGGGTTTTATCGCCGGTGCCACTCAGACTCTTCCTTCAAACACATGATATACTGTGCCAGGTAAGCTCAAGGCTACTTCCCTGACGGCTGATAGCTTGAATCCTGACCTGTTGAAATTTAAATTTCTGCAATTTTTCTATAGGTTATAACCCAGAAGCTGTGCTGCTTACAGTTAGGGCTAAAGCTCTTCTGTTAAATGATCTGTAGCACACTCCTTGTAGTTCGTAGTAACCCACGCAATCCCAAACGCACACTGCATCTGTCGAGATGCAAAGCTTGAATCCTACGCCTTATGCTGCTTTAAACCACGAACTTCTGAGCCCGATTTTAACCCGGAATAACCTACTGTTGTAAGGACTTGTATTAGAAATATTTTGAAATCATAGAAAGAAGCCCAGAATAAGGTAGGCTACTAGGCTATTCAGGGTTAAGGGAAACCCTTTATAATCAATCATAGTTAATCTTAACCCGATCGAAGCCAACTTAAGTTCTTCGCGTTGCGAGGGATTGAAGATATCGATCCCCAACACCGGCTTGCCTGAACCCAGACGCAAGAAGGCCAAGGGTAAAATGCTTCGGGTATGCTTTGTATGGTTGGGGGTTTAAGGTTCATGCAGACCCTAAACCCTATAAACCCTAAACCCTAAATGAAAGTTTGGCCAAACCACCAAATGCCCTGTGTTTCCTGGATCCTGAACCCAAACGGTGAGCTGCAGCTCACGGAAACTCTTGAAGCGGTTTAGGGTTTAGGGTTTAGGGTTTTGGGTTTAGGGTTTAGGGTTTATAGGGTTTATAGGGTTTATAGGGTTTAGGGTTTAGGGTTTAGGGTTTAGGGTGAGGGCAACCTCATTCGACCCGGCAACAAGCCTGTGGCAACAACCGGTACAGCGGTCTTCCACAAGCAGGCGCGAACAGTGTTCAAACCGAAAAGCTGGCACACCAACACGAAACCATCGCCGAACTAAGAACTCAAAACCCAACACCGCGAACCATAAACCCCGAATCCTAACCGTCCTAACCCTGGCGAACCGTGGGGTCCTTCCGGCTCGGTGTAGCCCTCTGGTCGAGGTAAAACTGAGGACCTGGCATAACCGAGAGGCTTCAAGTAAAGCAGTTGCAGTGCTAATTTTAATGCATGCCCGTTCATGTCCATTCTATTTGCTGCTGTGTTTCGCAGTGTGGTTTCTGAATCAGGGATCCTGAACGCACCGGCACTAGAGTCTCTAAGAAAACGGCGGTGCTGGGTGCGTCAATAAGACTGACTTGTGTCTATGGTTGCAGCCTGTTGGGTTTGTGGCGCGAGGGCTTGGGAGTTGGGAGTTATGGTATGTCAGAAACCCTAAACCCTAAACCCTAAACCCTAAACCCCTAAACCCTCCTTCAGTCGCTGAGCATGGCTCAGTCATATACCAGCACTTACCAAATCCGTGATAAAGACGTGGGAATGCCCTCACATTAAAGGGAACTCCAGAAAGTTGGAATATGGTTTCAGGGTAGGATACCCGGTAATTTACCATAAAGGGTTTAGGATAATGATATTCCAACTTTCTGGCTTCCACTGTACGTGTGAGGAATAAGGTTTTCTTGGCTGAAGGGCCAAATGTTTCCCGAAAATGAAGATCTACCATTAATGTCTCATACTGCGGGGCTGTTCACAACAGTAGGAATCCAAGGCGCACTTCGCAACAATCACCTTAAACACTAGGCTCTATATGCACATACCCGGACGCTACTCCAACTCCTATATACTATTGTGGTTGTTTAAGGGTTCTATTCTACTATGCATTCTATAACCGAGAGAAGAAGAGGGTTTGGGTTGCCTCGATTTTCGTCAAGCAATTCAGAGATACTCCGCCACCCCAAGCAGGGGACCTATTGAGCAACTTCTGCCCCAAGCAGGGGACCTATTGAGCAACTTCTGCAGGTAGTCAGTGACTTTTATCGCCAGCACCTGGCCACACATCATGGAACTCAGAACGTTTAGTGTTTCTAGCTGTGCGGCTTTAAGGCTTATGGGTAGGGTTTCGGTCATGGCACTTCAAGCAGAACCGTTTGGGTATGCTTTAGGTTGGCCCTTTAACGAAACCCTGAGCCCGAATCCAAAACAGGTGACACCTCAAGGCCTGTAGGCCGCGAGTTCACAACCTTGGTTCTCGAACAAGATTGCCCTAAACCCGAAACAACCCTGCTGAAGATGCCCGACAGCCTTTATGCCGGCACTGGGCCAAGCAATAGGTGCAGCCTGTGGAGAATTGTCGAACACAGCTGTCAATCGCTCCGCCTCGCCGCCGGCCGGCCAGCCACAGCTGGGCCTAAAATCTACAGTAGTAGAATACATTGATTTTCCCCTTGATTGCGAACACCCTACACCCAACTCGCAAGGGCGCTTTTCCGCCCCTAAAAATGGGTACCCCAGAAGTTAATTGGGGTTATAGCTAGTTAAAAGTATAGTTACCTTAATTTTAACCGTGGTTACTAAGTCCCATGAACCTCCAAGTAAGCTACTCACGGAGCTGATGGTCGACGGGTGCAACCACGACAACCTCGACGGTGATTATCATGTTCAACTTTGGATTCCGCCGAACCTCGATACACCACAATTTTGAAACATGGCTGCTGCATATTGCTGGCTCCTACGTGGAATAATGAGAGCCCTTGTTGGAAAACACTGGAAAGTAAAATCTCCCAACCCTAAACTCTACACCCTGGTTGTGCAAACTCTACTCTCACCTTGACGTCGGAGCTCGACACGACTGCCGACCTAGCAGGGGCTCTCTTTGCCAAGTCTCAAGGCGGTTTCAGATTCGGTCGCAGTTTTTAGGTACTTGGGTTTAGGATCGTAGATTCGAAGCTTGGCATTTCGGGACTACAGTATACTACCTATAGTTCTCACATAATGTAGGAACCTGATTAAGACACCCTGGGCCTGTAACCCCAAAATAGTAGGATTCATATAAGGAACCCCAATAAAGGCCCAAGGTTTCTTAATCAGGTTCCTACATTACTTAGACCCGAGGTGCAACACGCAACGGTCCGGGATGGGGCTGATCCTCGAGGCTTCTGCGACAGCAAGCGGTCGCATTGCGGGACTTTTGGCAGGAGTTCACTGCTTTGCCGGGTGTGCGCCTCTTGCATAGCTGCCCAGTTCACAGGACCGAAAAGGTCCAGTCTTCAGTTTTAGCAAAGGATATTTGTATGCTTATTTTACCTATACAAACCCAGAGAACTAAGAAGCTATTTCTTACTTAGCTTCAAAGCACTGGCACAATCCCAAATCACCACCATAAGTAGCACACATTCTTCAGCAGCACAAGGACAGCAAGCTGCAGCTCTTGACTGACAACTCTTGGTGTCCCTGAGTTCCTGATATTGGTCATAGTGATATGGATAGTGATAACAACGAAGAAGAAGCTACTGACGAAGAGAACGGCAACATTGATGGTGATGTTAATGGTCATGATGATGATGATGATGATGATGGTGATCATGATGCACCCAGTTATGACGATGGTGATTGTTTTTGTTATGGTGATGATGGTGAAGGTCAGTGCGCGTGAGGCTGAGGCTGAGGGTGGCGACAGTACTCTGTACCCGTGACAACGAGGGCCTACACAGCTCGACACCAACAAGGGCTCAGGGTTTAGGATGTATCTCGCAAGATGCACTTGTTGAAGCCAATGCCCTGGACTTTTCCTCTAAGTCATGAACCGCAAAAACCTGAGACCGAAATCGAAACCAGGAACTGCAAACCCGGAACCATTAGCCATGGAAACCCACAGCCTTAAACCCTAAACCCCTAAACCCTAAACCCTTAAACTCTCAAACCCTTAAACCTTAAACCCTTAAACCATCAAAACCCTTAAACCCTTAAACCCTAAACCCTAAACCCTCAAACCCTTAAACCCTAAGCCTCTAAGCCTAAACCCTAAACCCTTAAGCCTTGAAGCCCGTCCGGGCTGCCCGGCGGATAAGCCTCCCCATACAAAGCTGCCTGCAGTACAGGGATGTGCTTTAGGGTTACTAGTTGCTTAAGAACCCCCAAAAAATCAAAAAATGCATTCCTTATAGGGATAATATAGGGATTATATTTTTGATTTTTTTGGGGGTTCTTAAGCAAATAGTAGAGGGTTTAGGGGCTTGGAGGGATTTAGGGGTTTAGGGGTTTAGGGTTGAGGGACTTAGAGGGATTTAGGGGTTTAAGGGGTTAAGGGTTAAGGTGCTTGGGTTCAGGGGTGAGGGTTCAGGGTTTCGGTGAGAGTTTAGGGTTTAGGGTTGAGGGTTTAGGGTTTAGGGTTGAGAGTTTAGGGGTTTAGGGGCTTAAGGGTTTAGGGCCTAGGGGCTTCAGGGCGTAGGATGCAGGACAGAGGGCAAAGAGACTAGGGCCTTCGGTTTGAGGCTCAGGGGTGGACAGCAAGGATTACGGTTTATGTGGTTCTTCTCTCTTCTTCAACAACCGGGCCCCAAGAAGCTCAAATTTTCTAAGATAGAGCGAATATATCAACAAACGGGCCCCAAGAAGCTCAAATCTTTCTAAGATAGAGCTAATAAATATATCAGGCCAAAAAGTGTAAAGTTCTCCCGTTCACTATCTTAGTCTTGGTTTGACCGTTGACGGTTGACTGAAGGGCATTGTACTACTCCTTAGGGACTGTACTATGCCCGGCAGCTCTGGTCCAAGTACTAGCGACCCTCATAGTATGCCTTATAAATGAGCTGCTGCTCAAGCGTGTCAGACTATAGACTATAGGCGTGGCTACTCTGGTTTATTCATAGCTGTTCAATGATCGTGTCTGCTTTCTGGTAACAGCGGCTATTGCGGTCGGTATCAGGACAGGAAACCGGAGTTGCACACAACAACAAAAGTTTGCCTGTTGACCACAACCCCAATGCCAGTAAAGAGCCCTAAACCCTAAGCTTAAACCCCAAACCCTACAGCCTGAAGCCTAAAACCCTAAACCCTAAACCCTGAAATCAACGCCCTAAAGCCTGAAGCCAGACGCCGGAGCCTGCTCCCCCCAACTCGATTCTCCGGTTGAAACCATGGGCCCCTAGTATTAAGCCCTTAGCCTTGGGATCCTTATATACCTACTCTATACCCTATATAGGGTTTAGGGTTTAGGGTTTAGGGTTTAGGGTATATGAAGACTCTTTAGCGTCCCTAGAACCCCTCAAAAAGGCCTAGGTTCTCAAAATTAAGGCCCCTTTTTGGCTCATTGCTATAATACGGCACCTATTATTTAGGGCACCCCAAAAAGGGACCATGATTTTGACAACCACCCATATTAGGGGCCCACCCTAAACCCTAAACCCTAAACCCTAAACCCTAAACCCTAAAACCCTAAACCCTAAACCCTAAAACCCTAAACCCTAAACCCTAAACCCTTAACCCTGAACCCTAAAACTCTAAACCGCCCATACTTCCAACCTCGGATGGATGCTGAGCTTCGGACTTCGCCTATCAAGAAGCCCCGACCGACTTCCTCCTTCTTCGCCTCTGGGTAACGGAGGGCTCTTACCCACAGACTCCAATTAATTAAGGAATACTCCTTAAATCATATTAGGGACTTTACTATAATTGAAGGAATACTCTTTAATTAAGGGATATTGGAGTCTATGGGTCTTAAGAAGTCGAGTAGAGTATCTGCGGTGTAGTATGGTGACCTTATACCAAAAAAATAGAGTGAAGTTTCCGGGGCTGGACCAGGGAAAAAACCTTGCGCTGCACCAACGCCAGAGTGTGAGGAACCCCACAGTTTGGATGTTGTATACTTTGCAGTACTTGTGCCAGTACTGGTACCAGAAATTATGTACTAGCTTCTGTTGAATTGAAAACTTATTCACTTGTAAAAGTAGGTACAGCATGCTCATTTTCTTGTTTGCTCGTTGTTTAACGCATATGGGTGGGTGGTTGTCAAACTTATGGTACCTTTATGGGTACCCTAAATACTAGGTGCCGTATTATCATAGGGACCCAAGAGGACCCCTAATTTTGACAACCACCGATATGTACCGAAGAGATGCCGGTCCAGTGACCCAAGATGACCTTGCACGCCGGCCAGCCCCTCCAAATAAGCAACTGCAGTTTCGGGCCCACTCCACGATCCCCCACTAGCCCCAATGCACCAAGGTGCACCAAAAGCAAAGTTGGAGGTTTGAGATGTTGTCCTCAATGTCGGGTTTAGGATTTCGTGCATGGCACCCCTGACTGGTAACCCTAAACCCTAAACCCTAAACCGTGGCATGTTTCTGTTGCTGATGATTCGATCCACTGAGGAGCTTCAAGCCCAAGAATCTCAGAAACGCCCCCAGCCCATGGTTTAGGGTTTATGCTTTAGGGTTTAGGGTTTAGGGGTCACAGCTACCACAACAATGGGCCCTAAACTTAAACCCTAAACCGTTTGATAAAGCAGCGTCGCTTCTTTGAGGGGGTCCGGCATGAAGGGCTTTGTGTTTAGGAATTGGTGTTTAGTTTAGGGTTCGGGGTTTCGGGCTTCGGGAAAAGTCATGGGCATAAACGATTGAAAAACTGTGCTTATTTTATGTAACCCGGCAGAAAAAAGTATAAGCTTCTGATTGAAATTGTTCTTGTAAGAACACAGTCTTAAGGTATGGTACTCCGAAGCTCAGAAAACCCGCAGATGAGAATCTCATAAACCTGATACCTATAGTCTCCATTGTAGTTCCTTTTTGTGGTTAACAAAAATCTCTATAGGGTCCTAACCATAAAACTGGTTAACCAAAAAAAGGAACTACAATGGAAACTATAGATAGACACCATCAGGCCAGAACCTCTGAAACCCAGGGACTCCAAAACCAAGAAGCTCAGCAAGTCCCTAGAAACCCTATTGTAAAGGATAATTTCTACTAGTATTCGGTTTCATTAAGGGGACCCTAAAACAAAAAGGGCAAAAGGGCACTACAGCACTCAGGAACCTAGGTAAGAAGTGAACAGAGAAATCCCTAAACCCTAAACCCGCGGCCAACGCCTTCCCATAACGGCGGCCCAGCTTTCCTTGCCTGCACATGCAAAAACTGGACCCCAATGCCCGAGCCCTGAAAGCCTAGAGGTCTGCGTCCTAAACTCCAGATCGCAAACCCTCGATGCCTTCAACACTACACCCTAAGTCCTAAATCTCAAACCTTGTAAAAGCCTTCTGCTCTAAATCCTAAACTTAGAAGGACCGTTCCGTTGGAGGCGGCCCAAACAGCCCTATTGACAAAAAATAAGGCTACCTACTGAGCTACGGAACGTCGGTAACTCCTACACACCATTCACCGTTCAGAGTCTACAGTTCGGGATTTCTCTGCCCAAAACCCCCAAACAACTACTACCTCAACCCAAAACAAAAGCCAAAGCTCCCAAGCACAGAAAATAATACAGGGGCCTTAGCAATTAGAATAGGGTTTTTTGGTGCATATTCTACTGTAACTATACCAAGGAAACCCACAATAGTACTGGTAATTGTCTGGGCCCCTATATTACGGATTCCCTCAAGCCCAAAACCCTTCAACCTAACCTTACACGCCTTAAAACCCCGAAAAAATCGAAGCCCTTCGCGAGAATCTATCCGAAGTGTCCAAAGGACCCAAGAAGTGGTGATGGGGCTCAGGGTTGCGGGTTAGGGATTAGGTTTTAGGGTTTCCGGTTCAAGTGTAGTGATGAATTTTGTGGACTAATATTTTGAGAGACTACATGATTTGGCACCTGCTCAAGTTCTAGAAGTAGTTTGAGGTACAGGCTGTCTCGTCTACGGGCTCAGTGCGAAAGTTTAAAGGGGTTGGGGTTTAGGGCTCAGGGGGGGGTTGAATATGGATGCCTGAACCTATTCGAAGAGGGTTCAGGCTCCCATTACACTATACTTACATTGGGGACTGTAAGGGAAAACGTTTACTGGTTGTTCCGACTTTTTCACCTAACCTGAACCCTAGAACCTTAGGGCTTAAGGCTTATGCACCGTAAGCTACCATGATCTACAATTTTTGTAGGCTCTTACTATGAAGCCTGCTATCGTATTTAAACGGTACCCTCCAAAAGACAAGCAGGCTTTGCAGGAGGTTTCGTAGGGTTTTGGAAGGGAGGAACAAGCGCCCTCGGCTGTGCCAAGCCTGGGTAGCTGCACAGCCTGTAACCTGGGAAGGTTTAGGGTTTAGGGTTTAGGGTTTAGGGTTTTAGGCGTTCAGGGTTTGGGTGAGCGGTTTGGGGTTTAAGGTCTAAGGCCGAAGCTTTATCTAGGGTCTGGAACGGACGAGAAGGTGGCTACCGGGTCCACACAACAGTCTTGGCTTGGCTTGTTGGGGTCGCGGGGGCTCAAGAGTGGTGAATCTTGGGTTCCGTGGCTTCGGGTGTAGTGTTCCAGTGCCCCCTCCTGCTTCGGGCATTCGGGGCTCTAGGCTGGTGCAGGCAATAGTATTCTGCCGTTACCCTTAGGCTCTAAGGACTCATATTTTAAGGCTTTTGGGCCCAAAGACCAAGCCTTAGGGTTAGACAAGTACCCAGAGACTCCGAAGTTCCTTGATTGGGGGCCCTATGCCCAACTGACAATAATTGGATCGGTTTAGGGTTTAGGGTTTCCTGCAATCCTTCATGAAGGTGTTTTGGAGTCTCTGGGCGGAAGCCCCCAAATGGGCTCTACAAAGCTTCTTTTGGGGCTTGGGGGTCTCTTGGCAAAAGCTCGTCAATGCAGTGAGACGAACGGCAAGCTGGATATTAGAGATCTAGGATTGTGATAAGTAGGTTTAGGGAAGTTTAGGGTTTAGGGCTTTAGGGTTTAGGGGTTTAGGGTTTAGGCTTGTATCTTAGATGGTCCAAGTCCAAGGCGTGGGGCTTGGGTCATCAAACTCCAAATGCTTGCTTGGAGGGTCGGGGGACTTAGTAAGTAGCTAGTAAGTAGACTTATAAGTACCCTAATAGGGACCCTAATTGGGGTTATGGTACTTATAAGCCCCTAAAACAACCAGTTACTAAGTCCCCCGACCCTGCAAGTGAGAATATCGATCGGACCAGTGATGCTTGCAGCAATGGAAACTTCAAATCACGAGCCTCAGCCGTTGTAGAGTGACGAAGCCGCAAGAGCAACTCCGAACAAAGCTAAGCCCTATAATGTCAACTAATTCCCCAACTTTTTCGATAACAAACTGTCATATATTACAGCTACAGAACAAAACCTGATATACTGTGACATACTGCCAAAACCACCGGAACGCTACAGCTTCAGCATCCGAGAGCCAAGGGCAAACCCGTCAACAAAGCGGACAGGTGGCTCGCCCTTCACGACAAAGTAGAGGCTGGCATCCTTCGCAAATCGTCCCTAAGCCCTGAAACCTAAATCCTTAAATTCTACATAAACACTTCAACCTCCAACCCCTAAATCCTGAACCCCTGTACCTAAAACTCTAAACCGAAAACTCTAAACCTTAAACCCTGAAGCCCAAACACTCTAAACCCCTGAACCCGGGTCACCGGAGTGTGGGGTGGTAGACCCTCAGGATTTCGGTCACAGGGCTGTTGGGATTTAGGGTATTAGGTATTAGTGGTTTACGGTTTACGGATTTAGGGGCCTCCTCAGGCCCCAAGCACAAAAACTCATGGCACTATTGACCATTGCCATTCTGTAGCATCTTTGCCTGCTTGGCAACTTGATGGGAGGCCAAAAGGGGGCGGTTTAAGATTCTTGGGGTAGGGATTCCTTATATAATTAATGTGAACCCTATTAGGGGAACCCTAATCTCTACTAAACCCCCATAGGCTAAAACCCCTTTTGGCCTCCTATGACAATTGACCTTCTAGGTTCCTGGCTACTTCATGAATCTTGATTTGCAATGTCCTGGAGGGCCGTTTGCATGCGGGCAGAGCCTGGTCCAGTGCCACGATATGCCGACCCAGGCGGAAAGCCCCCGAGCCCATCCCAAACCCTAAACTAGTTTGTTGAGTTCAAAAACCCAAAAAACTGTAAATTGTCAATTCTATAGAGGCTGTCATTAACCTACAAAGTGTAAAGTGTACTCGCCCAGCTACTACCTGGACTCTCGACCTCTGCGCCCTCAACCCAGATCACTGAACCGACGAAGAGAGCCTCCAGGCGTGGCTTGTGCCCGGCATGCGTGAAGAGGTAGCTCCTGTTGCAAGACACTCACCCTCGCTTCGGTCGTGCATGGAGTGTGGAGGTTTATATGAATTTGGTATGACTTGAAAAAAGAACGTACATTATCGTATACCATAGTCGACTCTAGCATATTTTATAGAACACTATAAGCTAGAGTATTATAGTCTAGTACATTATAGTTTGACTTGGCGGGCACAGTCTCATTATGGTTTAAAGGCATACGCACCAGTAAATCAGAGATCCGGCAGCCGGCAGCCCGAAATTCTGAAACATCATTTGGGTAGTTGTCAAAATTATGGTCCCATTTTGGGTACCCTAAATATTAGATGCCGTAATATAATAAGGACCCGAAAAGGGACCCGAATTTTGACAACCACCCAATTTGCTAAACAACCCTAAGCCTTAAACCCTAAACCCTAGTGAGACCTTATACTAAGGTATACTATAGTAACAGACGACAAAATACTATAGTGTGCCATAATAATATGGCTACACCCTCAACCCAAAGGCCAAATAGTCGACAGTTGTGCGCTTGGGGTTCCGGGCGTCAGGGTTCGGATGTCGGCTTGCGTAAACATAGACCCTACATAGTCTCCATCATTGTTCCATTTCTTGGTTTAACCGATTATATATGGGAGTTTCCGCAGATGAGGGATACCTTACTTTGGGCTCCTTTTAGTAAGAATCCTACTATTAGGGTACTATACTAGGGTCCCTCATCATCTTGGTTTAACCGATATTACCCTAAACCCTAGCAAGCCCTAAACCCTGAACCCCTAAGTTTGCGCTTCCGTGCTTCGGGCTTTATATATACATATGGGTGGTTGGCAAAATTATGGTCCCTTTTTGGGTCCCTTTTGTAGTACGGCACCTAAAATTTAGGGTACCCCAAAAGGGACCCTAATTTTGACAACCACCCATATATCAAGGATCTTGAAAGCTAACCCCAAACAGGACCTACAATAGAGACTACAGTAACAGGTAAAAAAGCCTGAAGCCTTGAACTGATACTTCGGTAGATTGACATGTCCCCCGCAAAACTCCTGCAGTTGTTTCTAGGTGCAGATTTGTGGGTGTTTCTGGTATACTTAATAAATGGGAGTTTCCGAAAATTAGGGCCTACAATTCAGGGTGCTATGTTAGGGTCCCCTATTTTCGGAAACACCCATAGGCTTATCTGCTCGGAACATGATTAGGGCTGAGGGACTAGGGATGGAGGGTTTAGGGTTTAGGGGTCAGGGTTTAGGTATTAGGACTTAGGTGTTTTGGCTTTGGATTTTGGGTTTGGGAGTCCTTGGAAAAGTCTTGACCTCGAAGATGTCTTTGTATTTGGCGCAAACCTCGGGGCGACATTGGCTTGGCTCAGGGCGTCAGCCTGCAGGGTTTACGATCTAGTATAAGGTTTGGAAGAATTTACGTCTCGAGCCTGGGCCAGAAAAACCAGAAGCTCGATTACAAACATCAGCCGCTATACTGAACTTAGAACCCTAGCAACAATTTTAATTTTAGCTGTTTCTTAGGGATTGTAATAACCAAAAATTACAAATGAAATAAGTACCCCTAAGGCCAGTCTAACCCGAGCCCCAGAGTCTGGAGGAAACGCAGCCCCGAAGCGATGTGGCTTTCAGGGTGCACAGGGTTTGCTTTTTCGAGTTCTGAGGTCATGAGCTAGAGATATAATGCGATTAGGGTATTGCGTTTCAGGCTCTAGGGTTTAGGGTTCCGATTAGGGTTCCGGTTTAGGGCGTATAGTTCAGTCCAGCCTCAGGCATCCAAAACGTATCCCCCAACCCTGGTACCCTTATGTCCCAAGTGCCTGCTCTACTGGGAGCCCACGTGATGATACAGTAGGTGTAATGTGGAGCCTGAATAGTTTGAACGATTAGCGTTTTTGGGGTACAACTACAAACGGCTTTGAAAGTAACCTGAGTCGCACAATCTGAAACGCAGCTCGCCTATAGAACAACGGTATCTGAACATCCTCCAGGTCAAAGCAACTGCAGGTATTAAAACACAAAGAAGAAGCGCAAAACAACTGTAAATCAACCCAAGAAATGGAGGACAAGAAATAGAAAGGTATCAGCGGAACCTAGTGGAATCCAAACATACATTTATATGTATGTATAGATCCCTTATAGAACCCTTTAAGGATCCCTTGTAGAGCCCCTTAAGGAACTCTTAAAAACAGGCTTCTACTTAGGAAGCTAAGCTGTGAGAAAGATGGCTGACTTCTTCACCCCTCCTAAAAGTTAAACTGTTAGCCTCATTATTATAGTTCAAACAGAAACCCAAACAGTTACAGTCCCAAGAACCCTAAACCCCTGAACCCCAAACCCTAAAGCCAACCAGAAGCACCCCAAGGAAAGATAAAGGCGCCTGTCAAAGAGGAAAAGGAGGGACCCTTAATGGGGACCCCTACCCTATAATGGGCTATATAATGGGTATATAAGAGCTGTATTAAGAGTATATACCTAGGGGTCCTTATTAAGGGTCCCTCCTTTTCCCCTTTGATCTCAGGTTGTTAGCTGAAGCCTTAAACCCTAGAGCCTAAACCCCCCCCCCTAAACCCCAAACCGACCCCGAGGCGCAAGGTGGATCAAAGCACTCCACCTCCTTTTACCCTTGGCGCCTGTCTGGAGAGCCGCAACGTCCGGGCAAAGTAGCGCACGATGTGAGCGCGGTCCTCGGCCTGAGGATGCATAGTAAATAATATCATAATATAATGATATAATTACATAACAATATAAGAATATACAAATATAATAACATGATAATATAACAATATAAGAATATAGTAATATAATTCTATAAGTGTTTGTTTCATCTGGGGGCCTTGACTAATGATAGTAAGTATCAACATGAAAGAGAGGAAGAACAACAGTAGCAACAGATAGTGCTAGTCATCATCATCATCATCACAACAGTGCAATAGCTATTGCTGAAGCCAAGAAGCACTCAACCTCAAGGCTCCAAGCGACAGAAACACCGAAACCCTAAAGCCTATATACCCTCAACCTCAAACCCTAAACTAAACCCTAAGCCCTTGACCCCTAAACCCTAAACCCCTAAACCCTAACCCCTTAAACCCTAACCCCCTAAACCCCTTAAACCCTAAACCCTAAAATCATAATCCCCTCAACCCAAATCCTTAAAACTTATCCAGCAACCCTCGATCTGCACCGAAGCTGAACAAATTAAGCAAAAGGAGTCTGCGAACAGAGGCGGGATGCCTCTTTCACCCGGTGGTGCTCCGACACCTCAAGGGCCGAGGCTGCTTCTTAGGCCCAGTATTTCGGACTTTTGGGCTGCAGCTTGGGATGTACGGTTGATATAAATCCTGCATTACATATAATGAGGAATATACCATTATTCCCATAGTTTAGGGTCCTTAAGGTAATGCAGGATTTATATCATCAACAGTAGGATTTCGTGTACAAGGTTGGGAGTTTACAGGATTCCACTTTGTGGCACCCGACATATTACGTCGAAACGTGCAGAAACACTGCTGTGGTTAGTGCAAAGTCCTGCCGAGCACGCGGGTTTACAGTATCACTTTTAGCATTTAAGGTTTGGGGCTTTTACGTATGTGTAGGCTTGAGAGTCCAAAGTTTCTACTAGAGGTTTTACGTCAGTCCGAAACCCCGTACAGTTGAAAGTCTCTGCAGAGGAAAAGCATTACTGCAACTCGGAAAAAATGTCAGCAACAGCAGTTGCCAGAGTCCTGCCGCGTCTTGTGCCTGTAAGAACCGATCGGGACTTGGTTACAACAGAACAGAAGTAAAACCATCAAAAGTGTCCCTGGCCCTCCAATCAGCGAAAAGAACCAACTCGACACCCCAAACTAAATCGCCCAGCCTATACCCAAATCAAAAATCTAAACCCTAAACCTCAAATCAGAAACCAAAGCCCTAAAATACAAAACAAAACCAAAATCAGATGTCTCCCGGTCCAAAATTCCGTCAAACATCTTGAAGAACCTGATCAAACTTATTATAAGCCCCTACACTGCCCTACACTCCGATTTCGGTTGTTGATTAAAACGTCCAAGCTCATCGCAATGGCCAGCGCGGCCGGCGAGAAGATGAACGCAACCGTGGTGCCTTCACGGGTTGTATATGTACGTCTCTGTCCCTCTCTTTCTCTATCCCTCGCTCTGTTGGTATCTATCTATCTAGCTAACATACCGTATATCGTACATACTTGTGTTCATCTCGCTAAATATCAAAGCCTTATAATTAGACTAGAAGCGGGTTTGCCGGCATATTCTAGTACACAACCGGGGAGACTAGTAGCAGTTACTAGTTATACTAAAGTTATATCAAACTGTTCATGCCGCTACACTCTATAGCGCAGCATGAAACTTTAGCTGTAGCGTGTGGAAGGAGAAGAGGGTTTTATGCCTGGGTTCTGGGAGTTTATGGGTCTACCCAGAGGCCCCAAAGTAGTTCCTTTTTGGGATCACCTAATAGAGTTCTATATATGAACCCCCAAAAAGGAACTACTTTGGGGCCTCTAGGTAAAAGTGCAGGAGTTTAGTGGCCGGTTCATGGGTTCAGAATTTACGAACATCCTGTGCCCCTTCTCCGAGATGCTCCTTAAGCACAAGACCTCGTACTGCACCCTCGGTCTGAAGCCTGACAAACTTAACCTTGCCTCCTAAACCTTCTGCCTTGAACCCTACTCCTTGGCCCAGAGGCCCACGCCTCAAACCCTAAACCCTATAACAGGAAACTTCAACCGTCACTCACAACGCGCACATCACGCCTGCGGCCGCCAAAGCCTCAGTGCAAGGTCGTCGGGCCAGAAGTGCTGAGATGCGCGGGACAAATTCTACAGCCCCAGGTCTGGACTTACAGGAAGCTCCCAGAAACCCCAAGTCAAGCAAGCAAGGAAGAACCTCTAAATTGCTCGACATCTTCTCTATAATCTATAAGTGATCCTTGCTCCGGCAGTCTGAGGCCTAAGCGCAAAAACCTGAGACATGAAAACCCCTCCATACCCAGAGGGTCAACATACACTGCCATTATGAAACTAGGCCCCCGAAACCATGATGGGAGTGGTCTTTTGGTACCTAATTCCATAATGGTGACCCTCTGGGAAACTGAAGCCCACAAGCTTCCACCCTACAGTAGAAGCCAGAAAGTTGGAACGTGGGTTTAGGAGGATTAGTGCTGGGATCTCTTATACTTTACTTTAGGGCCCTGAGGATACTAATGTTCCAACTTTCTGGCTTCTACCCTACGCCCGAGAGCTCCCACCTCACTGAATCGCAACTGTTTAACGTGAAGCCCTTCCTCGGAGATTCAGGGTTTAGGGTTCAGGCTTTAGGGTTTAGGGCTCTTAGGGTTTAGGGTTTAGGGTTATAGGGTTCAGGTTCAGGGTTCATAGGATTTAGGGTTAAAGTGAATCTGCACCCCCTTTCCGAAGATCCGTAGCGCTAGCACTTTGCCCTCAACTAAAATCCTGGGTTTAGGGTTTATAGGTTTAGGGGGTTTGATCATGGGGGAGGGCTTACGGCGTTGGATTCTGGAGTAAGTAGGGGCCACGTTTCTTTCCTCCCATAACTCATCGAGACATGACCCAATGAAAACCTTGGTCACTCTGATGATCAATCACTTACCCTAAGACTCCAAGTATACAAATAGTACCTACTTTGGGGTCTAAAGTCTATCAATGCTACCTACTTTGGGCTATTCGGAGTCTTAGGGTTATAAAACCCTAAGCCCCGAACCGTGAGTGGGTGGCACGGAGCTGCAACTAAACCATGCCGAGCGGTTCCAGTAATGTAGAGGCCTTAGCATGTGTGTATATATATATATATATATATGTAGATGTTATAGTTATATATATATATATACATATATATGTATATCGATAGATAGATAGATAGATAGATACATAGATACATAGATAAAATAGGGTTTCGGCTTCGAGGTATGCTAGACTATAGATGATCTTGCGAATTGCTCGGCCCCAGTGTCATGCCAGATCGAACAACATCTCCTCCCAATATACTCGCACTGACAGAAGGTTGGAACACCGAATTAGGAGGCCTCGTGGCAGAAACCTCCTGCATAACGCTTAGACAATGAGTCCTTCAACTACCCATGGGCCCCATAGTAGTTCCTTTTGGGGATTACCCTATAGGATTCTAAATATGGGGCCTATGGGTATATAGGCCATTGGGCATCTCCGTAGAGCCACAACAACTCAGAAACTTACAAGCCAGCAAATTCCAAAAACCCTAAGACCTGAACCTTAAGCTCAAAGCCCTAACAACTCTGCCCTCTCTCAAACCCGCAGAAACCCACCCCAAACCCAGGCCCAAACCCACCCCAAACCCAGCCCAAACCCCAAACCCACCATGGGTCCGGGAGTGTCTGAAAAAACTCTGAGGCAGCGTCCGTTTGGGAGCGGATCCGATCTTCTTTCCGTCGGAGGTAATAGGGCTGTCCTGAGTCTGGGCTTTTAAGTAACTAGGATAAGTACCCAGGGAGTGTATTAAGGGATCTATATTTCTGGGATTTGGAATAACACTGGAGAAAAAAGTACAACATTCATTTCATGCTGATGGTTCCTTTAAGAAAAAGGGCTTTTATGTAACTAGGAGAAGTAACCAGGGAGAAAAAGGTATGAACGTTAATTTCATGATGGCTCCTTCAAGAAAAAGGTAGTAAAGTATGGTACTCCAAAGCCCAGGGGTATGTAAAACAGCTGTCTTCTTCCCATGACGAAAAGATTGGGTACTGCCCCAGCCGTGCAACATTCTACATTGAGGGTATGTATATTTGAATATATACATATATATATACACATAACCATACTAGAAGCATACGCTGACTGATACAGAGTGGGGGCAGTACCCGAGAAACGGAATTATAGGGGTCTGAATAAGCAAACAAGGGTTTTGGGGCTTTCTGCATTAAGTTTCCGAGTGAGCCTAAAGGAACAAAAATTACTCCTTGATCACGCCCCTATGCGAAGATGTTAGGCTCAGGACGTGGAACTCCCTACAGGCTTTGGATGCAAATTTACGTAGAGAAAGATGCTTTGGCGTAATTACTTTGAAAGGGCATCCTAACCTTAGCTGACTTCTAAGCCCCTCCTGACAGTTAAACTTTTCGCCTCCTTATTATTGTTCGTATAGAAACTTAAAAAGTTTAAAGTCCTAAGAGCCAACCAGAAGAATGCCAAGTAAACCCTAAACCCAAAAAAGAATGAGGCCCCCCCCCTTCCCGGCGTCTCGGAAGACCTAACCAGCCTTTGAGCCCTAATCTTTATATAAGCCTTGAACTCTAACCTCTGAGCCCTTCTGAACACCAATCCCAAAACCCTAGACACCCCCTTGACTGAACCCTAAAGCGTAAACCCGGAGAGCGCATCCTGCGGACGCGAGCCCCTTCCGGAAAAAACAGAAGACTAGACCAAAAACCCCTAATCCTTAAACCTTAAACCCTAAATAATCCATAAACCCTGAACTCTAAACCGTACATCTCCACTGTTGAGCCATTGGCCATCGTCTCTGCCGGTCATGAACAAATCATCCTGAAGTAGCCTTGCACGTGCATAGGTAGTGCAGGTGTTTGAGGGTTGAGTTTCGGGTTTCGGGTTTAGGTTTTCGAGTACACCTGTAATGGCTTGCGGGGTATTTGTGCAGGGCTTAGGCTCTGTGGTCTGAGCTAAGGCTTAAGGGATGTGGATTTCGAGTGTAGGGTTTGGGATTTCCCGCTGTTGTGCTCAGATCGAAAAAGCACAAGATGCATTCCCCTAAGACTCCGAATAGCCCAAAGTAGGTAGCCTTTATAGACTTTAGACCCCAAAGTAGGTATTATTTGTATACTTGGAGTCTTATATATAGGGTTCAAGATCCAGTAAATTTATCAGCGTCCGTTCTCGATGTCATCCCTAAGCCCTGATTAAGCCTGAACCCGCAACCGTTTTCCTCCTCTGTTTCTCCTGCGCCCACAAAGTTTTTATACTCAGAGAGCCCAATACCCCTTAATTGAGGAATATTGCTTCAATCATAACATGAACCACCGTATGGTTTAAGGTATACTCCTAAACTAAGGGGTATTGGGCTCTCTGGGTAATAGTTCTTTCTATACTGAACTTAGAACCCTAGCAAAAACTATATTTTTAGCTGTTTCTTAGGGATTATAATCACCAAAATTTAAAAAAGATATTTCTAAGTACCCCTAAGGGTAGTAGCTCTTTGAGGCACTGGAGGTTTGGGGTCCAGGGGAGTTGTTGGGGACCCGGAGCTTCGATTTCAGGGCTTTCGCTGAGGATCCACGCCTAAAGGCTCGTGGTTCAGGGCTTGCGGTTTAGGGCTTAGGGTTTAGGGTTAGGATTTAGGATTTAGGATTTAGGGTTAGGATTTAGGATTTAGGATTTAGGGTTTAGGGTTTAGGATTTAGGATTTAGGGTTTAGGGTTTAGGATTTAGGGTTTAGGGTTTAGGGTTTAGGATGGTTCAGGGTTTTGGCTTAGGGTTTGGGGTTTCGGGCCTGGGCTTTCAGTTCAGAGTGCAGGGGTCAGAGGCTCTTTTTCTGAGGTTTTTTGAAGTTCCGGGATTTAGGGTTTAGGGTTTAGGGTTTAGGGTTTATAGTTCAGGCCAGGCTGTCCTAAATTCATCAGGAGACTCAACACACACTCGGACAATTAATCTAAAACGAAAATGCAAGGAGCCCAGTCCTGCAGAAGGCCCCTCAACCTGCCAGAAGCCCCAACAAGTCAAATCCCAACACCTTGTCAAACACCCTGCACCGTCGACCATGAAGAAAACAACTCTTTGCCCTAAACCCGAAACCCCTAAACCCCTAAACCGCCCTAAACCCTAAACACATAAAAACCCTAAACCCCTAAACCCCAACCCCCGGCCCCAGTTCCAAGCAGTCACCAAAGGCTGGGTCGCAGGCAGGGCCGGTGCAGACTTCCGTGCATCTCGAGCCATGGCGTAGCCCTCGGTGCGAAGCTGCACCTGGAAAGAGAGGTCTATACTAGGTCATCCTTAACCCGGAATAACCTACCATTTTAAGGACTTATATAAGGAAATCATAATAAGGAACCCTAAAAAGGTAGGTAAGAGAGGTCTAGGGTTTAGGGTTTAGGGCCTACCTAGACCCCCCAAGTACCCTCTAATAAAACCCAAATACCCACTATTAAGGATCATCAGGGCTCTATTAAAGGGTACTTGGGGGGTGCTGGTAAGGGTAACCGAACTGCTATGAATAAACCAGAGTAGCCACGCCTATAGTCTATAGTTTGACACACTTGAGCAGCAGCTGAGGGCATACTATGAGGGTCGCTAGTACTTGGATTAGAGCTGTTGGGTATATGACAGCCCCTAAGGAGTAGTACTATGCCCTTCAGTCAACCGTCAACGGTCAAACCAAGAACCACCTAGAGTAGAAGCCCAAAAGTTGGAAACTCCAGAGCCTCAATCCTTAAGAGTAGTGTATAGGGAATCCCAGCACTATTTGGCCTTAATCCGGTTTCCAAGTTTATGGGGTTTATTGTAGGGAACACAAAGGGTTTAGGGTTTCAGGGGCTTATAAGGGAACCTGAACCCTAAAACGGGAATAAGGGCCTACTCTAGGCCCTGGTCTTTATAAGGACTCAGCATGCTGTCGACTCACGAACTGCTTATTGAAGGGGCCTTCGTTGGCAAATCTTTTTGGAGGGGGGATATCGTAATTTGCAAGTACTACGTATTCCGGCCATTTCCGAGGGCCAAGATTACAGAGAAAGAGAGTGTGTGTGCGCAAGAGTACCAACAACAATCGCAGCAAGTAGGAGGATGGTTCAGGTCAGGAACAAGGCTGCTGATCAACTCTAGAAACTCTAAACCCCGAGACCCAACCCTAAACCCTCAATGCGAAACCCGAAGTTAGGGTTCAGGTGAACCCCTAAGTTCCCGCCTCTCCCGTGATGACCAGGTAGAGGCTGTGAGCCTGCAGTGTTCGGGTTTAGGTCCTAAACCCTAAACCCTAAACCCTAAACCCTAAACCGTGTAGGGTGTATAGAGGTTCAAGTTTAGGGTCGAGGGCGAGGGCTTGGGGTTTTCGGGTTTCGGGTTGAGGGTTGGGGTGTCGTCGGACAGGTTGGGCTAAACCCTAAACCCCAAACCAAACCCTAAACCCCAAACTGCCCCAAACCCTAAACCCCAAACACTACGGTTGATGATATAAATCCTGCATTACCCATAATAAGGAACACATGGGAATTATGGGACATGCAGGATTTATATCATCAACAGTAGACCTCAAACCCAAACCCCTAAACCCGCAGACCGCCAGGCAAGTTTAGGGTTTGAGGTTTAGGCTTTAGGGTTTAGGCTTTAGGGTTTAGGCTTTAGGGTTTAGGGTATAGGGTTTAGGGTTTAGGGTATAGGGTTTAGGGTTTAGGGTTTAGTGCGGTTCAGGGCTTGGGGGTTCCGACTGTCGGCTTCCCTGATAGCAGCCCAACAAAACTTGGGCTTGGGCATTAGACCTGACGCCTTGCATGAACGCCCTCTTCTAGTTCATGGCTGGGATAGGATTAAACATCTACATTTACATTCCGGTTTAAGTACCCATAAAACTGCAAAGCGTTACCCAACTATGACAAAGTCTCTAGGTTGTCTTTTTACAGGCTCTTTCCCAACCGCAGGCACAGCTAGAACCCCTCACCAGGATGAGCCTAGGGACCTCTTTAGGGTTTCAGGGTTTAGGGTTGAGGGCTTAGAGTTGTGGGAATTTTCTGGGAAGAAGGGTTGTACCCAAAAAGCACATGACTTGAAGAAATGAGCACCACTTGCGGTGGCTGAGGTGCTGCAAACTCGGACCTCTTGCACCCAAAAGTTTGAAAGCTCCGGAGCCAGAAACCCCAAACACTGAACCCTACACCCCATCGCTCATTCACACCGCGATGAAGATACTGCAGAACCCTGAACCTGTAAGCCCAGACACAGACACCTTACTGGCGCAGCCTCGTCGCCTTCACGGAAAAGGTAGCAGCCTTCCACCAGGGTTATGCCCGCGACTAGGGTTTGCAATTTTGTCGAATTTAGCAGGGTTTCGTGGGATTTGTTAGGCTTAGCATTTAGTATATAGAGTGTAGTAGGGCTTTATAGTTGAAAGCGCGTGGGCTCACGTACTACACAAGTTCAGGATTTTGAAGCTATTTTCCATCTTCAACGTTACCTTGCTAGGGTTATACAAAACCCCCAAGCCCGAAGACTGTAAGTATACAAACGGGACATACTTTGGGATCTGTCGTTTGGAGTCTTTGGGAAATCCTACACCTGGAAACTGAAAACAAAAGCTACCTACATTATGCCTGAAAATACACTACTCCTCTGCCAACGTAAAAGCCACCTACCCCAGGCCCTAAACCCTAAACCCTACCCAGCCCAAGCAAGCAAAAAGCCGGCCTGGCACATAGGATTGGGTGGTGGTCTCGTCGATGATCTTCTCGTACCTTTGGAGGACCCATGGTTTGACGATCTGCCATCGATACAAGGCTTAGTTGCTGAGTTCATAAGCCCCCAAAGAGTGTACACTGATAGTGTTATAGTGGGTGATATTATCCCAAAAAGTGCAAAGCGTATCCACTCAGCTACTAAGAAGGTGCTCTGCTCCCCTGTGAAATCTTAGTGAGACACTGCGTCATAAGGTGAACACCGGCAGTGTTTTGGGGAGCCATGGAGACTAGGATACCCAGTAACCTAAGAATAGAAAGGCCTCTCTTTTTGGTATTGGGTAACTTTATAAGGAACCTAGGACTACAAAAAAGGAATAAGGGTACTACTGGTCATCCTAGGGGAGCGTTGAGATGGGGGACAGCGCCGTTAAGACCGAACGCGAAGGGAACTGAGTTGGAAGGATGCTTATGCGACGGGAAAGCACTACAACCTGAATCTAGGATTTAGGGCTTCATCCAAATAAATATACATAGGATTAAGGGGTTCAGGCTTTGGGGTCCTATGCCTACGCCCTTAGCATTGCACAAACAATTTGGAAATAATGAACACCTTCTGCAAGAATTTGACTTAAACACTGCCTAGACTCGTGACCTGAAGCCTGCCCTTGGAATTCGATCTCGCTAAGTGCCGGGCAGTTCGGCCGGCACATCCTGGAAGAAAGGCCTCAGACAGGCCAGCGCGAGGCTGGGATGGCAGTTGTTCAGTTTCTGGGCCCACAATGTCGGCTTAGGGTTTTGGGGTGAACTCTGAATCATAAACCCGAACCGTGGTACTGAGGCTTGCGGGTCATAGGCTCTGACTCTTCGGGCTTGGGGTGGGTAGCAACCCTAAACCTCCAAGCCCTAAATCCCTAAACCCTAAACCCAAGGACAACCGAAACTGGGGCGCCGGGCAAGTACCGCAGCTGCGACGTCCTGGCAGAACCCCGAATTCTTCGAAGCCGGAAGCGACTTAATGTAGGGCCTGGATAAGTAGAATAGGGCTTAGGGCCTTAATAATTTGAATAGGGTTCCTTTAAAGGGGTCTACAAGGGATACTATAAGGGATCTCTAAAGGCACTACAATATATGGGCAATATGGAACCACCAAAATAGTATTGATAATTATTCAGGTCCCAAGAGTAGTTGGTAGCAAAGACCTAGAAAAAAAAACACCCCGGATGAGACAGCTGCTTTCCCATCCCATCCGAAACTCGGTGAGCTCTTAGAGTTTAGGGTTAGGGTGAAGCTCACCAACGCCGAATATGTAGTGATCGGTTGGAGGCGGCCCCAAGCGAAAGGCTTGACCGAAAACCCTTAACCCCTAAACCCGACACCCTGAACCCTTGAACCCTAAACCCCTAACACTAGCCGCTAGGCGCCTCTTGGCTACCCCAGATGCGCAACTGGAGACTTGCCATCGGGCGGGATTGCGAGCCAAGCCGCTGCACAAGGAAAGCCTATACCTCACTGGCCCAAAACCCAACGAAATAAAAGTTGAAGCTTTCAGAATCGACTACCTTATAAGAACCCCAAAAGTTGAAAAGTTGAGCTTACAGCCAATAAGATACACCTCAAAAGCCTGGATCCTCAGCAGGTTTGTAGTCTTTCCTAGTGTGGGAAGCACGCAGCTCGCGCTCGTTGCGCTGCTGCGTAGTTTCGTGGCCTCGCCAATTTCCTTGCTGAGTTGGCTCCTCTCTTCGGCTCTCGCCACAGTTGTTTGCAGTACTGTCCCACTATCCAGCATACTGCGGACCGCTTCGATGTCTAGCTTCCTAAGGTCACGAGCCGTCTTGACTTCCGGTACAAGTATACCTGTAGTCTCCATTGTCGTTCCTTTTATTGGTTAGACCAGTTTTATAGTTAGGATCCTATAATAGAGATTTTGGTTAACCAAAAAAAGGAACTACAATGGAGACTATAGGTAAGGTCCAGAAAACCCTAAACCCTAAACCCTAAACCCAACCCTAAACCCTAAACCCTACACCCTAAAATGGCGCAGGCCAGTTTGAGAAGTTCCTCCCCTTACTTGTAGAGCCAGGCCCTAGCTCGAAACCCTTAAAAGGAACTCCAGAAAGTTGGAATATGGTTTCAGGGTAGGATACCTTATAACTTACCATAAAGGGTTTAGGATAATCATATTCCAACTTTCTGGCTCTTACTTTAGCCCAAAGACCTCGAAACGTAGGGCCCCAAAAAGCAAATAAGCAAAAACAAGGACAGGGATAATCCCATTCAAACCCCCTTTATAATGAAGCCCAATAAGGTAGGCATGTCCCTGTAAAATGCTTATGCTTATGTGCTTTTTGGGGCCCCTGAAACAGAAACTTTGGAAGCAACCGAGCGGCCTCTTGAAAACCTCAACATCCCAAACCTTGGCCTGATCCCGTAGAAAGTGCATTTCTACATTCGGTTGATGATATAAATCCTGCATTACCCATGATAAGGAATATATGGGAATTACGGTATATTCCTTATTATGGGTCATGCAGGATTTATATCATCAACAGTTGCTCTCAAGGCCCTCCAGCCTGAAATGCTTAAACGCACGTCTCCCACGCACCAAATCATAATCTACTCCCTAGAGCTATACTGATTACGTACACTAAACCTTAAGAATATCCCTTCTCCCCGTGAGCCAAAACCCTAAACCCTTAACCCAAGATTCTGAACCCTGAACCCTGATTGTAGCAAGCAGGGTGGGCAGACAAGAAGTAGTTCTCCTGCTCCGTGATCCTCGAGATCGGGCGGTTCTTCAGGTATACTTTCCGAAATCATACCGGGGTATAGCAGAGTTACGAGAGTATAGGGTTCCTTTCAAGGGGTCTATAGAGGGTTACTATAGGGGATCTATAAGGGTACCATAAAATGTAGGTGCCTTAATACTTGGAACAGGATGGTGGGGTAAATTATACTATATTATACTGTAGTTTTGATACGGAACACCCAAGGCAGTATTGGTAATTATTCACGCCCCTACATTATAAGAGTAGAAATGGCATACGCACTACAAGGGGACACACTAGTGCTTCAACCCGCTATAGTGTTTGTTTCTTCTCAGCATTCCTCAAAAGTAACTACACTATACTCATGCCCATAAGGTTTCATTGCTGCAGGATTACTCTGACAAGCCTGCGCCGCTCCCTCAAAATCCAAGACGACGATGCCAATGTAGAGGGCAGATTAATTAAATAGGCAATTTATCCCTGTATCTTTCCGGGATCATTACCATCATACAGGGTTCAGAGTTTCAGGTCTGATGTGTAGGGGCCTTAATAACTACTATAGGGTTTCCTTGAAAGGGGCCCATAAGGGTTACTATAAGGGATCTATAAGGGTACTATAATACAGGGGCCTTAATATTTAGTGCAGGTGTCGAAGTCCCAAAACCCGGCTGAAGTACCAGGTGCATCCGAGACCCCTTAGTCGCTCCAAGCTGAAACCGGGACCATGAAGCCTTCACGGCTTCATAAAGGTCTTACAGGGTTTAACTGCGGATTTATGGAGTCTTATAAGGGTTTCAGTATGGGGTCTTGCAAAGACTTTACGAGGGATTGATGGTAGCTTTCTGGGGGTTTAGGTTTCAGGGTTTGGGGTGTAGGACATTGTCTAGTCAAACCCCATCCTCCCAAAACCCACAGCAAGGGCCGTAACCCCAAAGCCACCAAATACCCAGCCAGAAAGTTGGAATATCATTATCCTAACCCTTCTATGGTAAATTCTAGGGTATCCTACCCTGAAACCATATTCCAACTTTCGGGAGTTCCCTTTAAACCCTGAATCCTGGACCCAAGCCCTGATGCACTAGCCCTCGACACGTCATGCGGCGAGCCCCCGGCGTGGCAGCCTGCCTCTTCTTCAGCAGCTGCCTCAGCTAGATTAAGGCCTTTCTGAACGGAGTCGACACGGGTTACTTTAGATTTAGGACTTTATAGGGGTTTCTATGACGGAGTTTTATATAGAGGCCTCAATCATTGCGATAGGGCTTAGGGGGTATTCGACGATAGTACGGGAAGATTGGGGACTCTCGGCAGAACTACTAACTTGCAGGACCTCAATATTCCCCAAGGCTCCGTGTACCCATACAGTATAAACTTATGCTTTAAAGGTACCTATATAGGGACCCCTTTAAGGCTTATATAAGTATCTACGATAAATTTACATGGAGCCTTTGGGATTAAGTGCCATGCCTCCGTGGGGTCTCCTGGGCTCCCGGGCTGTAAGTGTTAACGGTTCGGAAAGGACGGTTGTGGCGTGTGCAACTAAGCTGAGGGTGTCTCTGCGTAGGATGCACTGGAATGTGGCGGCGGCGAGCTTTAGATCGAGCTCGACAGGCATCTCTTGCAGCAGCTTGAAGCGGTCGGAATGCGTGATGTGGCCGGGAACTCTGCCACATGTCGAGAGCTTTCATTTTATGCAGTTCGAAACTTCGGACATCAAAGCAGCAAGCGTTCCTCGCGAGAGAAGTACATGTCGTTCTGGTCCTGTAGCTCCTTTATAGTGGGTCTTTGGGGCTTAGGTCGTAGAGCTTAGGGACTGGAGGGTTGTCTTTTGGAGGCTTGGGCACTCGCACACAGAAGCTTTGATGCAGGAGCATGATTGGGGAAGCCTTGGTTTTACAACACCAAAATATTAAGATCCCATATAAAGAGCTCTTATGGAGACCCAAAGTTTCTAAAATCAGGCTCCTAAAATGAGGCTCATAGAGCATAGGGCTTGCTTGTTCGGGGCAGCAGCTCCAAACCCGGAGCTGCTACGTGATTGCATTCCAAGGCGCCACAGAGACGCAAACTTCGTCGTGAACGTCGTCTTGCGCCTCGGCCGCTTGATTATTCGATGTACACCCGCCTTTAAACTGATACAGAACTGATACAGTTTAAAATCGGAAATGTGGGGTTAGGGATCCAAGTAAGGACAGTGGAGCGCAGGGGCTGTTGCTTGCTTGAAGGTTATGGTAGGCCTTTCGGGGCTTTGGAAACGCGTGGATTCCATGGTGCCGGTAGCAACTTATGGTTCATGAGTCTGAGGTGTACGTTTCTAGATAAAGGGTATAGACGGGTGTAGCATGTGCAAGGTATCTGGCGACGCCGGAATTCCCCACAACAAAGCACCCGTCGTCCGAAGGAGAGGGGTTTGCAAGTGCAAGACTTTCGGGTTTAAAATAATTCAAGTCCCTACACCCTAAACCCTAGGCTAGGGTAGCCTGCAGGGCAGCTAGGATAGAGTAGGACTCGAGGACACGGAAATCTATCAAGAATGGACAAGATGTCATGGCTGGACACTGAAAGAAACCCGCAACCCGATCTCTTAAACCACACGAAACTCCTCCAACCCCTAAAACCGAGCACCCCTATCAAACCCTGTTGAAAAACCCTCACTAGAACCTCAGAACCCTCAATAGAATCCATCTGAGAACTTAGCGCCTGTATAATGTAACTTTAGCACCCACCCTGAACCTTTTGGTTCCTAGGTCCCCGACGCACGAATGGACTGTACGCCTTCCTTCCGCGTACCTTGGCATTTTCATTATGGAGGTTAGTCGGAGAACCTTGGGGAATCGTCTGTGGTTTGGGGTACAGAGACTGGGGATTGGAATTCTCAAGTTCGGGTTGAGAGTTTGGGATTTGGACTTATTAGTAGGGTTTAAGGATTCGGGAGTGATTCGGGTCTGCGCGCTGCGGTCCACGATCGACGAAGGTACGGGCCAAGTGGCAAAACCACTTTCAAGAGGGCCACCACAGAGCCCCACCGCCACTCGGCGAACATAGGCGGGCCGCTCTCGAAGCACCTCTCCATCCATGCATGAGGGCTTCCTCGCATGCAAGCAGCTGCCAAGCGCTTTCGAAGATGCGAGTAGTGCAGCAGTGTCACAATCGGCTTGAAGCCCGCACGCCAAAGTGCCCAGTGAATCATGGACACGTTTGCATCCGTAGACATGTTGCTAACAATCATAAGGGCCCGTAGGGGGGTAAGGGGGAGGCGGGTACGGGGCCTTAATACCTGTGATACGGACTTAACAAGTCTAGTCCCCTACCCCCCTCCCCCCTGCCCCCCCTCAGGGTCGCTATGATTAAGTTTTAAAGTATTGGGTGCCTTAATCTCAAAGAGCTACCTTCCGAAGAAATTATGTAAAGAAATCAGCAAAGGAAGGAACCCTGAAATACCCTTATAGTACCCTTATAGTATACCCTAAAAGTACCCTTAAGAACCTCTTAAAGGAACCCTAGTCCCCTACCCCCCTAAGGGTCCCCATGAAACAATCCGGGATCACCAGGGCTTTGGGGCATCAAGGCAGTCGGCCAAGCAGCAAGTTCGGCGGGGCCGTGGATCAGCACGTCACTAACCCCCCTAAATAGGGCCCCAAAAAAGCACATAAGCAAAAATTTGAATAGGATAGGTATATCCCCTTATAATGAAGCCCAATAGGGTAGGGTATCCCCATAAAATGCTTCTGCTTATGTGCTTTTGGGGTCCCTAACTAAACCCTAAACCCTAAAGCACCAAGGAAAGTGCCGGGGACGTCTGCCAAAAATTGAAAGTCAGATACAGCTCCGCACCACATGAGCTGGGCTTGTCAACTGAACTTCAAAACTACCCAAACCCTTCAAAGTAGGTAAAACAATGGCCCACCACCTAGAAAGGGCCATTATTATATATACGGTTGATGATATAAATCCTGTATTACCCATAATAAGGAATAGATGGGAATTATCTTAAACCCTAAACATCCCTGAACCCTAAACTCGAAAAGCGGAATGCTTAGGATGCGGGGTCGCCTGCTGCAGCTGCCCGGACACCAGAGGAAGCAGCAAAGGAAAAGAAACTAAGGGCCAAGCGTTCCTTCATGATTTGCATCTTCACCTGCTGAGGGTTCACAGTAGAAGCCCAAAAGTTGGAAACCCCATATCCTCGATCCTTAAGAGTAATGTGTAGGGAACCCCAGCACTACTTGGCCTTAATCCGGTTTCCAACCTTATGGGGTTTACTTTAGGGTTGAAACCGGTTCGGGCTCAGGGTTGCAGCTTCGGAATCTGAGATTTAGGGATTTTCGATTCGGGGCCTGGGAAGTAAGGCTTGTAGACTCAAGAATGACCTGCATCCTCGTCTCTGCTCCAGTTGTGGACAAGGAAGCCCCACCCCAACACTTCCAAAACGATGATATACTGCCGGAGGCGGAGAAAGTGGACTTTACAAGATTTTGTACTACAGGGGCCTTAATATAATAACTAGGACAGGGATTTGGGGTATATTCTAGTCTAATTATCTAATTATAATAAGGACCCCCCCCCAATAGTATGGGTGATTAAACCCTACACCCTAAACCCTAAACCACTAAACCCTAAACCCTAGGCCCGTTTAAGGTTTCGGGTTCAGAAGCTGAAGCTGCAAGGAGCTCGTGCCTGCAATCTGTCGAAAAGTTTCTGGGCATCCGGTTTAGGGTTTAGGGCATCCGGTCACATACTGCTGATGATCTAAATCCGGAATTACTTTAAGGACCCTAAACTGAGGGAATCTGCATTACCTCAAGGACCCTAAACTAAGGGAATCTGCATTACCCTAAGCACCCTAAACTAAGGGAATCTGCATTACCTTAAGGACCCTAAACTATGGGAATACTGGTATATCCCTTATGCAGGGTAATGCAGGATTTATATCATCAAGCATATGCTAGGTTGGCCCCTTAAAGTCTCTGAAAAATATTCGTAAATAGGGTCCTACTAAGCCCAATAAGGGAAAATATAAAATGTCCCAAAGGCCTACCTAAACCCTAAACCCTAAACCCCTAAACCCCTAAACCCTAAACCCTAATAGCCTACCTAGTAAGGCTGAGAGGCTCAGGGTTCAGGTCGGGGTTCCGGGCTCACATGGGAGTTTCCGAAAATTAGGGGAACCTCATTTTTGGGGTCCTTATAGTAAGAATCCTACAATTTAGGGTACCTTATTTGGGGTCCTCTATAGTAAGAATCCTACAATTTAGGGTACCTTATTTGGGGTCCTCTATAGTAAGAATCCTTCAATTTAGGGTACCTTATTTGGGGTCCTTATAGTAAGAATCCTACTATTTAGGGTACCTTATTTGGGGTCCTTATAGTAAGAATCCTACTATTTAGGGTACCATTTTAGGGTCCCCTATTTTTGGAAAACTCCCACATTTTGTTTCACGACATCAGCGAATGTAGAGCAAGGGCTCCGGGGCCCGGGTCCGCGAAGGCTCAGCTCGAACTTCGAAGCCCTTCCCCGAAAACCCTGCACCCAGACAGCAAGCCGAGAATCAAATTACATACAATGTGTGTATATATATATATATACATATTATGTAGATGAATAAACAAAAATATATATATATATATATATATGTGCTACATATTACGAATTGTATGTAGACTATACAGAGTCTGCCGAGGCCCACAGCGCAAGCTTAAAAATATGCTATATACGCATCCACTGAAAACAGCTTTCACCTGGAGTCCCAAAACCCCCCCGGTCCTATAAGCCACAGCGGCAAACTGCAAACCGTCATATTTTGCAAAAATTTGCCATTTTGCTATATTACAGTATACCTTATATTGTGTGACATTTCCCTCAGACTATAGCAAGGCCAGCACCTGCGTGTCATATAAGGATCCAACTAGACCCTCACCCGTCGTTTGAACTTTGATCTCCTCGTGTAAACGATAATCCTAACCAAAGAAAAGGCTAGGCAACACGGGGAAGCACAAAGAACGGTTCTCAAAACCTGGGAAAGCACAGCCCTAGACCCTCAACCCTTACACCCCAAACCCGCTGCCAGTTAACCAGGCTCCGTGCATGGGCGAGCTGCACCAGCTCCATTCGACTGACCTGCCGCACAGCTCCCCGACGCCCCACTTCAGGGATTTGTTTAAGGCCTCGGGTCGGGATGTTATATTGTAGGCTTCAGGGCTTTAGGGTTTAGGGCTTAGGGTTTAGGGTGAAGCATGGTCTTTCTTGTAAGGAATCCATGGGACATTTGCTCTTCGGAAAAGTCTCGAAGGGCCCGAACCACTTTCACGAAGCATTGGCGAAAACTACCTGCTTGTCCAGTATTTTGGGGAAACTAAAGAATAACCTGCGGGATAGTGCAGGGATTGTACGGTTGATGATATAAATCCTGCATGACCCAGAATAAGGAATATGCCATAATTCCCATAGCTTGGGGTCATGAAGGTACTGCAGGATTTATATCATCAACCGTAGTACCCGGACAGGGCTAAAGGTTGCCAGGGCATACTCCACGACTAAAATCATCGTTGGAGAGAATGCATGTTGGTTTTCTGGATTCAAGAGTAGCCTAGGAAAAAAAAGGGTGCCCTTTTTGGTCTAAAGGGGCTTATAAGGGAACCTGAACCCTCAAAAAAGGGAATAGGGGCCTACTCTAGGTCCTAGTTTTCTGGATTCAAACCATAATTTGTTTTGTATTTGTGTCGGGGCTGTTGGGCCGTCGCCAAGCTTAGGTCTTAGGTGGGAGCACGACTCTTGGCAGACCTGCCGACTCAGGCAGGATGCAATCCTTTTCTGGCGGAGCTTCGAGCTGCGTGACAACGGTTGATGATAAAAATCCTGCATGACCCATAATAAGGAATATACCATAATTCCCATATATTCCTTATTATGGGTCATGCAGGATTTATATCACCAACCGCAACCGGGTGGGAAAACCCGTGTCCCTAAAGGCGGGATGAAGACGCCGGATGCCGAGGCCTTTGTGCTGGAGCCGAATTTTTTCACTAAACATCGGAAGGCAAAGCTCCAAGCCTTAAGTAGGGTTTAGGGTTTAGGGTTTAGGGTTCTGGCATCAGAGACCCGAACAAATTTGCCATTCCTTCTGGCTCGTCCCCTTGGCCCCGAAGCTGTTGATCAACTGAGAACTCTCTCTCTCAAACAGTTCAACTGGTGACCAGCTGGGTTGCTTTCGCACATGTGCATCATCGATATCTCTTGGGTACGGGCCCCACACAGTGGCAGCCTATAAGAGAGCTACTAACCATGTATACCCACAATATAAGTACTATTCAAGTGCTACTGGATGGAAGCAGTATCCAAGATGTCTGCTTAAAAGCTAGCGCTATCAACCCTTCCTTGGCCCAAAAAAACCATATACTGTATATAATTAACCCTAAACCCTACCAGAAACCCTTTGGACAGGCCTAAACCAAAGATATCAGGAAAGACCTGCGCTGGGTTCCTTAATCAGGGTACACTGTTTACTACTATTCGGTTGTAATAATCAGGGTACCCCAAAACGGGGTACTACTCAGCAATCTATTGCACAAGAGTACCCTAACTCTAAAACCTATAAACCCAAAACCCTGAACTCTGAACCCTGAGCACTGAACCCTCCGCATAATACAACCCACAGCGAGGGCTCTGAGTATGCTGTAGCTCTCTCTCTCTCTCTCTCTCTCTCTCTCTCTCTCTCTCTCTCTCTCTCCCCCTCTCTATACATATATAGATATATGTATTGTATATATATATGTATGTATGTATATATATATATATATATATATAGAAATAGATGTGTATATATATATATATGTGTATATATATATACACACATATACATATATATATATATATATATATATGTGTGTGAAAAGTATGATCTCACAAGCTGTTCAAAATCTTGCTGTACCCTGACAAACCTAATATTACCCGTAGCCCAAGCCTTATGGAGCTCCCCAAAAAGCTGCACACAAAAAAGCAAAATTAACAAACATAAAGCCATGACACCCTGTAATGCACCCTGGAGAACCACCATAAAACCCTAAACCTTGAACCTCAAGACCTTCAACCCCAAACCACCATAAAACCCTAAAGCCCTAACCCTACACCACAAAAAAACCCGAATACCCTAAAACCCTGAAACCCTAAGCCCCAAAACCCTACACCATCAAAACCCCTAAACCCTAAACCCTACATCATCAAAACCCGTAAAACCCCAAGCACCCCTAAACCCTAAACCATGAAAACCCCTAAACCCAAAGCCCTACACGAGACCCTGCACCCAAGCGACTGGCCTGCTCGGTCGTGAACTTGGTAAGCAGCGGCCTGCAGGAGAATATGGTGGGTTTCGGTTTGGGCTTAAAAAGCCTTCAGGGCCTTTGGGGGTTTTGGGTTATGGGTTCTATGGGGGGGGGGGGGTGTTACGGCTACCTGAACCTGCCAAAACCTACCTTTATTTTGTAGGTTCTTATTGTAAGCCCTGATACGGCTTTTTTTAGGGACCCTGCCAAAAGGTAGGTTCTGGTAGGTTAAGAGCTGTAGGGCTTCAGGGTTGGAGGACCTAAACCCTAAACCCCAAACAACGTATTTACACTCGATAATAGTGTAATCTCCTCCATCTGTAACTTTTGTATCATATTTTCAAATTTTTAATTTCTAATTCCATAATTAAACTTTAGAGCTCTAGGGGACTTAAGGGCTTTTGGGCTTTGAGGTTTCGGGAGCTATAGTTCAGGGACTTCAGGCCTTCAGGGCTTTAGGGGTTTAGGGTTTAGGGCTTTAAGGCTTTAGGCTTTTAGGGCTTTAGGCTTCCGGGGTGTCGGGTTTTGGGGTTTTGGGTTCGAGGTTGTGGGAAAGGGTTTACGTGGTTTTTGAAGCAAGGGTGTGTAGGGCTTTAGGGGCTTAGGGTGGTTAAGGGCGTACCGGCTGTGAGGTGTAAGGTTTAGGGATGACAGGGTTTGCAGTTTGAGGTTACGGGTTTTGCGTGGCTTGAAGCTGAAAAGTTACCCCTAAACCTTAAACCGGACTGCACAGCTTGGCTTAGGGGCCCTACGACGTGTCAGAAGTCGGCGAAGCGAGAGCTGTTGAGTCAGGGACGTAGGCTCCTATACCCTAACCCTATTAAATACTACACCCTACACCTTGAACTTACCTTTGGTCAGTAGGGAATGGAGGAATGGGGTACAATTATAGCTACTATTACTACCATTCTTCCATTCCCTACTAACCAAAGGTAAGCGAACCGTGAACCCGACACCATAAACACTCCGCGAGCACGAGGCGCCGCACCATCTCAATGACTGGAGCTGCAGCTCTTGTCCCACTTCAATTTCGGGCTGTAGGGGTTTAGGGTTTAGGGTTTAAGGACCTTCGGGGAATCTGATTGCTGAGGGCATAGGGACATCATAGGCTAAGATCACTTCCCAGCCTGACGGCTTCAGAATGCTAGTCCATGGTTGGGATAGGTATAAAACATGTAGATTTCTGATTCTTCTTTGTTTCTGAAAAGCCCATAACCATGTACAATGTTACCCAACTATGACGAACGTCCCCAAGCCCTAAACCCCTAAAGCCCCTAAACTACTGTACCTGCCGGGATTGGCGGCTTCCAATGAGTAGGTCAGCTGCCTAAATTCAGGGAATTGGAGACTATTCTGAGGAGTTCCATGTTCAAGGTTTAAGGTTTCGGGCTTGGGGTTTAAACCCTAAACCCTAAACCCTAATCCCTAAACCCCTAACCCCTAAACCCTAAACCCTAAAGTTTAGAGTTTAGGGTGTGTATACAGTGTGCACGCGGTGGGTGCGCTTCTTCAGGAGCGGGGACACACCCACTTATCGCGCGCTTGCGTCAGCAGCTACCTCATTTATGACCCTAGTGAGTATAAGTCCCATGATCAGCTTAGGGTCCGGCCATAACCACTAAATCCCATGCCCTAACCCTAAACCCTAAACCCCTAACTTAATCCTAAACCCCTAACCCTAAACCCTAAACCCTAAGCCCTCCAGCTGTGGCCCCGGCGGCACGTCCGTGAGCGACTCATCGCTGCTGGCATCGCTGTCATCGGTATCTGCCAGGACCCGAGACACCCAAGTCCCTTAAAGGGTATGTTACCCACCCCATCAATATACGTATGTATATATATATATATATATGTATATGTATATGTAAATACATATATATATATATATATATATATATATATACATATACACACAGATACGTATGTATTTAGGTAGGTAGGTGAGTATGTAGATATATATGTATGCCTGTATGTATGTATGTATGTACAATAAGTGCATGCATGTGTGTGGATACATATATACATATATAAATATACATATATATATATATACATATATATATATATATATATATCGCTTGTTTAGTTGTAACTGCACATGTGTACAGAAATGCCAGTAAGGTACCTTCTTGCGCTGCAGCATACAGCATGAGGCAGAAATCCCCCCACCCACCCCCGGGCACTTGGAAGCAACGGCTTTCAAAATCCACCCATGGGCTCTCACCCGCTAAACCCAAACCCTAAACTCTACACCCTCTCATATCGCGTGATGACGGAAGCCCAGAGGTCTCTTTAAGAGGGATGTTTCAGCTTCTGGACGCTACTGATGTCCCGAAGCAAATTGCAGAACAAGTCTACACCGACTACTGAAGGCCGGACCTCTCAGGAAATGATTCTACCTCGACAAGAAGGAAAGTCCACATCAAAGATGGCAAGCCGAGCAGCAAGGTATTTTCTAGATTAAGAAGACATCAGGTTGGCTCCAAGGGAATGCCCTGCAACATGTTCTTGCGAAACTCAAACACAGTCCGCGCAGTAACAATCGCGAAGACCGAGTAGAGTAGAATCAGGCTGCCAAATCTAAGCCTTTCAACTCAACTCCGCAACCTAAACCCTGAATGGTTGAAACCCCCCAACCACAATGCTTAAATACGGTTGATGATATAAATCCTGCATTACCTTAAGGACCCTAAACTATGGGAATTATGGTATATTCCTTATTATGGGTAATGCAGGATTTATATCATCAACCGTAGTTGCAATCCAACCACAAGCTCCTAAGCTGTGAAGCCCAACATCCTCACTCTTCAACCGGACCAAAATGCTGCAGCGGGGCTTCGAGTTTGTACCAGGCCCGGAAACCTACGCATTTCTTAGTAGAGTTTAGGCTTTCTAAGCCCTGAACCTGACAGCCTCAACCCTACGCAATACCTGAAGCTACCCCACTTCACCTTTTGCTCTGATCCTCCTACATGGCTGGTGCCCTGCACAACAAGCAGTAGATGATGGGGGCTGCTTTGGGTGTATCCATAGAAGCAAAAGGTTCTACGGTTTACAAACTGTAGACGCTGTAGTGCTTGTACACTTGGATCCTTACTGAAAGCCCGAAAGCCCAAAACCCTACACCCAAACCCGAAAGCCTAAACCCTGAACCCAAACCCGAAAGCCTACATAAACCATCAACCCGGAAAGCATAGGAATAATATAGGGGCCTGAATAATTAGAACAGGGGTTTTGGGGGCCATGATACTACAAGGAACCCCCCCAAATTGTATAGGTAATTACCTAGGCCCCTGGAATAAGGCACAGAGCGGGCCTGATCCCGAGGAGTCCGATGGGTTCATCTGTACGTCGAAGCCCCGGAACGGCTCTTGCCTCTTTGCGGTTTGGGGTTTAGGGTACTTTGGGGTTTCACAAAGGGGTCTTCAAGTTCTTTGTGTAGGGGTTAGTAGAGAGGTAAGATTGCAGGGCCTTTTTGAGGTTTACTAGGTTACTAGGTTCACTGAGAAGCCCCTTTGTAATACGGGTACCCTTTTTCCTACTGTTCGACTTTAACAAGGGGACCCTAAAACAGAAAGGTCAAACTTGTACTAGTTTAGGGTTTAGGGCATGTTGGCGGTTCTATGACACGGGGGGATTGACGATTAGGACAGCGCTGTTGGGGCATGCTAACAATTCTCAGCCCTACCTTATTCTCAACTAAATGTGATTTAAGTAGTTCCTGTTCTTCAAGGCCGAAGGTATTCTCGTCGTGGATTCATTGTAGTGCTTTAGAGTCTGACTCCAAATAGTCTTAGAAAGCCACAGTACGAGGAGACCCTAGACACTCACGAAGCCAGCTTTCAAAAGAGGCTTTATAGGTAACCCTACCTACAGTCTCCACGGTGGTTCCTAATGGCTAAAATCAAACCTCTAAACCCCAAACCCCGACACCCGAAACCCCTAAACCCCTAAACTTTTGCCCTAAACCCTAAACCCTAAACCCTAAACCCTAACCCTAACCCTAACCCTAAACCTTAACCCTAAGCCTCAACCCCACAACACTACTCGTGTTTCGGGCGACTGCTTGGTTTGGGGCTTTGGGGTTTAGGGCGGCTGCAGGGTTTCAGGGACCAGGTCGGGGCTCCCTGGAGGGTTTAGTAGGATTAGTAGGTTGGGTAGGTTTAGCAGGTTTAGCGGGATTAGTAGGTCTAGTAGGTTTAGCAGGTTTAACTGGCTTAGTAGGTTTAGGGTTTGTTCTAGAATTAGGGTTTGGGGTTTAGGGCGTAGGGAAGAGGGTTCAGTTTCGACCGCGGCGAGGACGGTGGACGGGTGGGCCGGGGGGGGGGTTGACATCTAAAAACTGATTAATTAATGCAGGAACCTGATTAAGCAACCTCGGGCCCTTTTTCGCGTTCCTTACATGAAACCTATATATACTATTTTGGGGTTATGGGACCAGGGTTTCTGAATCAGGTTCCTACATTAGGAAACACGCGAGATCTGCCTCCTCCCTCAATCAACAACAATGCCCCTACGCAACCATAAGCCCTAAACCCCAAGCCCTACGCAACCCTAGACCGTGTTGCGGAGTGTAGAATCGAGGGTTTAGGGTTCAGGGTGAGGTACTTGGAGGTTCAGCGGTTGTTTTGAGTGGGGCGAAAAGTCCCCTAATATGGGTTATAAGTCTAGCTACCCTACTTATATAACCTGACCTATAACTACCCATGAACCTCCAAGTAGGGGTTCGATTAAAAACCTCAACCTGCATGGTAGCTGCCGGCTCCCTTCGGCATCTGCACCCGTCCACGAGCTGGGGTCCGAATATGGCATACTTTTTGGCGAAGGATTGGATGGGTTTTTAGGGTTTAGGGTACACCCCCACCAGAGCACCAGCCGGCCCCCACCAGAGCACCCCCGCCAGAGCCGGAACCATGAACTTTTCATAGAAACAAGCCCAACAACCATTGAAAACCCTTATAAACCCATCAAGGTTGAGATGTGGGTGGGTGGGTTGGGCAGAGCGGTGAACCCAGGGCGCACACCACGACACACGTCCCGCGTGGTGGTGTGCGTGGAACGTGGGAAACCCTAAACCCTAAACCGAGGGTGGGCAGCTTAAGGCTTGGAGGTTAGGGTTCGGAATAAATCAGGTTTCAGGGCTTAGGCCGTGAGGTCTGCGGTTTCGGGTTTAGGGCTTCAGGTCAGACATGGCGGGGGGCCCTCTTCATAGCCAAGCGGCGAGAAGCGTGAACGCAGCATTGAGGGAAGAAGCTCAACCTCCTGCCATGAAGGGGCCATGTCATGGTTTAGGGATAACAATTCTCCAGTTCTCCTCCTAGGGACATTGAAGCACAAGACTAGGAAACTTAGCCCTGAAGACCAGTCCTAGACTCCAAAACCCTGTACCTTGCAGGCTCGTCGGGGACCCGGGCTAAGGGCTCGAGAGTCGGGATAAGAACAGCCTAACCCTAAACCCCTAAAGCCTTAAACCCCTGAACCGTACACGCTAAACCCTAAACCCCTAAACCCTTAAACTCTAAAACCTAAACCCTTAAACCCCAAACCAATGCGGAGAAGAGCTGGTCATCACAGAAACAGAATTGAGGAGATGGTGGACGGCTGCAACACTTTTGCCAAGGTTGCAGCACCACCTATAATACTTATTGTGTTGCTACCTCAAGGGTCAAGTACCTAATAATCAATCATGCACTCTCCGAATCTGCATAATTACTATCCTAAAGCCGAGTACCTAATTATTGAGTCCTTTGGGCCCTTGGGGTTAGTGCAAATGGCAGTCTTGGGTTGCAAACCCTAGATTTCCCACATCCGGTCACATCCGAGACCCTGAACCCCAAACCCTAAACTATACGCTGAAAGATAACGGCTAACACCACCAGCCTCAAGCATAAACCCTGAGCCCCTGAACCCTATGCATGAAAGGCGGAGTATTCCCAACGTCCTCGGGAGTGTCCACCGTACGTTGAGAAAATGTCGTCGGATGGTTTGCCTGGGAGGCAAGGGGTCTTGCGTTTAGGAATTAAACGTCTACCTATAGTCTCCATTGTAGTTCCGTTTTGGGGGTTACCTGAGTTACAGGACCCTAATCGGTTAAACCAAGAAACCACGAAAAGGAACTACAATGGATGCTATGGGTAGGGTTTGGGGTCTTTGCTTTAGGGGTAAGGCATTTCTTGCTGTTATATGCGCTTAGTTTACCGAGATCTTCCGGCGAAGATTGCAGGGCCTTTTGGGGGTACGGGATACTGGGTTCCTGAGTAGCCCCTTTATAATTAATGAGGGTACCCTTTTCCCACCATTCGGTGATAGTAAGGGGGTCTAAGGTACAAAGGGCAAAAGGGTACTACTCAGGAACCTGGGGTATGCTGACCTGGGGTTCCCAAAGACTCCAACATCCCTTAATTAAGGAATATACCTTAAATTATAGTAAGATCCGTTATATGATTTAAGATTTAAGGAATATCCTTAAATCATATAACGGATCCTACTATAATGTAAGGTATATTCCTTAATTAAGGGATATTGGAGTCTCTGGGTTGACAAAGGCTCAGGGCTACAAAGGACTCAGGGTTCAGGATCCGTAGTCTTGTACCCTGAGAATTGAGCGTGTAGGGCTCTACGAGTGGTTGAGGTATACAATAGGGACCTTAAAACTCCGACCCTGGACCCTAAACCCTAAACCAGACCCTAAACCCTAAACAATGTGATGCAATGTAGCAATAATCGTCAAAACACGGGAGCCTCAAGGAACAGTCTCACACTCGCCCAACCCCTAAATCCTAAACCCTCAACTCTAAACCCTATAAACCTTAAAGCCCGAACCCTTCACCCTCACCTCCCAATCCTAAGCCCTAATTTATTCCGGCTTCTATCTTCATGCGCCGTGGCGCTGTTGGAACATCGAAGAGCTCGGAAGAAGTCAAAAAGCCAAACCCTCCGTTGTTTAGAGTTAGGGTTAGCGGTTTAGGGTTTAAGGTTCAGGTTTGTGGTTTTGGGCTTTTTAACGCCTTTTCCCACTAGGATTCAGAGGTTCAGGATGGAGTTTCATCATGATTAGTATCATTTTAGGACAGACTATAACTCAAGGTACCGGACCCCAAGGTATAACCACATTAAACCCTAGACCCTAAATCTTAGTCGTAGATGTTTAATACATTTACAGTGACAGCGATGTCAGTCGTGCACAGCAGCTGCAACGGCCGGTCCCTGAAGAGAAATCCCAAGGATTCCAATATCCCTCAAGTAAGGAATATACCCTGAATTATAGGATCCTTTACATAGTATAAGGTATATTCCTTAAGTTAAGTAAGGGATGGTGGAGTCTCTGGCCATCCGCCCGGCAAACTGCTGATTCTGCTGATGGCAGCAGAATCGCCAAGACTGGCACTAACGATGCTGTCCAAGATTCTCGATAATATCACGAAGCCCTTCTTTCTTCGCTGGAAACTCTGCGTGTGCTCATTCCATGCTCGAGTAGTCCTTGGGTTCGCGGCCGGCCACTCGAAGCCCTTCTTTCTTCGCTGGATTACAGGTTACCTACTCTACTTTACTACTAAAGTTATGTCGCCACATTGCTACACGTCGGTTGCCCAGAGTTTCCAAGCGACAAGCAATCCACGCGAGCGTAGGGTTTGGGAAATGTGTTTAAGGATTTGGGCAAAGACATCTCTAAGCACTAACCCTAAACCGTTTCAATACCAGGTCCTGGTCTAAAATACTCCTGCACCATGCTGCGTGCACCAGGTAGCGTAGGAATGCGGCACATGTTCCCAATAGCCCTCAGCCAAGCAAACAAGCTCACCCTAAAATCCTGAACCCTTCATCCCCGAAGCCGCAAACCCTCAGCCTTGAAACCGCCCTGAAACCTTCCAGACCCTAAACCCCAAATCTTAATCCCTACGCCTAAGCCCATCCCCACAGCCCCAAGGCCAGGTAGTGTTGGGGGTCGAGCCCTTATTACCATCCAAAACCGCCCTACCCCTCTGTGGTTTCTTCAACAGACTCTAGACCCCAGATCCTGAATCGGTTTAAGGTTTAGGGCTTCTAAGCCCTATACTAAAATGAACCCTAAACCCGAAACCCTATACTAAAATGAACCCTAAACCCTAAACCCTGTACCAAAATGAACCCTAAACCCTATACTAAAATGAACCCTAAACCCTAAGCCGTGGATTCTGAAGCACCGGGCCGTGAGCTGCAGTCGCTCTGCTAGCTGCTCAACCCTGCAAGGTAGCCCCTTCATGTTTCCAGTAAGGGTGCCTTTTTTGCTACTAGTAAGGGGACCCTAAAGCAAAAAGGCCAAAAGGGTACTACTCAGGGACCTAGTTTTGGGGAATTTAGCATTAGGGATTTGGATTAGGTTTAAGTGTTGGGTTCCGGGCTAATTTTAGAATAGGGTTTAGGGCCCATGACTTGGGACAATGTAGGCTTAATGTTTGAAGTGTTGTGCTTCGGGTCTGAGGTTTCATATAGGTGCCTTAACAGTTAAATGGGGTTTTGGGAGATATTATACCGTAAGTATGATGAGGAACCCCCCAAATAGTATGTGGAATTACTAAGGCCCCGTTACTACAGTCCCTTCGGAACTACGGTTTAGGGTTGTCGGGCATAGGGTTTGGGTGGTTCACGGACTTTAGGGTGTTACGAGGTTTCAATCCCTCGGGGCTAGAGGCAGCTTCAGGCTACGATTTGGGAGTTGTTGTGTCAGGGCACTGAATGAAGTTGGGGCACGGTTTAGGCTTTGGGGTTTTGTGGGGCTTAGTAGGGTTGAGGCAGGGTTTAGTAGGGTTTAGTAGGGTTTAGGTAAGGTGTAGGTAGGGTCCGTATCTTCATTTCAGGTTTTTGCCGGTTCGAGCCTGAGTGATTTGGAGTTCGCAGCTTTTGGTTCAGCGTTCAGGAACCCAGATAGCCCAACACCCCTTAATTAAAGAATATGGCTTAAATTATATAGGGCTTCATATTATGATTTAAGGTATATTCCTTAATTAAGGGATATTAGACTCCCCTAAACCCTATAGATCCCCTATAGATCCCTTAAAGGGAACCCTAGGTATATTCCTTAACTAAAGGGTATTGGGCTCTCTGGGAAGCAGACCTGCGGAGCGATACGCTACCCCAAACTTACCTCAGAGTCTTCATCGTACTTGGTTTTTTGTTTAAGCAGGTGTATAGTTGGGATCGCATAAAATGGAGCGATATGCTACCCTAACAATTGCTATGGCATTTATTGTACTTCTTTTTGGCTTAAACAAATTTATAGCTAGGATCCTATAAAAGGTAACCCGAACAAGGAACTACAGCGCAGACCATAGGTCTCTTAACCCCTAAACCCTCATCCCGCAGTCTCGAACCCTTTCCCCCTTACGCGCCACCCCAGGAACCCTGACGCCCTGAACATACGCCCCAAAACCTACCCCTAACCCCAGTACATACAAGAGAGTATTTAACTGAGAAAATGCTGAAACACTAAACCATCACCCTCGGATCCCCAAGTCTCCAAACCAGTTGCTCCTCCATCGTGGATTCCACTTGCGGTAAACTAAAGCTACTACTGGGCATCCTAGCCCCTAATTTTCGGAAACCCTAAACCCTTTATAGAACCCTTATAGATCCCTTTAAGGAACCCTTATAGATCCCTTTAAAAAGGGAATAAGGGTACATCATCCGAGCTATGGGCAGTCAGCAAAATACTGAGCACCGGACCGCGGGGACCGGGTGTGGAACTTCACCGCTGCCTCGTTTAGGGTTGAGGATAGGGTTTAGGGCCGAAGTGTCCGAAGCTTGAAAAACTTCTCGGGGCCCAGGTTGTTTGAGAGGATGTACGATAGGGTTCAGGCTATAGTAGCTTACAGACATAATGCTGTAGTGTGGGGGCGTTCAAAAAGACATTTTCAAGGTTGTGAATATACGGTTGTTAAACGGTTTTATGAGGGTTATAGAAAGGCTATTCGAAGGGTTGGTATAACGGTTTAAGGTTTAGGTTTGCGGGTAGAGTGTCACGTTTCCATACTTCAGGGTGCCCTGAGGCCCTACAAGGGGTGCCTGGTTTTCGGCTCAGAAAGGATTAAGCCTTCACGCTTTGGGGCAGGTGGAATGTGCAATGCGGTCGCCTTCTCAGAAAGGGCCCGCAACCCTGCAAACCCTAAGCTTGCGCATTGGCTGCTGCCCCGATCCCTAAACCCTAAACCCAAAAGGGACCCCTCAGGGCAGGGCCTGGGGTGAAGCTGCACGTGCTTGACGGATTCGAATTTTCTTTTCTCCTGTTCCGCACTGCCGAGGCCACGTGACAGTGTCGCACTGAGGTCCTCGACCGACACCTTTTTGCGCAGCAGCTGCAGTAGCGCCTTTCGCTCATAGAGACCGCCCACGTGGCGGTTGAGCCGCTTGGCTAGGTGTTTCGGGGCGGAGCGGACGTCGGTCTGTCCCTCAGTTCTTTGCTTGATCTCTGCACCCAGGACTCGTTTTGAGAGTCTTCATTACCTATAGTCTCCATTGTAGTTCCTTTTTTTGGTTAACCCAAATCTCTATGATAGGATCCTAACCATAAAACTGGTTAACCAAAAAAAGGAACTACAATGGAGACTATAGGTAAGGTCCGGGCATCGACCTCCTGGCTGAGGCACGCCCGTGCACAGGCCCACTGCACGGCTAGCACGCTCGGAACGTGCGATCGCAAGCACAAAACACAGCAGCAGCGAGCCACTACTCAAAAACCGCAATCGAAATCACAGGAAGTTGGAGCTCGAACCCGTCTGTCATGCTGGGCCCCTTGCGAGTCCAGGGTGAAGGGTGAGGGTCCGAAGGTCGATGTGCCGGGTTTTCGGGCACATCCCAGACCCTCTCCCGAACCGATGGTGCTTTCGGTTCTATTTGGTGTTTCCTTTGACAGGGCACTTTCTGGCTCCTCCGGCTGGGCTGCCAGTGGCTTCGCCTTCGCCTTGGGCGTCGGTTTTGCAGGTAGCCGCCGGGTAGCCGTGGCTTGACGACCGGGGTCTTAGGTAGCCGTCTGGTGGCTCTGCGCGTCTTTGCTCGAGCCGAGCATCTTGCGCATACGAATGCGGTCATACACTGAAGAGCGGACTGCCGCGGTTAACGTCGAAACAGCGCAGGCCTCGTGCATAAGGAGCAAAAATTCGTCATCGTGTCACTTTATAGCAGGCGATCCCTAAACCCTGACCCCTAAACCCTAAACCCTGATCCCGAAATCCTCCCTATGCAAGACTGCGAGCCGGTTCAGGACTGCCGTGTCGAGGGCTATTCGTCTGTGGGAGCCTACTACCTACACCTCAGACATTGAAACTGATGAACTTCGGGTCTTGGGCGGAGCGCTTCGGTTTAGGGTTTATGGCTTTGGGTTCAGGGTTTAAAGGGTTCAGGGCTCAGGGTTTAGATTTGAAGTTTCAGTGGCAATTCCCTTTCGCTGGCCTCCCCGCCCTCCAAGCGCTCTTGAACGGGCTCCTCGGGGTTGTATTCGTGCTCCTCCAGCATAAGAAAAAGCTCGGTGGTTTTGGGGGCATTGCTTGCTAGAATAGGGTCCACACACGCCGCTTGAAGGCTGTGGAACTGAAACATCCAGTCAGCATATATGGCCATATGTGTCTGATTTGTCTGTCTGTCTATATGTATGCATGTATGTGGGTAGGTAGGTATGTACGCATGCACTCATGAACGTATGTAGGCCGGCAGGTACGTAGGTCGGTCGGTCGGTAAGTCTGTCGGCAGGTGGGTAAGCAGGCAGCTTTGCGTGTATGTGTGCATGTGAGTAAGTTTGTTTGTTTGCTCGCTTCCTTGCTTGTTCGTGTGTGTGTGTGTGTGTTTGTTTATTTGCTTGTTTGCTTGTTTGTTTGTTTAGTCGGTTGATCGTTCGTTCGCTGTTTGTCTGTGCCTGCGTGTTTGCCTGTTTGCTTGCTTGTCGTGTTTTGAAGTTTGGGCACACAGGGTTTAAGGTATTCCTGATCTTAAAACATCTTATGACACTGGGTTCACCAGATGCCAGACACCTAAATACCTTTATCGTTGGATTAAGCACCCTGCCGTTGCTCCTGTTGTTTCTACATGTTGCGTAACATAGGGTTCTGAATAATTCGTCATCAATAGTACGTTTGCCGTATATGGTCCATATACAGTTGCGCTAGAATGTACACCAACACCCGGGTCTGGTTGATAGGTCCACCCCCCAAGCCATAGGCAACCCTTCAAAACCGTATAAGATCCTTCTCACTCCCGTAACCACTATACAACCAGTACCCAGCAACTGACTTCCAAGTCTTAAGAAACTCTCCGAGAGATCGAAGCAAAAATAATACCGCCTTACACAACCCGACTCTAAATCTAGAGGCATTAACTTTAAGGTTCCCTAAACCCTAAACCCTAAAAGCTAAACCCTAAAACCTAAACCGGTTCTAAACCCTCCCGAGCCAACGACCTCCTCCTCTTCTGCCACCGGTGGAGGCTTCTCGAATGCAGCACGCGCGCTGGCCTGGGCCGAAGGCTTACATTAATCTACTCTAGGGGCCTACATAGTTACCAACACTATTTTGGTGGTTCCTTGTTGTGGTTACAGTATAATACCCCCCAAACCATACTCTAATTATTAAGGCCCCTACCATAACCTACTTTTTCGTAGGTTCTTATAATCAACCTTCAATGCAAGGACCATCAAGGACCCTTATAAATTATATGGACTCTTCTCGTTAATTTGCGGAACACTGCCATATTAGGGCTTGGGATTTATGGTTAGAGTTTACGGATGAAAACCATTCCTACCCTAAGACCGCCCATTTGCGCGGGAGGGACCATTCTGCTGGTTTAATTGGCGGGTCTTAATGCGTGCTATTACGAAGTACTTAGGCCCCCCAAATTACTTAGGCGCTTTGGGACAGATTTGGCAAGTGCTTGAGGCAGAGTTTGTATTTTTGCACACAAAACAGGCACATGACATGAGATGCGAACTTTTTGTTTCAGGGTTGAAGATATAGGCCTAGGCCGGAGAGTTTAGATTTTCGGCGTGAAGGTCTACCTTAAACTACCATACCCCACTTTTTGTCGTTTCTTATTATGAACCCTGATATAGAACTTACAGGCTGGGGACACTTCAAGTTTGACGAAGGCCTGCAAGAGACGACTATTAGATCAAGCAAGAAGCAGAAGCCCCAATTCCGAGACCCTGCGAAATCATCTGAGCTTCTGTGAATATTGTGAACCCAACTCAAAAAGAAAAGGTTCCTTAATACGAACCCTAGGCAAGAAGGGACTATGATCTTTGCATAGCATTCTACTGTTCTGAATGCACACAGCGCCCCGCCCAAAAGAAGCTTTGGGTGCTACTTTCTTTCCGGCACAAGAAAGCCCTAATATATAACAAACCTCCTAAAGCCCTAAATCTTGAACCTAAACCTCCACCTTGAACCAATCCAGTCCGGACCTGAAACCCTCACCGCCCAACCCTAGCGTAGGAGCCTTGGCAAGTTCAACAGGGTTCTCTGGCCCTTTTCAAGGGGTCCGTAAGGGTTTTCTCTTTAAGGGTTACAACAATCGGGGCTTGTAATGATTTTGGAATGGGGCCTGGGAGATGTAGTATAACAGAACTACACTAAGGAACTCCGAAGATGAGACAAAACTGTTGTACTCATTCATGCCCCTATATACTACCTACCCCGAACTTCATGCACCGCACTTCCTCCCCGCACCCTTAAGGCCAAAACAGGCCCAGAAAATCGTAAACCATTATTTCTTCCGCTTCCCAGACCCTGACACCCAAACTCCAAACCTTCTAAACCCTGAACCTGGGGTCCTGCCCCCACCCTGTAACAGTCTTTATTGGGGGTGATATAAATCCTGCATAAGGAATATACGATTATTCCAATAGTTTAGGGTCCTGAAGGTAATGCAGGATTTAGATCATCAACAGTACTAGGGGCTATGCAGATATGTTATTCAAAATGTCTCGATGTTGTAAGAGGGGGGCCGGCAGCCAACCTAAACCCTACGGTTTACATGCGCGAACACCTTAAACCCCCCAACCACCCATAAAAAAAGCCTAAATACCCACTATTAAGAACCATAAGGGCTCCATTAAGGGGCGTCCTGGAGGCAACCCGGAATTCCCACATCCCACCGTAAGTCGCCGACCCTCTTCGGGGACGTGATCACGTGTCCGACCTGAACCCATGAATTTTGAAATCAGGGCTTTAACTTGTTTGGAGAAGGGCTCTTATTAAATGGTTCCTATCAAAGGGATGGGCCTCGATACTGTTGATGATATAAATCTGCATGACACATAATAAGGAATATACCATAATTCCCACATATTCCTTATTATGGGTAATGCCGGATTTATATCATCAACCGTAGCACATGCCTTACTGTAAATGGCCCCGAAGGATGGGATCCTGATCTTGACAAGCTCGCAAGTGAGATGGGTGGTTGTCAAAATGATGGCCCCTTTTTGGGTACCCTAAAAGATAGGTGCCGTATTATAATAAGGACCCAAAAAGGGACCATAATTTTGACAACCACCCAGTTATGGATCCAGGGCCTCGCATGAGTGTTTGCCCTTGTGCGTCGCGACACCCTACGCCCTAACACCCTAAGGTGCCCCAAAAAACGAAACGTGGACCAGAGAAACTGAAGGCTAAACCCAACTGCTGCCTTGTCGGACAATGATATGTAACATAGCCATACAGAAGCTACGAGGCAGCGCTGACAATCATTCAGGGGTGCTGGACACTTATTCTTGGCGTTGGAGGCTGTTTAACTTAGGTCCAGGTTGTGTTGGTGGTCGAGGGGATTCCGGCGTCCAGTTTCAGCCTCTCTTCTGTTTGGTCGTGAGGGCTCATGGACGCAAGCAGGCCGGCCAATCACGACTTCGGGTTTAGGTTTCGGGCAAAAATCAACCCCAAACCCTAAACCCTAAACCCCTAAACCCCAAGCCCCAATAGACTTTAGGCTTTCGGGTGGTCTCGGGGATAGGACTGGGACTCCAGGTTATGGGCAGGTGAAGTTAATGCGGGTTTAGGGTTTAGGGTTTAGGTTTTAGGGTTTAGGGTTTAGGGTTTAGGGTTTAGGGTTAATGCCCTTGCAGTAGCAGCTGAGCCCTTCAATGCACGTCCGCCTGATTTACGGGACTTTAGCCAGAAGTAGGGCCAAGCCCAAGACATTATAGTGAATCCCAGAAAGTTGGAACATGGGCTTAGGAGGATTAGTGCTAGGATCCCCTTATACTTTACCTTAAGTGCATGAGGATACTATTGTTCCAACTTTCTGGCTTCTACTATAAACCATTCCCTGGCATCACAAGAGGCCGCGGAAGGTGCTGCTTGGGGCTTGGGGGGGTACTTCATGCAGACGTGCGCTTGGAGCTTTGGGGCTTTTTGGGCAGCTTTCCAGCATCTAAATGTCACTCAGTGTACTTACCTTTGGTTAGCAGGGAATGGACGAATTGGGTACAATTATAACTACTATTACTACCAGTCTTCCATTCCCTACGAACCAAGGTAAGTGTAACCCGATGCAGACACCCAAACAGTCTTTGCCACTTGGCATTCGGGCCGAGGTGTAGGGTTGAGGGGGAAGGGTCGTTTACCTACATGGGAGCTTCCGAAAATTCGGGGTACCTTATTTCGGGGCTCCTCATAGTAAGGATCCTACTATCTAGGGTACTATCTTGGGGTCCCCTATTTTCGGAAACTCTGACACTCTCCCATCATCCTAGACCTTTGTGCCTTGTACCCCTCCCCTGCCTCCTGCAACGAGTCGGTGAGCACCTGTCCGGAAGCTCCGGCAAATTGGGAGTGTGAAGTTGAAGGTCTAGAGTCTATGGTTTTCTACGCCCAGAGATCTCAATACCCCTTAATTAAGGAATATACCTTAAACCATATTATGAAGGCCCCCATAATTTAAGGTATATCCCTTAATTAAGGGATATTGGGATCGCTGGGCGAATCAGACGTAAAGGCTTCTGGATCAGCAGAGTGTAGGGATTGGGGTTTATTAGGTGATGTCGGAAGCGGAAATGGCAATGCTGGTTTTGAGGCATATACATGCCTGCATGCATATACACAAACACACATACCTGCATACCAGAATACATACATACATACATACGTACGTACATACATACATACATACATACATACAGACAAACAGACTGACTGACGTACATACATATGTACGTAAGCACGTACACACATAAACACCCAGGATTCAAATTCCTTCAAATGTTTATGGGTTCAGGAACGCGTATTCGTGGCGGGACATGCAACTTAGGCAGCTTTGCTAGGCATTAGGGTTTAGGGGCTGCTGCTTGGCTGAAATCATTTAGGTCGGCTTGAAAGTATACATTCCATGAAACACGCATGGAGAGCCGTCACTCGGACGAAATCCCTGAACATGCTGCGGAAGCCAACTTGTGCGGAAGCCTCGCAAGCTTTGGTTCCTAAATAAGCTCAGCTTGCCTTGAGTGAGGACACGCTGCCGAGGATCAGCCTGTGCTAGCTTTGTACGGTTGAGGGCTTAGGGTTTAGGGAGATTGAAGAGTTGAGAGTGCAAAGAACCCCAAACCCTAAACGATCTGAGGGTCGAGGATTTAGGGCTGAGGAGCCGGAAAGTCTCACTAGCGGCTCGGGTCGACGGCCGAAAGGTAGCTTGATGCAAAATAGGCGCCTTCATAGCAAGCGGTATCCCAGCCGAACTTAAGGTTGACCTTGGGGATTAAATGCGTGTTACTGTTCCCCAGAAATGATAAAGGTTATACCTACTCTACTACTAAGGTAATCCCAGATCCTAAAACCCGAAACACATCCGAGATTGACAGGAATGCATCCCTGTTTGGTATAGGGTCGATGTATACGGAACCTCAGACTGCAAAGAGGAAAAACTGCCCACGGTCAGACCTAGATATCTTCTGACTAGAGGCTTGGTTGTGTTGAGATGTTCGCTCTCCTCGCTAAATGCTCCGACTCTGTTGAAAGGTTTTTCGTTCCACTCACCAGAAATATTTATCATAAGACCCGTCTGTAGCTCAGCAAAGGAAATGAAGCTTCCCAAGGTGCCACCAGTACTATAGAAAACCTTCCTGTATCTTACCGTAAGGGACTCTCATTGCACCCTGAAAAACCACACAAAGCGCTTCATTCAGATAGTTTTCTTCTACGCACTTGACAAAACCCCTAATCAAAGGGAAAAGGAGGGACCCTTATTGGGGACCCCTACCCTATAATGGGCTATATATTGGGTATATCATAGCTATATTAAGGGTATATACTATATATACCCAGGGGTCCTTATTAACCTAAAAACCTATACTGAACTTAGAACCCTAGCAAAAATTATAATTTCAGCTGTTTCTTAGGGATTATAATCACCCAACATTATTTCTAAGTGCCCCTAAACCCTAAACCCTAAACCCTGCCAATGCAAGCCAGGAGCTGCTCTGGCTTTACAGGTAGACCTCCTTCGGGAGGCAGCGGCACGCATTTGCCACACCTTGCGCTCTCCCCGTTAGCTTTGCTATAAGCCCTACAACCCCTATTATCCTAGTAAGCCCGTAACACCCTATAACCCTTAAACCCTAAACCCTAAACTCCATGACCCTATAGCCCTTAAAGCCCTAACCCCTAGGACTAGGATGTAGAGCTGCGGGGTTTAGTTTAGAGGGCCTTGCGGTTGAAATTTGGCTTCAGGGTCCGATTGGACTCGGTGCTCAGTGTTCTTAAAGTCTTTTTTGGATTTCGGGTCATAAACCTCGAAAAAGCAAACGAAACTTTACTCCAACACTCCAGAAGAGTTTCGCCTCAATGACCCCAAACACAAAGCTCCATGCAAAACTCGAAGCCAAAAGAACGAATTTCGTAACCCTAGTACCAACTCTAAACCTCAACCCTAAACCCTACAGATCCTATACAATCCCTCTCCCATCTCCTTGACATCCTCTTGCGGCCCAGAAGCCAGGGTGAGCACGGGAAGAAATCTTGAAGGCCACCCTTTGCCCTGAGCAGGACTTTAGATTTCTCTCTGTTTCCAGGGGGTTTAGGGGTTAGCGATGGGGCTTCGGGTTTAGGGTGTAGGATTTAAGACTTGGAGTTTAGTCATGGAACTTTGCTTTTAGGAGTCCCCGACAGGCCTGGGAGCTTTCAGAATAGCACTACGATTCCTCAATGCCCAAAACGCCTCTACGTAAATCACTAAACAATGCCTACATTCGACTATACAAACGCGGAGTATTGAACAACTGAGTTTGAACGAGTGTCTCTACTATTCAAGGTTTGTGCATCTAGTCCTTATCCCGTTTACATGCGGGTGCATAAGGACCGCATGGAGGACCAGGAAGCTTAGCAAGACGGGCTTCCAGGGGAAAGACTTAAAGGTTTAGGGTTTAGGAAAGTTTAGGGCTTTAGGGTTTCAGGCTTTCAGGGTTTAGGGTTTAGGACTTTCGGCTGTGCTCTGACATACAAACCCACATCCCGCAATCTTGCAGTACTCACCCAAGTCTGACTTGGCTTTCAGGGTTTAGGGTTTAGGGTTTAGGATCTAGGTGGGGCTTTTAAAGCCTTTGAAAAATATTAGTAAATAAGATCCTCTTAAGCCCAATAAGGGAAAATATAAAATGTCCCAAAGCCCTACCTTGGGATGGTTGAGGTGGAGTTTCGTGGTTGGAACCATCAAACCCCAATGTGAGCGTCTGAAGAGCGAGGGGTTCTTCTGCACCACGAAGCCTGCTCGTCTCCTTATTGTTTTTCTCTGAAAACATTATGTATATACAGATATATATATATATATATGCACATATGTACATACATATACACATATATTTGGCATATATACATACATACATACATACATACATACATACCCCAAACGCATATAAATCCGAAACCCTAAACCCTTATTGAGTTCGTGGCGGAACGTTGGAGAATGTCAAAGTGCTCGACGCCGACCTCGCCGACCTCCTTTCACGCAGACTGATGGGCTCTCACCGGTTAGGGTTTACGGTTTAGTGTTCCGGGCAGTCGGATTTCAGGTCAAGGGCTTGTGCCTTGAGGCTTTAGTGTTGCGTTGGGGGAGCTCCGGTTCGTACAATCATCACACCAGCAGCTGATGATCAATGTTCAGCCCGGGACTCTCAAAGCGCAAACCGGCGAGGACGACCTATGGGGCGCCCAGTCTGTGCCGAGCTTACCCGTTCATTCTCAGGTCACTGCTTTGACTACTAATACTCATTCAATCATTCACCGATACTTATTACTATCATTGAAGACTTTGATACGGTCGTTGCGACTGGAGACTGGTTTCAGCCATCGCTACCCTACACTCTTGGCATTCGTCGCTGCACCCTAAACTCCTAAACTAGAATACCATAGACCCGACAGTCACGGCATTTCTCATTCTTGCCCGAAAGCTTCTGCACGCGGCAGTGAAGGCGCTGGGAATCCCCACGGCGACGTGGGACTTATCACCGTCGCACTTCGCGTGGCCCTTGTCGAAGCGATGGGTAGAGGCTTTGGGCTGGGTGTTAAATGCTTGTTCGGATGTTTAGGACTGGTTCCGACATTCCTACCCAGAGCTGCTCTTGTGGGACCTGAGCTTAGAACCCGTAAAGCCACTAAACCCATGGCTCTAAAGCCTCACCGGCAGTGACTCAGCCGCTGTGGGCATTTAGGGTGGAGGAGCGGGAAGCATTCACAGATACGTGGAGGTGAAGCGAGTCGTCAGTGTGTGTCTGAATGCACCGTAAAAACATTCCCTCATATTCCCATTTCTACTTAGACCAAACGGAAACCCAAGGAAAATCAGTCGACATCATGAACATACAACAACAACTTCCCACACCCTATTTAGGTAAGGCTGGAGCCGGAAACAGAGGCCTGATGTGCGGTATCCCTTCGAACCCTCATCTTTTTCGGGCTATACTGGTCTGAAGGCCCCAATGTCGGAGTTTCCGAAAATAGGGGACCTTGATATAGTACCCTAGATAGTAGGATCCCTATTATAAGGACGCCAAGATAAGGGGCCCCCTAATTTTCGGAAACTCCCATGTATCAGCTGAATGTTGCAAAACATTCCCGAGGCCTTGTACCGGAGACCCTGAACATGAACCTCATCCCTAACGGTTGGTGATATAAATCCTGCATTACCCATGATAAGGAATCTAGGTTGGCCCCTTGAAGCCATAGGGTCCTTCTAAGCCCAATAAGGAAAATATAAGATGTCCCCAAGGCCTACCTAGGAATATGTGGGAAATATGGTATAGTCCTTTTTATGGGTCATGCAGGATTTATATCATCAACAGTAATCAGTTAAGTTTGGATTAGGGAGTCTTCTGCAAGCAATGTATCTGACGCTCATTGAACCCTTAAACCCTGAACCCTCAACCCTGCAATCTATAAGGCCGAAAAGCTCTTAAGCCCCAAGCCGTAAAACCTCCTACACATTACAAGTCACACCCTTAGCCCCTGAGCTTCCTGGACGCCAAGCCTTCATAAAGCCCTAGAAACCCTTTGAAGACCTTGGAGAAACTCTTTCAACGGCGGATCCCTTGAACCCGAACCAAAAAATGTGTCCCCCCAAACTTCCTAAACCTAAACCCTAAAATTCCTAAACACCTCCACAAAACTCAATATGCCCTCGTAAAGCCATGGACAAACGTTCTCAAATCCCCAGAACCTGAATCCGAACCCAGTACAAACATGTGGGGCTCCTTTTGGGGTACCCTAAATATTTGGTGCCGTAATATTCAAGGACCCCAAACAGGACCATAATTTGGACAACCACCCATGTCTGAGCATGCCGACTTTGGCGACTCCTCCTCCGGCAATGTCGCGGGGTTCAGCCGAGTTCGTCGTATACTTAGGGTTTCGGTTTCTATGGCTGAGTCTAGTTTAAACTGAACAAGAAAGGGGAACAACGGTATTTAGGATTCTGACTTGGGGCTTAGGGTCTAGGGGTTACTTGGGTCAAGGAGGGCTTTCGGTTCAGGCACTTCTTGGGCCAAGGAGGGTTTAGAGTTTAGGGTTTGTTTTTTTTTTAAGTGCAGTGGCGCGTCTTTCTGAGTCTAGGGTTTTAGGATGTAGGGTGTTAAGGTTGAGGGGGCTTCTGGGGCTCTTGTTTAGGGTTTAGGGTTTAGGGTTTAGGGTTTAGGGTTTAGGGTTGAGGACTTAAGCCATATGGAACCATATTCAGCCACATACCGCCTAAACCCTTAGCCTCAACCCGAAAGCCTGATTCCAAGACACAAACATCGCAAGACCTTGCCGCAGCCTATGGAACCATAACAACGCCGCCGAACCTTAAAAGGAATGCCTGGACATACCCCAGACCTTGAAACCTACAGCCTAAACCCCGCATGCAGTCCTCAAGCCCTACACCAGACCCTAAACCCTAAACCCTAAACCCTAAACCCCCTAAAATGTAACCCGTAAGCTTGGGGAGGACCATCCTCGACGGACGAGGACGACGTGCCAGCGCCATCGCCGTCGCCGTCCTGTTCCCCAAGGCGCCAGGGGTCCCTTAACTTCGGTTTAGGGTTTAGGGGTTCAGGGTTTAGGGTTTAGGGTTTAGGGTTTTAGGGGCTTGGGGCTCTAGGTGTTAACATAGGAGACTCAACTGAAGTATGTTAAAGTATGAGCGCGTATAGCAAGGAACCCTACGGAACAGTGTTGGTAATCATTAAGGCCGATGCATCATCCTGCCTTCTGTTTGGTTTTTCGTGGTTTTCTACAGGGAGATGTTATTAAGCTTTAGAAGGGGCTTTATGCGTTAGCGTGATTATGGATTGCGGGTTTTTGCATACCTTAAGATTCCTTTTGATTGAAAGCTTCCATGCGCATTGTGCCTGCATTATCAAAGAAGGCTTTAAAGAGGTCAACATCACTGAACTGAGGGTCCCTGTGCGAAGCGACTTTGCAAGGCTTGTGCAGAGATTTATCGTGCTTGTGGGGTTCAGGGCCTTCCAAGGACTCCAGTGCCTTCCTAGGGCCTTCGCGCGGGGGTGGGGGGGGGCATTTCAGGCCTTCCCACAGTTGTCCAAAAAGCCCTGAAATTCAGAAATGGATGTTTGCTTACACTTCGAGCGACTCTCATGGGGCACCGCAACCCAACACCAATCCATCTCAGCTGTGGTTTGCTGGAAAATGCGCTCGTTTTGTGAAGAACTGCTAGGGAAAGCAAAGAGCAAGAAAGCCCTTGGAACGGTGTTTGGGGGATGCCTGCTTGAGAATAGTTGGGGTGGTCGGGGAGGGACGACATGCTGACGTAAGCACGCAGTAAGTGGGTGCCCATTCTTGCAGAAGCGCACCCACGTCGGCACTCTGCATATACACTCTAAATCCACAACCCTAAACCCTAAACCACTAAATCACTGAACCCCTAAACCCTAAAACCCCTAAACCCGGAATCCTAAACCCTAAACCCCAAAATGACTTTTTTCGGTCCCCAGCCTCTTCCTCTTTGAAGGACCCGTTTAAGAAGCCCTTTAAGGAGCCCTTTAAGGACCCCCTTTTAAGGAACCCTTTCCGGGTCCCGGGAGGCCTCTTCCTCTTCGTTAGGGTCTGGCCTATAAGCCCTAAACCCTAAACCCTAAACCCTAAACCTTAAACCCTAAACTCTAAACCCTAAACCCTAAACCTTAAACCCTAAACCCTAAACCTTAAACCCTAAACCCTAAACCTTAAACCCTAAACCCTAAACCCTAAACCCTTTATGGGTCCCTGGCCTCTTCCTCTTCGTGGAGAGGGAGGAGCTCGGAAGGCGCCGCGCGCAGGCGACTGGACATGCCTGGCTTACCCTTAGGCTCTAAGGACTCATATTTTAAGGCTTTTGGGCCCAAAGACCAGACTTGTTTTTTGGCTTTTGGGCTATTTTGAGCCTTAGGGTTAGGGTTTCGATCTTTGGGGGTACCTTAGGGTTCCGGTAAAGGGTAACTATAAGGGTACTGTAAGGGTTCTATAAAGGGTTTAGGGTTTAGGGTTTAGTTTTGGGCTTTTAAGGGGTTTAGGGTTTTCTTTGGGGAGTTTAGGGCGGGGTTTAGGGTTCATACGGGGGCTTAAGGATTTAGGGGGGTTTATGGGTTTAGGGGTTTAAAGTTTAGGGGGGTTTAGGGGTTTAGAGTTCCGGGCTTTGGGGCGTTGAGGGTTCAGAGTTCAGGGGAGTTAAGGCTTATCGGGTTTATAAAGGGCTTATAGAGTTTATAGCGTTTAGGGTTTATGGGTTTAGGCCTTATAGTGTTTGGGGCTCACTTCGTAGAAGAGATGCTCCTCTGTCAAACACGCCCGATCGGCTGGGACATGGTCACACACACCACTGAGCAATTGTTCAATGCCGGAGGTGGCAGCAGCTTCCAGAGATTGTCGATGGGAAGTGTTCACGCACTGTCCGCCGACATGCGGACGTTCGCAGCACGGCTTGCTTCCAGCCATCAAGAGTGCTGCACCCCTGAGACGCCTACCGACAGATGCATGCCTACCATCACCATACGCTCCTACGATTGATCACTGATTGCTGCCGTGTCCGTGATAACACCCTAAAACTGAGCTGACGAAACTGCCATGGCGAGCAATCGCCTCGTGCGCCCGGATTTCTTCAGCCAGCTCGTCCTCATCCAGTTCCAGGCTTGAGCCAGCCTCCCCAAGGCCGCGGAGAATTCTTGGAACTCTGAACTCACATCCACATTAGGAGCGACATTCAAGATATGAAAGCAAGCTAAAAGTTCGAACGACGGGAACTCAGCTTCCAACGTTTCTATTGCCGATCTCGTGTAGAGCTGAAGCGCTTGTATGCAGCGCGCTTTGACGGCTGCTGTCACGGGGTTTAGGGTTTAGGGGTTTAGGGTTGAGGGCTAAGGGCACCCTATATGTACCCTAAACCCCAAACCCCCAAACCCCAAGGGTTGAGGAGTAGTAGGATTTCGGGTTAGGGCGTGGGATCGGGGGTCGTAGGTTTGAAGCCTTAGGGCTTCGTGTCGCGGGTTTATAGCGTAGGCGCTTATAGGGTTTAGGGTTCGGCCCGCAAGCTTTGAGTTTAGCTTTCGGGGTTTAGGACGGTTTAGGGTTTAACGGTTTAGGGTTTAGGGTTTAGGGTTTAGGGTTTAGGGTTTAGGGTTTAGGGGTTTAGGGTTTAGGGGTTTAGGGTTTAGGGCTTCCGGAGATGCAAGTTCTTGAAGAAGCTTTACGTAGGCGTTTTTAGAAGCTGTATCAAGCGTCTCCACAAAGTCTTTCAGGCGTTGGTAGGAGGGCTGGATTCTCCCAAACCTAAAGATCCTAAAAAACCTAAAGATCCTAAAAAACCTAAAGATCCTAAAAAGCATAAAGATCCTGAACAGCATAAAGATCCTAGACTCTAAACCCTAAGACGATCCTCAATCCCAGAATGCTGAATGCGTGTTCGGAGTCACCGCGTTCCGAGTTTAAGATCCTGAATCGGCAAACAAACAAAAGGAAAAAACTCGCTTCCCAACCTCTTCCAAGGAAGCAATGCAATCAAGCAAAATGCATCCTCTCAGTCAAGATTATACTAGTTACTAGGCGTCGCTTTCAACAGTCCCAAAAATTGTACGAAGAGCGGTCTATATGAAATGGTAAGGGAAATCAACAAGAACCCACACTCGATACCGAGTTTAGACTTTCGATGAAGGGCTGATATGGCTCTTCCTGTCCTGTATATTCTGGTATTTTTTGTTGCGGTCTTCTTGGGGTGTGGGGTTTGATGCTTAATGCCCCAAGCCCTAAACCATACGCCCTAGACCCCAAGCCCTAAACCATAAGCCCTCGACCCTAAATCCTAGACCCCAAACCCTACAGACACTACAACCTAAGCCCTGGGGCCCATTACACAATTACCATAAGGAACCCCCAAAAAAGTATAGGTAATCATGAAGTTATTGATTATTAAGGCCCCTATATTACGGTACCCTTCTAGATCCCTTACAGTAGCCCTTTTAGGGACCCCTTTAAAGGAACCCTAAGGAATAGTCTAGGTAATGTCGAGGGCGTCCTCACGTTGCTCCCCCGACCTCGGATCGACGGCTTTTACGGCCCTGGGGGTTTCAAGGGGTTTTAGGGGTTTTAGGGTTCCTTTAAAGGTGTACTATAAGGGTTCCTAGAAGGGATCTATAGGGTTTCGGGTTTAGGGGTTTAGAGGTTTCGGGGTTCAGGGGTTTAGGAGTTTAGGGGTAGAGGGGTTCAGGGGTTTAGGAGTTTAGGGGTTTAGGGGGTTTAGGGGTTCAGGGGTTTAGGGGTTTAGGTTTTGGGGGTTTAGGGTTTCGGAGTTTGGGGTTTAGAGTTTAGGAGTCTAGGGTTTAGGGCTTGTGGGTTTAAAGTTCGGGGTTTGGGGTTCAATTTCCCAGGTCATAAAAGCTTTCCAACAACTCTAGAAGGGTTCCATAAGATAAGAGTTTTGGTCAGGGCTGTAGAAGAACTCTGTCACGGTTTCGGGCTGCATAAGGCTTGTGTACAGGCTTCAGTAGGGTGTGGGCGAGATGGTTTCGGTTTAGGGTTTGGGATGGAGGTTTTTCCGAGTATTGCTGCCCCCTCTGAAGTTACTTTGAAGCTCTTGGGGGGCCCATCGCTGTCTCAGAGCATGGCATGGTGTAGGGTATTTCACGGCTTAGGGTTTAGGGTTTAAGGTGTTTCGAGAGGAAAACAAGCCACTTTAATTCAGACGCCGTGTTTGCCGGCTGCTGAGCAAAATTAACGCGGCCTGTCGTCTTTAAGCGCCGCGTGGGTGGGACTCGCCCGAAACCCGTTGGCTCGCGACCCCACACAGCATCCAGGACAGTGCCACTGTGCGAAAAACCCGACTGCTGTAGGAATGGCAGTAAGCAAAAATCGATAGCAACAACTGCATAACTTGTTAGTATGACAAAATGCGCAAGATGACCACCTACACAGATAAAACCACTGTTCACCATGACCAGATTGGCAGCAATGGCAAATATAGACACATGACGTTGTGAAAGAACAGTGATCATCCACCATCCACCAGAACAGCAGCATCATCACCGTTGCGACAATCATGATCACCGCAACCACCACCGACTCCATAGCCCTTCTCATCCTCATCCCCTAAACCCCAGAGACCTTGTAGCCAAGCTCCGGCTCAAAAGACCGGACAGAACCGACACACACACACAAAAAAAAAAAAGAACCTGGGCCCTCCACCCGACACCCAAAACCCAAACGAAACGCAGCCAAACTGACCTGAACCAGCTTTTTCGTAAAGAGGGCCCCTATAAACTCTATGCCGCGGCCGTCTTCCGCGCACAACGCTATTCTAGCAAGTCAAGCAAGGCAGGGCGACTAGGTACTAAACCATGCTACCCTAATCTTTCGGCCTCCCTGACCCCGTAACTTTAAAACCTCAACCTTGAGCCTTACGCCTCGTTTAGGGTTTAGGGTTTAGGGTTTAGGGTTTAGGGGTCCTAAACCCTTTTCACCCTGAGCCGAGACATGGACAGCATAGCCCATCACAGCGTGGCTGCGGTGCTCGGAAGCGTTGGCTCTAGAGCTTTAGGGTTTCGGAGTTTTAGGGTCTAGGCTTTTATGGTCAGGGTTCAGGTCTGTCGGGTTTTCGGGTTTAGGCTTTTCAAGGTTGGTTTTCGGAATTTTAGGACTATAGATTGTTCTAGGGTATAGGCATTTATGGTTAGGGCTGAGGGGTTCAGAGAGTTTAGAGTTGGTCGAGGAGTCCCGCAGGTTGGAGCGGTGGTTGTGTCACGGTTTGGGGCCTAATTACTAGACTTTCGGATTCAGGGCTCAGGGTCGTAGGAAAAGTTTGACATCGGGCATGCTTCGCACATACATGATGAGCCCGACAGCTGCAGCGAGGGTCCGAGAACTTGCGAAACTCGCGGGCTGAAACTCTAAGGAAAAGGTATGCAACTACTAGTTATTCTGGCGTCCATGTTCCCTAGCTTCCGCACTTCTAGCACACACACACACAAACACTACACTTTCGCCTTACAGTGAACCACCAATGCTCGGAGCATGGATGAATGATGATGAGCGCAGGGGAGGGACCCTTATGTAGAGAGCTACCCCTTGGAGGAAGGACCCAGAGACTCCAATGTCCCTTAATTAAGGAATTGACCTTAAATCATATTAGGGATCCTACTATATTTTACGGTATATCCCTTAATTAAGGGATATTGGAGTCTCTGGGTAGAAAGGATGCAGCATGACGAAGGTGATAATTGAGGGGCTCAGGCTGGGACACCTTTAGGGTCTAGGGTTTAGGCTTTAGAGTTTAGGGAGTAGGGGTTTAGGGTTTAGGGGTTTAGGGTTTAGGGACCTAGAGTACTGTAGTTAGCCGTGATACATGCTCTCTCCGCGGATCCTCCCAACCAACCCGAAACCCTAAACCCTAATGAAGCCGACGCCGAGTCCCGAAACGCCTGACTTCTATGTCCTGAACTCCCCATAAACCGTGAACCTCGGAACCGCAAACGCGTAAAACCCTTAGCCCAAGAGCTCAAGCCCTGCACCATCCTAGACCCGGCACCATCCTAAACCCGTTTCCCAGCCCCCTAAAGCCCTAAACCGTGAACCCTAAACCATCCATCCCACTACCTTAACCTACCAAAACCTACCTTTTTGCAGCGTCCCTATAACAACCATATTAGGGTGTATAGTAAGAACCTACAAAACAGTACTTGGAGGTTCATGGGTAGTTATAAGTAGGGTCATAAGTCCCCTTATATGGGTTATAAGTATAGGTACCCTACTTATCACCCTACTTATAACTATACCCATGAACCTCCAAGTAGACCCTAAACCCCTATACCCTTATAGAATCCCTATAGATCCCTTTGAAGGGACCCTTAACAGAACCCTACTTATAACTACCCAGGAACCTCCAAGTAGGTTTTGGTAGGTTTAGCTAGACTCGAAACCCCAAGCGTTGAGAACCCTAAATCCTTGAGGTCCAAAAACGCCGGAACCTTAAGAGCCCATATGGGAGTTTTCGTGCTAAGGGACCCTATTATACGGTTGACGATATAAACTGCAGTACCCAGAATAGGGGACATCCCATTATTCCCATAGTTCAGGGTCCGTAAGGTAATGCGGGCTTTGTATCATCAACAGTAGTACCCTAAATATTAGGATCCTCAAGGACCCCCAAAATGAGGTACCCCTAATTTTCGGAAACTCCCATCTCCTAACCCAGGAGGAGCCTCAGGCCCAAAAGCCTTTCTTCGAATAGAAACGGTGCCTTAATCATTAGAACAGGGTTTTGGGGGATATTCTACTACAAGTATAACAAGGTACGCCAAAACCAGTGCAGGTAATTGTCAAGGCCCCTATGGTAGACTGGAGGGCTTGTGATTCGCGCTTAACCTTCCCAGCTTAGGGCTTGAGGGTTTAGGGTTTATGGTCTAGGCCCTCCACGGGCTTTGAGCTGGCATGTGGTTAAGGCAAAAAACAAATTTTGGAGAGTTTCCGAAAATTAGGGGTACCTTATTCCCGGGTCCTTATAAACAGGATCCTACCATTTAGGGTACTTTTTAAGGGTCCCTTACTTTCGGAAACTCCCAAATCATTCATGCATAGATACGGATGGAAAATCAGCAGAGCCGCCTAGAGCTAAGGGGTTCAGGACATAGGGGTTGGGGTCGAGGTGTAGGATTCAGGATGTGGTGAGATCAAGGTATATAGGGTTGAGATGGGTTGAGGGTTAGGTGTCAAAAAGCCAACCATAAACCCTAAACCCTGAACCCGGAAACTTGCCCTTGTTGTTCGTCGAATCACTGAAATGGGTGCACGCTCGGCTCGAATTGATCCAAAAGGATAGGCGAGGGTGGTAAACTCTGAATCTGCACATCCATCCTAGACCTCAAAAACCACCCTAAAAGTTATGGCTTAGGCTTTAGGGTTTAACCCTAAACCCCAAACACCCCCAAACTCCAGAAAGCCGAGGCCCAACATACACCCTCCGATACTCCCTCATGTAAGCACCCCGAAATTTGGCACCTCTCATCCTAAAGCCCTTCCAATACCCATCATGAAACCCTTCAAGCTTGGAACCAAAAAAAACTACACCCCAAGCCCGAAACTCTAAAATGACCCCCAAACCCTAAACCCTAAACCTTAAAATGACCCCCAAACCCTAAACCCCGAACTGGAACCCCTAAAGGAGCCCTCGAAAGGAATGCTCTTCTCACTGATGTCGAAGCCTTGAATAACTACCAACAGTATACGGTTTAGAGTTTAGGGTTTAGGGTCTTGGGTCCATAGTTGCCTTGAAATGTGAATATGACCCACAACCCTATTGAACCTGTGAAGGCCCCTGATAAGAATCCTGATGCTCACCCTTGTACAACCCTTTGAAAGAAACCCTTAAACGAACACAATGGCAAAAACTAAACCCCTAAACCCCGAAAGCTGCAAAAAACCCTAAACTCCGAAACCCCTAAAACCCCCAAAACCCCTAAAACCACGCACAACCCCTAAAAACCTCTAAAACCCTGGAAACCCCTGAAGCCCTAAACCACTAAAAAACACCTAAAGACGATCTAAAAACCCTAAAACCGCTAAAGCCTCAAGGCCCTAAACTCCTAAGTTACAGCAACCCCCGGCGTCCCCCGGATCAGACTCCAGTGACTCCAGAGTCGGGTTTCGTTAACTGGACCAGCCGGCTCCTGCCTTTAAAAAAAGAGGAGTTAGAGTTAGGGGGTGAGGGGTTTAGGGGTTTAGGGGTTAGGGGTTTAGGGTTTAGGGGTATAGGGGTTTAGGGAGTTAGGGGTTTTGGGGGTTAGGGGTTGAGAGGATTAAGGATTTAGGGGTTGGGGGTTGGGGGTTTAGGGTTTAGGGGTTAGTGGTTTAAGGTTTAGGGGTATAGGGGTTTAGGGGTTAGGGGTCTAGGGGCGTAGGGGTTTCGGGGGTTTAGGGTTTAGGGCGGAAGTTGAAGGTTAAGGGGTTGCAGGTTTAGTGCTTTAGGGGTTCAAGGGTTTAGGAGTTCAGTGGTTAGGGTTGGAGGTTTCGGGTTGAGGGCTTAGGGTTTACAGCTTGGCGCCTTGATAGGGGTTTGCGCCTGGGTTTCTTGTGAATAAACATTTTCCAACTTTGGACCTACTACTCTACACGTTTGGGCTCGAAGCATGTGCCAGCTCATCGCAGGGGTTTATGACTGTCAGGTTGAAGGTTGAATATAGGGGCCAAGAGGGTTTTGGCTAATGTAGTGGCCTTCATAATTGAAAGACGGTTTGGGGCCCATAATAGTATACTTATAATGGAATTAGTATAGGTGTAATGACGTAGTGGCCAGAATAATTAGAAGAGGGTTTTGGGGCCCACTATACTCTAGGTATCACAAGGAACCCCAAAGATAGTAGAGGTAATTATTGAGGCCCCTAAATTATGGTACCCTTATGGATCCGTTATAGCAGCCCTTGTAAAGACCCCTTGAAAGGAAGCCTAGGGTACTTAAAAAGTTATCATCAAGATAGTAGAGGTAGTTGTTTAGGCCCCAGTAGTAGGGGTTTGCAGGGCTGAGGGTTTCGGCTGGGTCTCGCGTACGAGCCTCTGGGCGAAAAATCGGGTTGGTTGACGGTCTGGGGTTTAGGGGTTTAGGGTTTACAGTTTAAGGGTTTGGGGTTTAGGGTTATTAGGGTTCTAGCTGGCTCAAATAGAGTCTAAGTGTATTACTTCCTCAGAAGTAGTAACGAGTAGGTAATCGCCCCAGAAGGGCGTTGTGAGGTTTGGGGCTTGGGTGTTTTGAGAATTGGGGTTCAGGGCTTGGTGCACTGGGTTAGGGTTGCGGGCTTGAGATTAGGTGTCTGTGTTGCGATTTCCGCTGAACACTTGAAACTATGAATAACAAAGGAGGCCAAATAATCACCGATACACTTTTGGGGGTTTGCATGGTATAAAATACCCCAAAGCTCTATTCTAATCATTAAGACCCCTATGTTACCCACCCAAGCAATCGGAATGTTGAGCTGAGGAGCTGGCTGGTCCATCTGAGCAGTGCTGTAAATGAGGGCTGTCACTTCAACGGCTCAGGTACGGTATTCCAGGGTTAAAGGTTTTCAGGATTCGGAAACAGCGCTTAGCACTAATCAGGAAGCAACGTTTCTCGCGTCGGCGTCTGAAGCGACCCAAGAGTGTCAAGCTTCAAACGCGCTCTCATTTACAACAACCCTCATAACTCTCATATCGAAAGTTTGCATCGGCGGGCTGTGAAATGACGCGTGCTACGATGTGGGGCAGCAGCCAAACTGATCTACAGCTTTGGAGCAGCAGTGCTTAGCGTTCTGGTGGCGAGCTCGGGTTCAAAATCAGGGCCTCATACCCTAAACCCTAAACCTTAAACCGAAACCCTGGCCCTTAAAACACCCCAAACCCAAAACCGTAAGCCCCAAACCCCAAAACTTACAGGATTGGTCTCGAGTTCAGGGTTTGGGATCTTTAGGGTTCGCCAGTGTAAAGGTGGTGTCGAAAGGTTGCAGAGGTGCACCGGCCGATGTCATAAACCCTTAACTCCTCAAAACCTTTTAAGCCTAAACCCAAAAAGGGATGTCAAAAGGACATGAAACACGGTCCCAAAACCAGAATCGAGCATTGATTTAGGGTTTTGGGGGCTGGCGGTTGAGGGGTTCAGGGGTTCAGGGTTGAGGGACTTAGGGGTTTAGGGTTTAGGGATTTAGGGTTTAGGGTTTAGGGCTACTTTTTCAATTCGTGCACCCAGCTACAGCACGAGACACCCCCAAGAACTGAGCCGAATTCCCTGACCTAGTGGGGTTTAGGGTTTGGGATTATGGCTTTAGGGTTTAGGCGTGGGCCTCAAACAAAGGGACCCCCCAAATTTGGTAACTGCCCATGTGCAGTCTAGCATCTGCACAGTCCCTCCAGCCTCAGGGGAGCAGGTTGCATACCATCCTTCTGTTGATGAGAAAAATCCTGCATGACCCAAGGAAAATAGCATAATTCCCTTGTATTATCATATATTCCTTATTATGGGTAGTGCAGGATTTACATCACCATCCTTGGATAATCCCTGCACGCGAACCCCTTCAGGGGCTGAGTATCCTGGCCCAAAAACGGCTAACCTTGTCAACTATGGTAGTGTCATGTAACCCCCGAAAGTTGAGCAATCACCTACTCAGCTACTAAGACCCTGTACGCCTCAAACCCTGGACCGTAGCTCCTAAAGCCGAAACCACGGAATCCCCTGGACCCTGAATATAGGGGGCTTAATAATCAGAATAGGGTTTCCATCATACTACAATTATAGAAAGGAACCCCCAAACTAGTGCAGGTAAATATTACGGCCCCGACATTATGGTACCCTTATGTACCCCTTATAGTAGCCCTTTGGAGGACCCCTTTAAAGGAAGCCTAGGGTAATTATGATATTTGGTCACCACGGGACCCCTCCCTAAGCTCGAGATGAGGGATCCCACTCCCTGGCGCTAAACACTCCCAAGAATGAACACAGATGGTTTAGGGTTTAGGGCTCAATTAAGGAAGGTAGCTTAAATCATAATATGAACACCCTTACACTTTAAGTTATATTCCTTAATTTTGGGCTCTCTGGGAAGCCATCTCTGAATGGGTGGAGCCTTTAGCCTAGGGCAAAAATAAATGGGGGGGTTTAAGATTCTTGGGGTAGGGATTCCTTAATATGAACCCTATTATGGGAACCCTCATCCCTACTAAACCCCCATAGACTAAAACCCCTTTCGGCCTCCTATGACAAAAAATGAAAAATCGGGGCTCAGGTTCCTAGAGACTCCAATATCCCTTAATTAAGGAATATACCTAGGGTTCCTTTAAGGGATCTATAAGGGATCTATAGGGCTTAGGGGAGTCTAATACCCCTTAATTAAGGAATATGCCTTCAAGTACAGTAGGATCCCTTATATGATTTAAGGTATATTCCTTAATTAAGGCAAATTGGAGTCTCTGGCTTTGGGATGAACGGCGGTCGCGGGGTCAAGAGAGGAGAGTTTTACAGTTAACTCTACCATTCGGAATGGTGCTGGGATTCTGCGTGCTTTCCCGTTAAGGGCAGGAAAAACTCATTCTCCAACGATCCTGGCTTCTACTTTCAACTGCCGGGCTTCGGCAGTAAGGGATCAGGGTTCAGGGTTTAGGGTTTATGGTTGAGGGTCGTGTGGAAACACAAGGTTTCACAGGATTTTCCTGATCTGTTGCGATTGCATGTTTCGGAACACCACGGTGAGTATACACGGTAAAGTGCAGTTCCCTTTCTGGAAAAAAACCAGTAGACACTCTGGACTGTGCTTCGACTTCAGCTACATAGTAGCTATCCAAACCTTCTTCCAGAACAGTTTCCTGTGCAGAAGGGGTTGTGTCGATGCGATCCGCTCAAGTGTTCACAAACACAAAAAGCATTAAACCCTCTGCAAAACCCTAAATCCTCAAACCCAAACCTTCTCTGCAAGAGAAGTTGAAATGCCTGCACTCCCCCTGGCCTCGGCCGGCTAAGAAATAGGTGTGCAGTAACGATGGGCGTGAAAGAGCTGTCTGTCTTGGGACAGACTCTGCCTCTCTCTCTCCGCCGGGCTTGCAGAAACCAATGATTGAAGCCACAATAGAGACTAGCTACTACTACTACTACTACTACTACTACTACTACTACTACTACTACTACTACTACTACTACTACTACTACTACTACTACTACTACTACTACTCCTGCTGCTGCTGCTGCTACTACTACTACTACTACTACTACTACTACTACTACTACTACTACTACTACTACTACTACTACTACTGCATGGACCTGATGCTTTACATGGGCCTGCGCCCTTTGATGATCGGTACCTCTAAACTTGCACACTCAACTAAAATAGGAAAAAGAATACATGTGCATATGTATATATATATATATGTATGTGTGTACACATGTATAAGCATAACGAAAATGCAAAACAAAAAACGTCGATTATGTTTCTTGCACTATAACATTCTTATGCTTACTCAGCTCACCTTATCTTATTCTTGCCATGATTAACATGCATGTTGTTATTCAGGCCATTACAAACTAAACCTCGGAGCCGAGGATGTGGCAAGACCCAGCCGCCCTTGACGTTTTCACAAGTCGGGCCATGCCCGATAGGTGCCCGGTAGGTCGAAGGGCTACGAAGACAGGACCCGGGAAGAGTTTCGATGTTTTGGCGCGTTAGACCCTAAACCTAATCGCAGCCCAAGCCCCTGTGCTTTTTCTGGAGTGCTTACAGTGTTCTCTCTCTATTACATTTTTTCTTTTGCACATGGACTTGTTCCATTATCAGGATGCATGAAACTGCGGTAGGATTTGGCACCACTCGTACATGGCTTTAGCCGGCCATCGCAAGAGTTTCGTGAGGTGGTGGCTGCGTGTTTTGATGTTGGATTCTCTCCAAAGTTTGTCGGTTTCTTCATATGGGTGTTTCTGCAGAAAAGGTTCCCTTCTTGGTGTCACCAACGAGAGCGATAATGCTGTGATTCTAGTACTGTATTAAAGGGACCCTAAGAGTGATCCGAATCTGGAGAACAGCCCCATGCATGCGATGCGCACAGCACCCTCGAAGGCTTTCCAAATGCTCAGTGCATCGCACTCAACACCCCCTAGAACAGAACCATTGAGATGCGTATGTGCAGGATCGTTTCAGCCTGAAGCCTGAACCTTAAGCCCAAAGTGCTAAACCCTGAACCTTGACAAGACTTGGCACTAGTTTAACATCTAACCACTACATTTTCAGTTACCAAAGTTCACATCTTCCGACACCCTAAACCCAATTCCACCCAATTCCGAAACCCTCGTGCGTAGTTTCTTCTTCCGGGTCTCCCATCCGCGATTCATTGAGCGCAGAGACATTCCGTTAATGTGAGCCCCGCGACCCCAGCTTCGTGCTTAGCCAGGCACAAAGACTTCGGGCTCAGGGTCTAGAGTCTAGCGCTTAAGTTCACGGGTTGAGAGTTACGGTTTTCGTAGCAGGGGTGCTTTGGGGTGCTGGTTTTAGGATCTATGATGTAGTGTTTAGCCCTGGGAACATAGTGAAAACCAAAAGTCAACCCCTGACGCCTAAACCCCCAAACACAGAACCCTTACAGTTCCTCGAAAACCAACCCCAAACCCCGAAATCCTAAGCTGCTGGAGTGTCGCGTTCAGGGTCAACCTGAGCAAGAACGAGGCTAACCCTGGACATCAAAATAGCCAAACAGCCTTATATAGTATGGTCTTTGGGCCCAAAAGCCTTAATCTATGAGTCCTTAGATCCCTAGGGTCAGGCGCTCACCAGCACAAGAAAAGGGTGTTCAAATCGATTTCGGCCAAAGAGAAGCAGTGTGGCCACCAGGACACCGTGAATACGAGCCGACTACGGCTTCGAGGTTCAAGTCGAGGTCTAAGCTTACATAGTTTAGGGCCCTTTAGCGCAAGTTCGCATCAACAAACCCAAGGCAGTGCTGAACGAATCCTGGTTCAGTTCCACCCCGGCCTCCTTCAGCTTCAAAGGCACTACGGAGTGAAGGGGAGCTGTAGCTAAGATCGGCTGGCTGCTTCTTTCACAAAGCCCTGCCGCAGAGTAAGGAGCCTGTGCCAGGCGTGTCGCTGCTGTGCTAAGGCTTCTGGTTTTACATCCTGCGGTTGATGATATAAATCCTGCATGACCTTAAGGACCCTAAACTATGGGAATTATTGTATATTCCTTATTATGGGTCATGCAGGATTTTAAGCATCAGCCGTAACTACTGCCTTGCGGTCATGGAGATCTTAAAGGGCTTGGATCACGATCCCGTTCTAAGGGGATCGCCTAAGCACGATGTGCTGAAGACCGGAAACCCAAACCCACCCACACACACACACACACTCACTCACTCACTCACTCACGCAAAACACAAAACAAAAACAAAAAAACACCCGGTCGTCGCAAATCCCAAAGAAAGCAGCGAGAACCTGCGGTCTTGCGCAACCGACTCTCAGCGGAGTTTGGCGCTCTCCGCCTAAGACCCAAAGCCTTACATCTGAACCCCTGGCTCTACACCAACTGAAGGAGCTGGCATGAAGGGTTTAAAGTTTATCTGAGGGGAAAAGGAGGGACCCTTAATGGGGACCCCTACCCTATAATGGGCTATATAATGGGTATATAATAGCTACATGAAGGGGGTCCCTTCTTTTACCCGTGGAGTTTAGGGATCAGAGGTTAGAGTTGCGACAAGGTTTTGCAAAGGTGCAGGAACCTCAAGACGGAAAGGGTGCCATTGAGAGTGTTTGCCGGTTAGACTCTGCGACCGACCGGAAGCCACGAATGAGGCAGTACTAACTGAATCTGCGGTTGGGCTTTAAGATTCCCGAACCGTGTGCAAGTTGCAGAGGTCAGATTCCAAAAACGTTCCCCTGGTCTTAGCGGCCGGGCTCCGAAGCAACAATCTCAATCCCGAAACCCCACAAGCAAACCTTGTATCCAACTGGTCCCACATGCTGAACCCCAAGACCTTAGTGCTGCAACCTAAAACCAAACAACTCTTAGCCCCCTGTATAATAATCCCTAAACTAACCACGACCCCCTAACATCCTTGTCAAAAACACAACTCCTGCCCTCTAATAGTATACAGCCATTTCCTTTATCCCCACATGTGCTCTCTAGAATTTACCTTACCCAGAAGAAACCCAGAACCTCAACCCTAAACTCTACCCTCGGCGCAGAGATTTCCTTCACCGCCGCGCCTAGACCCTCAAGAAATCCAAACCCTACATAAACGCCAAAGAGGCCAAAACCCTAAACCCAACACCCTACACCCTCGAGAAAACCACAACCCTAAACCCTCAAAAACCCAAAGCTCTAAACCGAAACCTTAAACCCTATGAACGTTGTAGCGCTAAACAGAAAGCCTAAAACCCTGAACCCAAAACCCTCCAGGAGCGCGGCAACTTGTCCAGTGCTCCGATCAACTCACCCGAGGCTGCCTCTCTTCCCCGGGGTTGTGGTGTTGTGGGTTTAGGGTTTACGGTTTAGGGGGTTTAGGGCTTTAGGGTTTAGGGCTTGAGGGGGTGCAGACTTTGGGCTTTGGGGTTTCAAGTTTTAGGGTTTGGGGCTTCAGAAGTTTTTGGGTTTAGGGCTTTCTAAGGGGGTGCAGACTTTGGGCTTTGCGGGTTCAAGTTTTAGGGTTTACAGGCCTTCAGGCTTAGGATTGAAGGTTATCTCGAGCTTAAATAATAGGGGCCTGAAGAAGTAGAACAGGGTTTGGGATGTTTCTTCTACTGCAACTATACAGGGACGCAAAGAGAAGCAGTGCTCAGTTATGGCTTCGGTATCTTGTATGGTTGACCTGGGAGTTTCCCAAAATTAGGGGTTCCCTTTTTGGGGGTAGTAACAATAAGGATCCTACAACTCAGGCTCCAGGGTCCGAACTAGTGAGTTTTTTGAGGGTGGTTACGGCTTGAGAGTTTCTGACCATGTGCATTGTGGCCCAGATCGGTAGATAGGGCCAGATAATACAGGCGCCGTAATAAGTGGATTAGCCTTTTGTTACTATAATCACAATAAAAAAACCCTAGAATAGCGAGTTGGTGGGAGGATCTCTGGTACTCAATGCCTTGGTAGCAAGGCCCGTGTGTGCACCGCTGAACTCCTCGCCCTTGAGCAGAGGTCCACGATGGGAAAGAAGAAGTGCACGTAGGAGGTGGTGATACGGTTTAGGGCTTACTTTTTAGGGTTTAGGGGTTTAGGGTTTAGGGGTTCAGGGGTTTAGGGTTTAGGGTGCAGGGGTTTAGGGTTTAGGGCCGGTGGCGAGGCCGGAAGGAGGCAAGAGTGCAGAAACCGTACAGTCTCGTGAAGTCTCAGAGCATTCTTCGATTGCACTCAGCTCTTTCCAGTGCATCTCGGGTTTAGGGTTTTGGGTTTAGGGTTTAGGGTTTTGGGTTTTGGGTTTAGGGTGGTACGGTACCTACACACCAAGGGTCCCCGAAAATCATGGGGGACCCCAACATAGGCAATGAGCAGCAGGAGCGTTACCATATGGATCCTGGCTTAAAGCTTATGGAACAAACCTTGTCAAGCCGAAGAAGACCATAACACCCCTGTGGAAAGAAAGAATACCCTCAAAAACGTGCTGAAACCTACGGTCTACCCAGAGGCCCCAAAGTAGTTCCTCTTTGGGATTACTTAGAAGGGGCCCCCACCCTGTAATAGTGGTATAGTAGGAATATAATAGGGCCCTAATATGATCCTTATAGTCACTATTACAGGGTGGGGGCAGCTTCTAAGGGATTACCTAATAGAATTCTATACATTATATATGAACCCCAAAAAAGGAACTACTTTGGGGCCTCCAGGTAAGAAGGACGGGAGCCCACTACGGCCCGACCTGGCGCAACTTCTGCAGCTTGTCGACGGCACCGGCCTACCGACGAACCCAGAGACTCCAATACCCCTTAATTAAGGAAGAAACCTTAAATTATAGTAGGATCCCTTATATGATTTAAGGAATAATCCTTAATTAAAGGATATTGGAGTCTCTGGGAAGGGAAAGGGAGGTCAGGAGACAATACAGGGGACCTCAACACCAAGAATCGGGATTTGGTGCAGCTGATAAGTACATTAGGTAAACAAGAAATTGAGGGTCTCTAACCCTAAGGCTCAGAATAGCTCAAAAGCCTTACATAGTATGGTCTTTGGGCCCAAAAGCCTTGAAAAATGAGTCCTTAGAGCCTAAGGGTAAGCTTGGGCTTTATGGCGTGCTGTAAGGTTCTAACTGCGCTTTTTTCGGGCTCAGGGTCAGCATCGGACCACTGGGGTCCTGGGAGTTGGAACAACTCGCCTTGCGCACAACTCACAACAGCGCCGTTTAAGGGTTTAGGGTTTAGGCCGCATACATTTAAGGACCACAACTCAGGGCATATCAATTACCTCGACCCCAAAGGTACTCAGAATAATAGCCTTTCATAGGTGTTGGCCAGTCTTTTACTTATTTTCGGCGGTTTAGGTACCGACTATACATTCCGCAGGGGTTTTGGGGTGTAGGGTTTAGGCAACGAGCCTCTCCGCGGTTTACGAGTAGTTTCTCAATATCAGCCTTGACACGGGAAGATACCTGGGGCGCGGACAGTGCGGCCAACGGTCAGTTCAGAAGCAGGCTTGGTCAAACAAAGGTCAAAGTCCTTGCACCTTTAACTCCGAACCCCAAACCCTAAACCCTAAACCCTAAACCTTAAACCCTATACCCTATACCCTAAACCCTAAACCCTATACCCTAAACCCTAAACCCTAAACCCTAAACCGTAAAACCCCGAACCCTCAGCGTAAACCGTAAAACCCCGAGCCCTCAAGTCTCATCCAGCAAAATGCACGGAGTGAGCCTCCACTGCCAATCGAACTGGGCCTGATCTTTCTGGCTTCTGGGTTTACGGTTGCTCTGTTAAAACTTTCGAACAGGCTTGGTCAGGCTTGGTTGCTCAGCATAGGGAAGTTGAGGGATTTATGGGAATTCAGGGAATTCGGTTTCAGCTCAGCCCTATTCCAACTATGCCTAACTATGCGCGCAGTTCTACTGGAGCCGTTATCCCTAAACGCTGAAACCGCAAACCCATGCGGGGTATGTGCTGGTATAGCATAGTCAAACTATGTTTCGGAAATATAAGGAATGCCGTTGGTACGTCATTGTTCAGGCCCCTACGTGTAGGGATTTAGGCAATATTCAGGTTGGGGGCTTGCAGTCAGGGGGGTCAGTGCAAGAGGACAGGCTGCAGACATAGGACTTGGTTCAGGCCCCATGAATGACGAAACGCTAAACCCTAAACCCTAAGCCCTAAACCCTAAACCCTAACTCCACCGACTGACACGGAAATCCTAGTCGCAGTAACAACCGGTGATGAAGGTTGTACCAAGAGAAGCAGCAGCAGCAGCAGCAGCAGCAGCAGCAGCAGCAAGCTGTAGAGGTAGTCGTGGTCGTTGTCATGACAATCACCATAGCAGCAATCTTCATATAAAAACCAAAGTGGCGGTTCTTCTTCTTGTAATGGAATATTAATGCTGTACTGACGCTGTGCTTATCATTGTTATTGCTAAACTGATATCAGCGCTATGGTGATTATTGTCAATACTGGTGGTAGTCGCAGTAGTAGTAGTCGATGTCGTCTTAGTCGTGGTCCTAGTCGTAGACGTAGTCGTAGCCGTACCCGCAGTAGTAGTAGTAGTAGTAGTAGTAGTAGTAGTAGTAGTAGTAGTAGTAGTAAAAATAGCAGTTGCAGTGGCAGTAGCAGAGCAGGAGCAGGAGCCGGAGCAGGAGCAGGAGCAGGAGTAGGAGCAGGACCACAGGAGCAGTACCAGTAACAGTAGCAATAGCCGTAGCCGTAGCTGCAGCCGTAGCAGTAGCAGTAGCAGTAGCAGTAGCAGCAGTAGTAGTAGCAGTAGTAGTAGTAGTAGTAGTAGTAGTAGTAGTAGTAGTAGTAGTAGTAGTAGTAGTTGCAGTAGCAGTAGCAGTAGCAGTAGCAGTAGCAGTAGCAGTAGCAGTAGCAGTAGCAGTAGCAGTAGCAGTAGCAGTAGCAGTAGCAGTAGCAGTAGCAGTAGCAGTAGCAGTATCAGTAGCAGTAGCAGTAGCAGTAGCAGTAGCAGTAGCAGTAGCAGTAGCAGTAGCAGTAGCAGTAGCAGTAGCAGTAGCAGTAGCAGTAGCAGTAGCAGTAGCAGTAGCAGTAGCAGTAGCAGTAGCAGTAGCAGTCGCAGTAGCAGTAGCAGTAGCAGTAGCAGTAGCAGTAGCAGTAGCAGTAGCAGTAGCAGTAGCAGTAGCAGTAGCAGTAGCAGTAGCAGCAGCAGCAGTAGCAGTAGCAGTAGCAGTAGCAGTAGCAGTAGTAGTAGTAGTAGTAGTAGTAGTAGTAGTGTAGTAGTAGTGGTAGTAGTAGTAGTAGTAGTAGTAGTAGTAGTAGTAGTAGTATCAGTGTCGTCGTAGCAATGGTAGTAACAGCGGTGGTGTTGGCATGTACTGCATCCATAGTCTAAATCTGACAAAGCAAACCTTCAGACGTAGCCCCTAAACCTCACACCCGAAACATCCAACCGAAACCCTAAACTCCAATCCCAAACCCAACACCTGAAAACCCAAATCCTGCACTCTACATCCTAATTCCTAGACCCTAAACTCCAAACCCCAAACACAAAACCCTAAACTCCCACACCCTAAATCCTATAGATCCCTTATAGATCCCTTACATAAGGGAACCCGTGCCTTCCAGCGCGCCGCCATCAGTGTCCACGACCCTTGGCAGTCGGTGTTTAGGGATTAAGGTTTAGGGTTTTTTCTTTTTCTTTTAGGGTTTAGGGTTTAGGGATTAGGGTTTAGGGTTTAGGGTTGTTCTTTTTCTTTTAGGGTTTAGGGTTTATGTTTTTTGTCTTTTAGGGTTTAGGGTTTAGGGTTTTTCTTTTTCTTTTCGGGTTTAGGGTTTAGGTTTTTTTCTTTTAGGGTTTAGGGTTTAGGGTTTTTCTTTTTCTTTTAGGGTTTAGGGTTTACGGTTTTTCTTTTTCTTTTAGGGTTTAGGGTTTAGGGTTTTTCTTTTTCTTTTAGGGTTTAGGGTTGTTCTTTTTCTTTTAGGGTTTAGGGTTTAGGGATTAGGGTTTAGGGTTTAGGGTTTTTCTTTTTCTTTTAGGGTTTAGGGTTGTTCTTTTTCTTTTAGGGTTTAGGGTTTAGGGATTAGGGTTTAGGGTTTAGGGTTTTTCTTTTTCTTTTAGGGTTTAGGGTTGTTCTTTTTCTTTTAGGGTTTAGGGTTTAGGGATTAGGGTTTAGGGTTTAGGGTTTTTCTTTTTCTTTTAGGGTTTAGGGTTTTCTTTTTCTTTTAGGGTTTAGGGATTAGGGTTTAGGGTTTAGGGTTTTTCTTTTTCTTTTAGGGTTTAGGGTGTTTCTTTTTCTTTTAGGGTTTAGGGTTTAGGGATTAGGGTTTAGGGTTTAGGGTCTTTCTTTTTCTTTTAGGGTTTAGGGTTTTTCTTTTTCTTTTAAGGTTTAGGGTTTAGGGTTTAGGGTTTTTCTTTTTTTTTTAGGGTTTAGGGTTTTTATTTTTCTTTTAGGGTTTAGGGTTTTGGGATTAGGGTTTAGGGTGGTGTCCTATGCCCAAGGGTCCAAGTAGTCCTTATTTATGGTTTTTGGTACCCCAAAAAAGCCCCCAAAGGCCTATAATAAGGAGTACTTGGACCCTACTTAGGGCATGCCAAAAACCATACCGCTCGAACATTAGGTTTCGAGGTTAGAGCTTCGGGTAATATGGGAGGCTTGATAATTAGAATAGGGTGTTGGGGTCCACTGCACTCTGATTATCAGAAGGAACCCCAAAAACAAGTGGTAATAGTATACAGTTTAGGATTTTAGGGCTTGGGGTCGAGGGCTTGAGTCTCAGAGTTTGAAGTGTGGGGTTCAGGGGCCAAGCACCCAAAACAAGGATGCGGGCCGACGTTGCGGGGTTTGGTTTGAGTGCGGCCTATCGGCTAGCGGTTTAGGGTTTAGGGTTTAGGGTGTGTAGGGGCATTGATAGTTGTCAACAGGGTTTTGGTGTGTCTCGTTCTACAATTGGTTATAAGCTATAAGTTATAAGTGTACAGGGACTGTCATCCAAGGATCGCGACCCTATGTTGCGGCTCAAGGCTCGAGATCTTGATCTTAGGGTTGCCTTGACTACTGCTATGGTCGTCATCTGCATCGCCGCAGTGACTATCAGGACTTCTGATGGGCATTTCCTGATCAGGATTAGCGTCGTCACCAGCTAATTACATCACAACCATCATAGGGCCACAATCATCAAGATAATCATCCCAAACAGCGGCATGTCTGGGCGAATGTTCATGTGACACCAACCTATCTTCGAATTGAAGCAGAAGCATCGAGTGCATGGCAGCGTCTCGACAGAAGGACCGCAGCTTCCACTCGGGATTTCTCATGCCGGTGGATTGCTTTTGAGGCTCCACGTTGCATAGCGTGGTAATATGAGGACTTCCAAAAACAGCCGAAGTTGGGTGCTGCCCAGTGCAACGCTTCTCGAGAAGCTGCGTGACAGTGGCGTCGATGCCATCCATCACCCTCAAGTTTTTGTAGACTGTCTTCAAGTGCTGTGTCAGCAGCTTTTGCACATACCCTGTTCTGCCTTCCGTCGGAAAACAAAAGTTGGTGACGTAGTTGTCCACATCCACCGAAGAACACACTTGATTGGCAAAGGCGTCTTGGAGAACAAAATATCGGGACCTCGTTGATTAGCATGGTGTTTGGGGCATAATAGTACGTTATAATGCAATCCAGGATGCCCAGTGACCTAAGAATTAAAACGGTTCCCTTTTTGGTATTGGGTTACTTTATAAGGAAAACCTAGGACTACAAAAAGGGAAAAAGTGCGAAATGGGAGGCCTAGCAATCATGACAAGGAACCCTAAAAAATAGTGAATAGTACTACTGACTGCTTACCGCATTCCATGTTTAAGAAAAAATGCAGACCACTGCTTAGAGCTCTCCGCCAAAGCAATTCTCGCACATCCACACGACGGTGGCTTAGCCCGCCCGGAACCCTAACCATTGACCGCTAAGCCTTGACGGCTTTGGGTGTAGGCTTCCTAGAGACTCCAATATCCCTTAATTAATTATAGTACAGTCCCTTATATGATTTAAGGTTATATTCCTTGATTAAGGGATATTGGAGTCTCTGGGCACTGCTATGGGGCCTTAACCATCAAAGTTTTGCTTCGGATGTATATTCTCTACGACAGATGTGGGCGTTTCCGAAAGTCGGGGACCCTAGTATAGTACCCTAAATAGTAGGATCCTTATTATAGGGACCCCAAAATAAGGTATCCCTAATTTTCGGAAACTCTAGACCCGAAACCCTTTACAGAACTCTTCTAGATCCCTTTGAGGAACCCTTATAGTAACCCTTTAAAGGAAATGTAAGGTACCCCTAATATATCCATGATCCAAGGACCTTGAGGGACCACATCCGGCTTCTGCTTGGAGGGTCGGGGGACTTAGTAACTGGCTATTTTAGGGACTTATAAGTACCATAGCCCCAATTAGGGTCCCTTTTAGGGTACTTATAAGTCTACTTACTACCTACTTACTAAGTCCCCCGACCCTCCAAGTGGGCATCCCTCAATCTCGGGAGTCTCGGGTTTAAGGTTTACAGTAGAAGCCAGAAAGTTGGAATATCATCATCGTAACCCCTTTAAGGTAAATTATAGGGGATCCTACCATTAATCCATATTCCAACTTTCTGGAGTTCCCTGTATAGGTTTAGGGTTCAGGGTTTAGGGGTTTAGGGTTTAGGGGTTCAGGGTTTAGGGTTCAGGGTTTAGGGTTCAGGGTTTAGCGGTTTAGGGGTTTAGGGGTTCAGGGTTTAGGGTTCAGGGTTCGGGGTTTAGGGGTTTAGGGTTCGGGTTTAGGGTACTTTGGGGCCTGAATACTACGATCCTGATTATAGTCGGGGTCTACATTACGAACTACCAGTATTCCTAATTCTTCATACCCCATGAACCAAGCGCCGGGCATGTCTTCCAGGTTCCAGACGGCCTGGAGAAGTGACTTGGATTCAGGGCCCTCAGCCGTAGACCCCGGATAGCCCTGCAATTTTCTGCACAACCCTACGCAGGCCCTAAACCTTAAACCGCTGCCAAATGCTTCAACACCCTAAACCCTAAACCCTAAACCTTCGATCCCTTCAAGGAAGGAACCATAAGATCCCTCCAGGGAGGCCTTCGATCCCTTTGAAGGAGCCCCCAGATCTCCTTCAAAAGAAGACCACCATCTGCCCAAAGTGGGTAGCATGATGAGGGAGACCCCTTAGGGGGTACCCCTTCCGAACCCGACTTCTGGCTCTCTTAAAAGGGACCTTATTGAGAGGGTCTATATCCCCGAAGGTCCCCCTAATCCCAACTCCCACATCCGCCCAAAGCAAGCAAGTTTTGTCGTGGGGCTTGGGTCTTCAACTATCGAGGCGGCCAGGAATGATGAAGGGCTCGGTAGGATGGCTCAAAGGGTTCCTTCAACAGCTGCCTTGAAGGAGATCTAAAGGGATTTGGGTTTAGTGTGCCTTGAGCCCCAACATGTACTATAGAGGCCTTAATAATTAGAATAGGGTCTTGGGGCCCTCTATACTATAATTATAGAAAAGAAACCCCAAAATAGTATAGGTACGTAATTATTTGGGCCCCTATATTACTGCCTTGATTGCGGGTTCAGTCCCGCTGGCCAGCCGGATGCAAGGAGTTGCATGGTTCTCACAGCTCATCCATCTGAGCTCCTTGTGGGTGTTGTCAAAATTATGGTCCCTTTTGGGTCCCCAATATAGTACGGCAACTAATATTTTGGGTACCAAAAAAGGGACCTTAATTTTGACAACTACTCTTGTCCACCTCGGAACTCTGTCGTCCACAGTCTTTAGCGCGGTCTCCACTTGCATTGCCACGTTGTAGAGTTCTGGTCTGATGACTGAGCGGTCGTAGCTCCTCATCAGGTGCATGACCTTTTCAATTGTGGTCACAGGCTTTGCCAACCATTGCTCCGCCTGCGACTGGTCATTCATGTTCACGCCCAGTGCTCCCACCGTGCCCTGGATGGCGGTGTGGTCATCGAGAGTGATCGGATGGACGAGGGTAGGATTTAGGGTTTAGGTTTAAGGGTTTAGGGTTTAGGGGCAGTGACAGTGAGCCCCATCCAGACGGTCCTCCACCCTGAGGGTGGTGGTCAACGCTAGGCATTTTAACCGGGGAGGCAGGCTCCTGGCCAGAGGCGCCGCTAAGGCATAGTTGCGTCACACCCGGCACTTACTTGTCTTTAGGGTTTGGGTGTTTAGGGCCCAGGGTTTGAGGTTTGGGGCCGAGGGGATTTAGGATTAGGCTATACGGGCATATTGGTAAAACCAAGAGCAGGGACACTGGTAATACATGAAACCATGAACCCTAAACCCCAAATCCTAAACCCTAAGCCCTGATTCCTAAACCCTCAAGCCCTAAATCCCAAAGACCGAACCGCGAAACCCTAAACCCAAAGCCGTGTGGTTCCTAACTACCTGGACCTCTTTCGTTACTTTCTGGCCCTGAGGATCTTGCCATGATTTTCGTGGTTAGTAGGGAAGGGAAAAAAGGGTAGAAATAGTAGTCATAGTAAAACCCCATTCCTCCATTCCCTACTAGCCAAAGGTCAGTTAGGGGCCCCTATTTTGATGAGGGAATGTTGCAGTCAGTCTCGCAAGCAGTGTCGCAGAAAGCCCAAGAGACGCCATAGAGGCACTGAAGCTCATAAACTCCTAAAATAGGGTGTAGGGTTTAACGGTTTAGGGTTTAGGGTTTTCTAGCCCAGGCCTCCAGCATGAGATCGTGATCCTTGGCTTTGGAGCTCAGGGCTCTGTTGACGAAGGGTTTGAGGCATTGGAATACCAGCTTTGGGGTAGAGGGTCCCGATTTTAAACTGGCCCGAAACCAAAGACACGAATATATATATATATGTATATATATGTATGTATGTATGTATGTATGTATGTATGTATGTATGTATGTATGTATGTGTGTATATATATATATATGTATATACACATATACATGTATATATATATATATATATATATGTATCTGGACTGACCCAAACACTAAGCTATGAGCGAAAGCTAAGGCCGGTCGCAAAGAGGCGGGCCTAGACCATCCTAAGATAGTACCCATGAGACTGTTGTGTCTCCGCACATCGCCACTTCGCACATGGGTGGTTGTCAAAATTAGGGTCCCTGTTTAATGGGTACCTTAAATAATAGGTGCCGTAATATATTAAATTTGACAACCACCCATATGATGATGTGGAGCGCTCGGAGTAAGTCATGCGGATGCTGACGCCACAACAGCCCTCTCTCGAACACTCAAGAGCCATACCTCAGTTGCAGGGCTTCGGTGCATAGAAGGAGAAAGCGATGCTCGTGTAAGGGCTTCGGGTTGAGGGGTACTGTAGGGGGGTCTGGTTGACTTCTATAAGACTTCTGATCTACTTCTACAAAAAGAGCCCCAAAGCCCTGTTCAAATCATGAAGGCGCCTTGTTTTACCTAACAGCGTTTGGCCCAAAGTCTGCCCTTAACCAGAAACACTGTAAAGGAGAGCCGTGTGCATTCCATATGCTGCTTTCAATTGCCCGTGCTCACCAGAATGCACCAAGTATTGCAGGGCCTTCTGACAATCCAGTGGTACATGGGAGTGCCCGAGAATAGGGGACCCTGATATAGTACCCTAAACCGTAGGATCCTTGTTATAAGGACCCCCACAATGAAGGTACCCAGGATGTTCGGGAACTCCCATATAGAGACTACAAGGGGATACAGTGTACTACATTTTATTCCTGACCCTAGAGACCCTGATACGGTTGATGATATAAATCCTGCATTACCCATAATAAGGAATATGTGGGAATTATGGTATACTCCTCATTACGGGTCATGCAGGATTTTTATCATCAACAGTAGTACCCCTGTGAACCCTTCAAACCCCTAACAAACCCCAAACAATCTTTTGCTAAACCCTCTAAACTGCTTCGAAAACCTAGAAAGCCTCTGAACTGTTTATAAATCCTAGAAAGCCTCTAAACTGTTTATAAAACCTAGAAAGCCCCTAAACTGTTTATGCCTAGAAAGCCGAAACTACTCAGATCCCTAAGAGCCTCGGCTCTAATCTTGTCATCGCGGACCTTCATTCCTCAACCCAACCGCAATCTATGAAGCTTTAGGGTCTACCTGGACCCCCCAACTTCCCTTTATTGTAGCCCTTATGTACCTCTTAATGAGGCATCTAGGAGCCCATTAAGGGGCACTTGGGGGGTCCTGGTAGGGGGTAGGATGAAGGTGTTGCATAGGGGCTAGAGTTCAGGGCGTCCGACTGAAGCTTTTGGGGCTGGGTTTAGGGTTCAGGGTTCAGGGTTTAGGGTTTAGGGTTTAAGGTTTAGGGTTTAGGGTTTAGGGTTTAGGGTTTAGGGTTTAGGGTTTAGGGTTTAGGGTTTAGGGTTTAGGGTTGTGTGTTTTTGCCCATCTGCCAGCAGGCATTCGGAAGACCCTACGGTAGGGTTTCGGGTTGTCTACGCCCCAAATCCTGAACCCTAAACCCCAGACCCTAGACCCTAAACCCTGAGCCCTAAAGCCCTAAAACCTACAGCCCTAAACCCTAAAGCCCTAAAGCCCTAAACCCTAGACCCTAGGAGTCTTTGCACTTCAGAGCCAAGCCATAGAGCCTTAAGCCTTCAAACAACCCCAAAAACCTCTAACATGGGGGTTTAGGGTTTGGGGTTTAGGGTCTAGGGTTTAGGGTCTAGACTAGGTATTGGGTAACTTTATAAGGAACCTAGGACTACAAAAAGGGAATAAGGGTACTACTGGGCATCCTAGTAGAGTTCAGGGTCTAGAGTTTAGGGTTTAGGGTTTAGGCAAGGAACCCATACGCCCTCAGCGCCGAATCTTAAAGCAGCTCTGACTTTGAACATTTCATGTCAGGCTATTTCTAGTCAAGCTATCTTCTAGAAGAAACCCCACCCGCCCACAGAATCCCATTACATTAGATTTAAGAGTTTTATTTCTTTTGGCTTGAATCTTTAAAAGATCACTTACATACAACTATTACAGATCGTAACTTTTCACTCTTTCGATCAAGCAGGTGCTGTTTCTTTACAGTCGTTCTCGCCACACGCTTCACTTTAAGAAATTATTTCTGCCGACCAGCTTTCTAAGAGAGCTAGTTAAGAAACACAACATCGCCCTAACCCGCGGAAGCTGCGGTCACGCCATCGCTTTACGATAGCAACCATAGCTGTCAAGTGTCATGACTTGAATCTCCTCAACTAGCAACCACAGCTATCCAGCTTTCTAAGAGAGCTAGTTAAGAAACACAAGATCGCCCTAACCCGCCGAAGCTGCGGTCACGCCATCGCTTTACGATAGCAACCATAGCTGTCAAGTGTCATGACTTGAATCTCCTCACCTAGAACAGCTATCGAATTCGATTTCATGTCTTTCAATGTTTCCACATCGGACTGTGTCCACTGCCTGACAACATTGCCTCCAACAGTTGAAGCTGCGGTCACGCCATCGTTTTACGATAGCAACCACAGCTATCAGGTTTCTTTGCGATGACCTTCCAGCTCAAACCCTTCATCAAGAAGGCTGCCTTGAGACGGATGACCCATAGTCTTCCAAAGGCAAAAATCCCAGGACAGTTATCTGAGACGGATGACCCATAGTCTTCCCCAAGGCAAAAATCCCAGGACAGTTATCTGAGACGGATGACCCATAGTCTTCCCAAGGCAAAAATCCCAGGACAGTTATCTGAGACGGATGACCCATAGTCTTCCCAAGGCAAAAATCCCAGGACAGTTATCTGAGACGGATGACCCATAGTCTTCCCAAGGCAAAAATCCCAGGACAGTTATCTGAGACGGATGACCCATAGTCTTCCCAAGGCAAAAATCCCAGGACAGTTATCTGAGACGGATGACAGTCTTCCCAAGGCAAAAATCCCAGGACAATCCCCACCCCACCCTTGTACAACTTGATCATGCAACACGCAATGAATCACGCCACCGTCGACCAACGTTCCAGCCTCAATCCTAGGCCTAACCCCTAATGCCCACATCGGCCCAAGCCCAAGGGCCCGAACCCTAGGCCCTAAACCCTAGTGCCCAAACCCTAGCCCTAAACCCTAGGGCCTAGGCCCTAAACCCTAGTGCCCAAACCCTAGGCCCTAAACCCTAGTGCCCAAGCCCTAGGCCCTAAACCCTAGTGCCCAAACCCTAGCCCTAAACCCTAGTGCCCAAACCCTAGGCCCTAAAGGCCCTAAACCCTAGTGCCCAAACCCTAGGCCCTAAACCCTAGTGCCCAAACCCTAGGCCCTAAACCCTAGTGCCCCAAACCCTAGGCCCTAAACCCTAGTGCCCAAACCCTAGCCCTAAACCCTAGGCCCAAACCCTAGGCCCTAAACCCTAGGGCCCAAACCCTAGGCCCTAAACCCTAGGGGGACGTCAACCGCCACGAGTTTTGATCAAGAGCCACGAGTTTTGATCAAGAGCCACGAGTTTTGATCAAGAGCCACGAGTTTTAATCAAGAGCCACGAGTTTTGATCAAGAGCCACGAGTTTTGATCAAGAGCCACGAGTTTTGATCAAGAGCCACGAGTTTTGATCAAGAGCCACGAGTTTTGATCAAGAGCCACGAGTTTTGATCAAGAGCCACGAGTTTTTATCAAGAGCCACGAGTTTTGATCAAGAGCCACGAGTTTTGATCAAGAGCCACGAGTTTTGATCAAGAGCCACGAAGACTATAAGGTTTAAATTACTATAGGTAGAGAGGTTTAGGGTCTAGACTAGGTATTGGGTAACTTTATAAGGAACCTAGGACTACAAAAAGGGAATAAGGGTACTACTGGGCATCCTAGTAGAGTTCAGGGTCTAGAGTTTAGGGTTTAGGGTTTAGGCAAGGAACCCATACGCCCTCAGCGCCGAATCTTAAAAAAATCAGCTGCTGCACTGAAAGCCCGACATCTGAAACCCGACACTCTCCGCAAAGTAGAAGGGGCCCTGACAAGTAGACACAACTAGAGAAAGGTTTTGGGGTATCTTTAGTGATTTAGTTACAACCAGGAGCCCCAGCAATCACAGTATCTAGACCCAAGGGTAACCCAGGCATAAAAAGGATGCCCTTTTTGGTTTAAAGGGGTTTATAAGGGAACCTGAACCCTAAAGAAGGGAATAAGGGCCGACTCTAGGTCCTAGGTATGTTACCAATGATTCAGGCCTCTACACTCAGCAACATCCTCGGCCATACGCTCGAAATCCCTCCTCCACCAAGCATCCTGCATCCAGAAACACATTAAACCAACAGCCTCGACGTTATGAGCCCTTTGAGGGTTTAGGCTATTTAGGGTTTAGGGTTTAGCCCTAAAACCTAAACATCTACGCTTAGGGTCCATGTACGGAAATAGTATATACTGTCGCCTCGATGTACCTACATAGGGAGTACGTTAAGGCCAAAGTATACACTTTCTGAGTACATGGGCCCTTAGGGCTACAAAACCCCATTAAAGTGCACACCCCACGCACGTACGCAATACATCCTAAAACCTCATCCCCTTTACAGACCCCTAACTCTAGACTCTGAGTCCTAGACGCTAAACCCAAACACTCTATGCTACTTGGAAGGGCAGGGGACTTAGTAAGTAGGTTATAAGTAGAATTATATGTACCCTAAATGGAGTTACCCCAATTATAACCCCACTTATAACCTACTTACTAAGTCCCCTGCCCTTCCAAGTATATCATGTTAGTAAGTAGGTTATAAGTAGAATTATATGTACCCTATAAATGGAGTTACCCCAATTATAACCCCACTTATAACCTACTTACTAAGTCCCCTGCCCTTCCAAGTATATCATGATGATCGAGGCACATGGTCGTTGCCCACTTGCAGGGGAAAGTCCTGCCGAAAAGATCTTTGGCTTCAGGGTTGGGGCTTCAGGGTAACCGTAAACCTTAAACCCTAAACCCAGAAAGCCCTCAACCCCTGAACCCATAAATGCCTGAACCCCTGAACCCTAAACCCTCAACCCGAAAACTCGCAACCCTAAGCCCCAGACCGGTTCATGGCTTAAGAGCTTCATATACGAGCTTGAATCATGGGACTCCTATAGTAGTCGACTTGTGAGGCATTCCGTAGTGCAGGCTGTAGGTTGCAAGGAACTTACGAGTTTTACAGTATTGGGTTCAGGGTTTAGCGTTTAGTAGGGGTTGAGGGGTTGAGGGTTTAGGGTTTAGGGAATTGTAATCGCGGTCATACTATGTTATGGGATTTGGCGTGGCTTAGTTATAAGAGGCCACAGTGTCCTGTAACGTCAACTTGACTTCAGATGGTGTACAAGATCTCATACCCTAAACCCTAAGCCCTTAAAACCCTAAACCCTCAACCCTGAACCCTCAGCCACAAGCCTGAAAACCCTAAACCCATTAAACCCTAAACCCTTAAACCCTAAACCCTTAAACCCTAAACCCTTGAGCTAGGCTGGGCCAATGTCTGAATTTTGGCTCCTTGCGTTTTGCTGCTATGTTCGAGGAATAAAGCAAGGAGTGAGTGGTGACTAAGGCTTTCCGTTTGGGTCTATTAGGTTTCGGGTTCAGGGTTTAGTTATCATTACTCTTGTTCTTATTTATATTACTACCACAAGTACCGTTACTGCTACTACCACCACGACCACCACCACCACCATCACCACTACTACTACTACTACTACTACTACTACTACTACTACTACTACTACTACTACTACTACTACTACCACCATTATAAATCTTGTTATTCACATTGCAGAAATGGTTATGACGATGAGAGAAGGTTTGGGGCTTACGGCCTAGGGTCTGGAGTTTAGGGTTTAGGGTACAGGGTTTCGGGTTTAGGGCATAGGGCTGGAAAACAAAAACACGCATATGAACAAAGCCAACTATATACCAAAACCGCAGCTCGGCATGTTGCATGGGCTTCTCGATCTATCCTCACCCTCATGCACCATGCCCTGCCCTATATCCTCACCCTCAGCCACAAGCCCCTAACCATAGAGCATAGGTATCGAGTCTGGAGAATCTGGGAGTGTCCGAACATAGGGGACGCTAATATAGTACCCTCAATAGCAGGATCCTTATGATAAGTACCCCAAAAATCAGGTACCCCCCTATCCTCGGACACTTCCACATATTTTTTTGGGCACAACGTGAGGGCAACTTACTTGGAGGGCCGGGGGACTTAGTAAGTAGGTAGTAAGTAGACTTATAAGTACCCTAATAGGGACCCTAATTGGGGTTGTGGTACTTCGAAGTCCCTAAAACAACCAGTTACTAAGTCCCCCGACCCTCCAAGTAAGAGTCAGAGCTTGGGGCTCCGCAAGTGTCAGCCGGAAACCCGAATAACCCGGGAACTGCCTGGAAAATGGACCCTAAACCTGCAAACCCTAAGCATTACATTGCAAGCCTCAAAGTCTAGACCGCAAAGTGTCTGAACACTACACCTCAAAATCTAGCTATTAGGACGCAACGAGTAGGCTTTCGAGGAGCATCTTGAACCCTACCAGGTGTGGGTGTTGAGGCCCCTATGTAAATTGTAAGCTCTCCCTCCACAAGCCTCAGACTCTAAATTCTCAGTGAGAAACCCTGAACAACACCGCTATCTTGGAGCAAAACATACCCCGAAACCATATTCTGGTTAAGAGGCCCCTATATTAAGCTTTTCTGCAGCGCGGGTCCAGCTGGCCGACCAGTGCACTGATGCCACCAAGCTCTGCCATGCACTGATGACATTCGCTGCTGTCCACACCTGAAACTAAACCCTCGGATCTGCCCTTAGGCTCTCAGGACTCATATTTTAAGGCTTTTCGGGCCAAAGACCATAGTATCTAAGGCCTTTGGGCATTTTGAGCCTTAGGGTTAGGATTTTTTAGGTTTGCTCCCGGCTTTGTGGTTTAAGGCGGCGTGGGTCGTTTGGTTCAGAGTTGACGTTTTCGTCTCAGCGGCTTATAGGGCCTCTTGGAGGTTGCTTGAAAGACCCAGAGACTCCAATATCCCTTAATTAAGGAATATACCTAGGGTTCCTTTAAGGGATCTTTATTAAGGGATCTTTATAGGGTTTAGGGGAGTCTAATATCCCTTAATTAAGGAATATTCTTTAAATTATAGTAAGGTTCCTTAGTATGATTTAAGGTATACTCCTTAATTAAGGGATATTGGAGTCTCTGGGGAGTCCCTAGCCCTGCAGGAAGTGTCGAGTCCAGACCGTAAGACAACGGAACCTAAAACCTACTGTTGATGGACAAAATCCTGCAGTACCCATTATAAGGAATATACCCTAGTTCCCATAGTCTAGAGTCCTTAGGGTCCATCAGCAGTATCATTTATGCTTTGGGGTATGAGAAGGCTGCCAGCACTGAATGCTGGCAATCTCCAAGAGCAAAGCTGCCCTAAGGCTTGAGGGGTTAGTGTAACGGCTAGGGTTTAGAGTTTAGGGTGTGGGCTTCATTCAAGAACTTGGTGAGTGACCACTAAATCTTCCACCCAGCCACAAACCCCAAGAAGTAGGACCGCCGGAAGAAGCTTGATTGAGGGACGCTGTCTGCAGTGCTTACTTCACGAGACATGCAGGAGTTTGGGGGTGTGCAGGTTGGGGTCCAATAGCTTCGGGTTTGACATTTAGGATTTATAGGTTTTAGGGCTTTTGAGTTCCCAAGTCGCGACGCTTTGCCAAGCTCGCTTTGGGCATGTTTGCAGAACAAACCCCGGCCAAGCCTATAAAAGAGATGAGGGAGCCGCCCTGAACCCCAAGCTCCTTTCCAGAGAGCGCGGCTGTCTTGTCATCTAATAAGCCCACGATGCCGGGCTCGATAATCGAGAGGCGTCCAGCAGGCACTACCCGAGTCTTTAATGCCAAACGACAAGCATGAGTGAGCTGAAGCTAGGGCAGCTGAGGTTTGGGATTTCGGGGTTAGGGCTTGGGGCTTCTGATGCCACCTCTGAACCATGTCAGAAGATAGAGCAGGAATTCTCGGAGGAGTGTGCCCACAGGACGAAGAGAGCATGTCAATCAGCGTTTTCGCTGGCTAGATCTTGACAAATTCACAAATTCATGTGTGCAGTAGCGGGCGCCTGTCTTGTACACCAACTCCTCAGGCGTCATACGGTTGATGATACAAATCCTGCATTACCCATAAAAGGGATAAGGAATATACCATTATTCCCATTGTTTAGGGTCCTTCAGGTACTGCAGGATTTATATCATCAACAGTAAGGCGTGAGAGGACAGATGACGCAAAGCACTTGCGGCTTGGCTTCCGAGGGATGAGCGTTTGAGGTCAAAGTGCGGCGTCTACGACAAGCTTAACCCTAAGGGTCCAAAGGATCCAATAATTCGGTACTCGGGTTTGGGGTAGTAGCTATGTAGGTTACTATTTTTGGGAGTATATGATAATTGGGTACTTGGACCCTTAGGCTTAAGGACCAAAATTCCTCACCCTGAACTTTGAGCTTGAAATCCTCATGCCCAGGACTTTCAAGACTTTGAGTAGGCTGGGCGATTAGGTTGTTTTTAAGGGCTCTAAAAAAAGAGCCTTGGGGTTTAGGGTTTGGGGTTGAGGGTTCATGATGTCGGCTCCGGCATCCCGCTCCTTAGTACGAATGCCACCAACTGCACGATGAAGTCCGCTGACAATGTACTTGTTGATGCGGATCTTGCCATTCTGGACAAACCTCGACGAAGGTTTAGGATTTAGGTTGGGTACTGCCCCCATACAGTAACAGTCTATAATAGGGCTACTATTACGGTCCGAATATATCTATATTATGAATACTATCCAACTGTTATTGAGTGGGGGCAGTACCCAAGGTTTAGGGTTCAGGGTTTAGGGTTTAGGGTTTCAAACCTCGAGGAAGGTTCACCACACTCCGAAAGCCCAAGACGCATCCCCTGCTCCTTTGCTTGCAAAGCCCCAACACCCAACAAACCCAAAACCCCTACCTATAGTCTCCATTGTAGTTCCTTTTTTTGGTTTAACCAAATATGAAATTAGGATCCTATAAGGTAACCCCAAAAAGGAACTACAATGGAGACTATAGGCAGACCCTGGACCGTAAACCCTAAACCCCTATACCTCTACCCTAAGACACTGAACCCAAGCTCCCTAGGCTCGCCTCAAGAAGCTTGCCTCAGCCCTTTGTGTCTGCTTCGGCCATGCATGGGAGTAGGCCAAGAGCAGCGCATAGAGAAAGAAGTCATTAACGAAGAGTCCGTCCTCTCCGGGCATGGTTTGGGGTTTAAGGGTTTAGGGTTTAGAGTTCTCTACGCCTCACTGTCGGGCGTACCATGAGGATTTTATTTATGAGGGTTGCTCCAAGTGAGACCAAGTTTCTTGCTGCACTGTATGGCTACAAGGCCTCTACCCAGACCCCCGGGAGGATCTGGAAAGTAGATCCCCAATTTAGGGCCCTACCTATAGTCTCCATTGTAATTCCGTTTTTTGGTTAACCAAAATCTCTATTATAGGGTCCTAACCATAAAACTGGCTAATCAAACAAGGGAACTCCAATGGATAGATACTATAGGTATACTACTCAGGGTACTGTATAGGAACATCCATTAAAGGATCTACTTTTTAGATCCTCTCCGGGGGTCTGGGTACAGGCATCCATGGTTGAGGGACTCGCAAGGGCTTCTGAGATTTGTGAGAGCGGATGGGGGGGGGGATTCCCCAGTTGCTGAATTCAGAAGCCCCCAACAGTGTACACTTTCAGTTTTATAGTGCGTAACATTACCCCAAAAAGTTTAACGTGCATCCACTCAGCTACTAAGATTCGGGCCCGCAGCTCCAAGGTTTAAGGCTTGGGCTGGCAGGCTGTCGGCTTCGGGATTCAGGCTTCAGGCTTTCGGATCCGAGATCCGAAACCTTCGCACCGACCACCTGACTCCTGAACGTCTAAAAAAAGGCATACTATAGGCCCAGGGGCCTATAATAACTACTAGTACTATTTGGGGGGTTCCTTATTTCAAATGGCGGTATACAGCAGCTCAAAACCCTATTCAACGTACAAAAAAGAACCGAACAACGTTTTTGTGGTTGGAAGGCCACGGGCCTTGTGCCTTCAGAGATATGAGTCCTTGGATCTTCCGGTGGGGAGGTTCCAAGGTTTAGTGTTTAGGGTTTATAGTAGAAGCCCAAAAGTTGGAAACCCAATCGCCTCAATCCTTAAGAGTGATGTATAGGGAATCCCAGCACTATTTGGCCTTAACCCGGTTTCCAACTTTTTGGGGTTTACTTTAGAGGTAGGTTCTCAGATAGCCCAATACCCCTTGATCAAGGAATATAGCTTAAATCAAAATACGAACCACCTTATGGTTGAAGGTATATTCCTTAATTAACCGGTATTGGGCTCTCTGGGTTTAACCCCTTTCCTAACCGTATGAATTGGTGTAGAGTTTCTTCCACAACAAAAAATGCCAAGGCCAGAAGGCATCATAAAGAGCTTAGGGCTTACCCAGACCCTGGAATCCAAACCTTAACAAAACCATAAAAATGGTCCAAAACCCTGTAGAAATACCAAGACTAAGACCCTAGGCCCTACAACATAGCCCTTGAGCCCCAAAGCCCTAAACCTTAAACACTACGACACTAAGGCTTACGCTATAGAGCCTTGGGCTGCACTGGTCCTGCTCCAGGCGGTCGCCTAGATGCTCAACCTCGCACCACATGCCCTTGAGTGCATATGCTCCTCGGAAGCTAGTGCTTTAGGGCTTGGGGCTTAGGTTCTTTTTTTGGAGGGGGCTTAGGATTTTGGTTCTAGGGTTTAGGGTTGAGGGGTTGGGTTGAAGGTAAGTCTGTCTGTAAGCTGTATAGAACCCTTACACCTAGACTAAATCTGACAACTCTAAACCCTAGACCCCGAAAATTGATACTACACGGACACCCAAACCCCTTATGAACATAAACCCTAAACCCTGAGCACCCTAAACCCTAAAACCCTACACTGGAGGTTGGGCCACTGCTCGTCGTGGTCTCAGAGGGAACCATACACAAGTAGAGCCGCCATCACGTTCTGAGTCTAAGTACCTGACGCTCCAAGTGGCCCATTCCTGTTCAAACCGAACTAGAAGTAAACAACGGTTTGCGGTTCGGACTAGACGTACATCGGTAGTTGTCAAAATTATGGCCCCTTTTTTGGGTACCCTAAAAACTAGGTGCCGTATTATATTAAGGACCCAAAAAGGGACCACCCATATACCTAGAGACTCCAATAGCCCTTAATTAAGGACTATACCTTAAATCATATAAGGGATCCTACTATAATTTAAGGAGTATTCCTTGATTAAGGGATGTTGGAATCTCTGGGCGTATAGAGGCTTTCAATTTAGCGACTTTTGGGTTTCATTTGGGGTTCGGGCTGCGGGTTCGGGGGAGTTCATACTGTTGATGATATGAATCCTGGGGATTCTTTAAAGGGATCTATAAGGGCACCTTTAAGGGGTTCCTTTAAGGGATCTATAGGGTTTTAGGGTTTAGGGTTTAGGGTTGATGATATAAATCCTGCATTACCTTAAGGACCCTAAACTATGGGAATAACGGTATATTCCACATTATGGGTAATGCGGGATTTGTATCATCAACCGTAGAATCAGCGTCTCTCAAGGCTGAAAACCCCGAAGCCTAAACCGACAGCCACGGCTCGTGCCAGAGAGGTGTAGGACACCTGGGCTTTGAAGTAACCCGGGAGAAAAAAGTATAGACTTTTTTTTCATAATTGCTTCCCTTTGAGTAACAGGTCCCACAAAAGTATTAAAGTATGGTACTCCAACTAGGTTTCTGAGTAACCCCTTTATAATAAGACTACCCTTGTTCCTACTATTCGGTTTTAATAAGGGGACCCTAAACTGAAAAGGGCAAAAGGGCACTACTCAGGAATCTAGCCAAAGCCCAGACGCAATGTTTGGCCGAAGGCCCTGCTGTCGCATGATTTCGAAGATCTGCTGCGCACACTCCGGATCGCCTCGAGGACCCGTAGGGTTTTGGGGTTTAGGGTTTAGGGGTTTCGGGTTTAGGGCCCGGAAAAAATCTGTCGAAAGTTGAGCATGGGGATTCGTGCTGGAAGGCCTGAAGGGCAATGAAGCCGAATCTGTACAAAGCTGTTGTTTGGTGCTTTAGACTTCATTCGGGAGATTCTGAAAATAGGGGACCTTAGTATAGTACCCTAAATAGTAGGATCCTTATTATTAGGATCCCAAAATAAGGTACTCTTAATTTTCGGGAAACTCCCATGTCGCCTTGCTTCGCGCAGGCATCCAGCAAGCTGCTGTAGGTCACCGTGTCGGCGAGCACGCCGACTGCCTCCATGCTTTGCATAACACCTGCATGCCAGCTGCTCGCAACTGGATATTCAGGCTGTCGTTCAGGGTGTACGTGTAGGTTTGAGGGCCTGGGGTTTAAGCAGCTTGCAGCTTGAGAACGCAGGGTTTATGGCGAGCCAGGTCTTAGACTATCACCCTTCGTTTCGAACAAGCTGCCCCACCTAGCGCACCGTTGATGTCGCCGACCTTCGCGTAAGCGTTGATCAAGGCAGTGAAGGTCTTAACATTTGGCGGGAAGCCCTGCTCAAGCATGAGGGTGTGCCACTGAAACGCTTTCTCGGGCAGCCCTGCTTTTGCGCAGGCATCGAGCATCGCACCGAAACTCACCTGACGTCGTCAGGAGCTTGACTCCATCTTGCTTTAGATAACAAGTTGGACCCACAAAACATATAGAACACGATCCGTAAACCCTAAACCCTAAAAACCCTAAACCCTATACCCTGCTTGACTAAGCCAATAGGGAAGGGATATCCCAAGAAGATAATGTCTGGTGCTTGTTGAGTCCTGATGAGCAAATCTCATAAACATCGGCTCCCCTGTTTCCGGATGGGGCTTAGGGTTGGGGTTTAGAGTTTAAGGCTCCATGTATACTGCTTCCGGCATAGATAGGGCTTTATACTGCCCTCATACAGTAAGAGTCTAGAATGGGCTACTATTAATGTCCCAATATATCTATATTATGAATATTATTCAACTGTTACTGAGTGGGGGCCGTACCCAGTGTTGAGTATTCACCGGGCCAAGAAGGTAAGACCATCAGGAAGTAATCAGAAGCAGACCCCTAATTAATATAGGGGCCTGAATCATTAGAATAGGGCTTGGGGGCCCATTATACTATAACTATAATAAGGAACCCCCAAAATAGTATAGGCAATTATTGAGGCCCGTATATACTACTTACAGGGTCTTGCGCCGCCCGACTGAAGCTGAACCCGCGAACCCCAAATCCAGTGAAATCACCCTGGGCTACATCCACAACAACCCCCAAGCCCTCCACCCTAAGCCCCCGACACTAGCCTGCATGCTTTGACAAACCCTAAACCTCTAAACCCCTAAACCTTAAACCCTCAAACCCTAAACCGAAAATCAAACCTGAAACCTCACGACAGGTTGCCAAGGATGCATTGACACGGCACTCCTCTAACAAGCTCAAATGTAGAGGTTTCCAGGTTAGGGTTTAGGGTTTAGGGTTTAGGGTTTAGGGGTTTAGGGTTTAGGGGTAACGCAAGGCTGTGGGGTTTGGCTTTAGACGTGTTCTGGCTTGTTGTCAAGCCTTTGCCTGGTGTCTAGCTTCTAGATCCTAAATAGGGTTGAATACGGGTTCTATACACGGAGCCTGAAAAGCCCTGGTAGAAGAGTTCAATCCAAGGAACCATATTAAGGATGTGTATATACATATATATATATATATATATATATGTGTGTGTGTGTACGCTTAACAACAGGCGTTCTTCATGAAGGCAGCTTACACTCAGGATCCGGAACCAGAACTTGGCCACCGGAGCCACAAAATAATGAAAATAGCTTAGTCGTTCGAGGATGGCGTCCAAATGACCCCTAAACCCCCCCACACTGCACAGAAACCGTGAGAACCCTGAAGGGGCCCTAGTAGGACTCTTATAGGACCCCTGTGGCAAGCATGGGGAGAAGTACCCTAAGTCAGTTCTATACTTAATCCTCAGGGTCCAAGTACCCAATAAATCGTATATACTTTGGGCCCAATGTACCGATATACGGAATACTTTGAGGCCAAACCACATACTATTTGGGCACATGGACCCCTAGATTAAGTGTAACTGTAGTGTAGTTACTGTAACGATAACCCTTACTTACTAAGCCCCTTGGTCCTTCAAGCAGAGCCCAGCCTCACTTAGGGTTTAGGCTTTAGGGTCCCCCTACCGCCTAAGACGGGCTTGGGGAGGCTATACCATGCTTATATAGGGACTGTGAGGGAATGCTACTAAAAGATATTTCGACCCCTGTAATTACGAAACTCTAAACCCGTCCTCCATCCGGTGCATCACGCGCTCTGCTTCCTTGCACTTCCCCAGCTTGCCGTAAGCGTCAATCCTCATCCAACAGGGTTGGCGTCGACCCTGAACGTCCTAAACCCCTGAACCCTAAAACCCCTAAACCTTCAACTGCAAAACCCTAACAACCGTAAACAACCCTAAACAGCCCTAAACCCCTACCAGCCCAGAGATGGAAACACCATCAAATACTCCAAATACCACGGAGGATCAGCATCGTGCATCCGACAGTCTTCGCATGGCCAGGGTAGCCCGGCCGAAGCAGCTCAGACAGCAGAGACTCCGCTGAAGAAAGCTCGCCTGGAGGTAGCGGGGTCTTAAGGCTTCGGTCCTTAAGGTGTAGGATTGGGGGTTTCGGGTTTAAAACCCTCAACCCTAAAACCTAAACCCTATAAACCCTAAACCCAAAGCCCTAAACTCCAACCCTAAACCCAGGGCCCGTCGGATTTATGACCTATGGTGGAGGTTTGCGGCTTGAGATCTGCGGGTCTACATGGGCAGTTCTCCAAATTGGCTAAAGAGGGACCCTAATTTAGAGAACTACCCACATCCTAAGGCATTTTGGGTGGTTTGCGGGACCCTTGGACTTGATTTATTATGTACGTTTATGTCCACTTTGGCTTTTGGATACACTGTTTAAGAGCCTTTACGTGTCGCTACCCTGATTATGCCTACACAAAGTCATCTGATCCGAGAAGGGCCCACAACCCACACCTAGACCCTCGAAGTGTGCAGAACAATAGCCGTTTACAGGTGTTGGGCAATTATTTTACCTACTTTGGGGGTTTTAGGCAACAAAAACAAACTTGCAGAATCCGCTGAAGGGAATCATAATACAAGGAACCTCGAACCCCGAAACCCTAAAACCCCAAGCGCATGATCAGGAAGCCTGAAAGGTAGGTTTGCCGAGGGGCCCAGGATTTAACGGCTCTTCCACCGGGGCTTAAGGTTTGGGGGTTGGTGTAAGGGCTTAGGGCATAAAGGGTACAGGCTTTGTAACTATGGAAACGGGTTTTCCTGCTTTTATGGTGTTCTATCAGGGATCTAAACCGTGTTGGGTTTAGGGGTTTCGGATTTTGGGGGATAAGTGTAGCAGGCCTTTGAGACAGTGGAGGACTGAGGGGTTAGGGTTGCAGGTTTACGGGTCGGGGCTTCGGGCTTAGGAGATGAGATTGGCATCGGGGCGGTCTCGGGTGTAAGCTGGTAAAAGGAATAGCCTCGGGAATTTTGCAATGCCTTTTGCCTAGACCCTCGATTGTACTTCCTTCATGTCGACTAAGACGTGTTTCCTTTTGTTGGATCCTAACCTATAAACCCTAAGCCCCTCAACCCTAAACTCTACTAACTAACAAGGAACCCTGGGTTTCAACGACCGGAAGTACACAGCACGGTGAAGGTAGCTTCAAGAGCAACACAGCCTGCTTTGCAATGTTCGGAGATCAGGGCGAGGTAGCAGCGTTCCGGAGGCGTGTACCTTCGGCCCCCAAGACCTTAAACCCGCCCAAACCCGAAGCCCTGAACCCTAAACCCTAAACCCTCGACCCTAAATCTAATCTAAACCCTGAGCCCTTAACCCTAAACCTCTCAACCTCTAAACCTTAAACCCCTAAACCCCTAAACCCCTAAACCCTGAACCCTAAGAGACGGCTCGGCATGGGCTTGCTTTTTTGGAAGCTTCGGGGCGAAGCCTACGAACCCACGATCTCCTGCACACACCTCACTAGGTTGGCCCTTTAAAGCCTCTGAAAAATACTCGTAAATAGGGTCCTACTAAGCCCAATAAGGGAAAATATAAAATGTCCCTAAGGCCTACCTAGCTCAAGGCTTCGAGGCTTTCTAGGTTTAGGGTTTGGGGCTTAGGGTTTAGGGCTTAGGGTTTAGGGGTTTAGGGTATGGGGCCTAGGGTTTAGGGGTGATAGTTTAGGGTTTTAAGGGTTTAGGGTTTAGGGCTTTAGGTTTAGGGGATGTATTTTAGGGTTAAGTTTAGGGTTTAAGGGTTTAGAGTTTAGGGCCGGTTTAGGGGTTATATTTTAGGGGTTAGGGTTTAGGGTTTAGGGTACTCCAGACTCCAAGACCATCCGTGCTGAAGGGCACAAGGGAATAGAAAAGCCTAACTTTCAGCAAAAGTGCGACGTCAAGAGACGCCAGCAGTTTGTGGGTCGCACAGCTTGGAACCATTAACTTTCATACAGTCTTTATAGGACCGCGTCTTAACCCGAACCCCTAGATCTTAAGCGCCTCATTCTGATTCACAAGGCGAATCCTAAGAGCATGCACCACAGAATCAGCCTTGTCCTTTTTCATGGTTCCCCCAAAAGGATAAACAGACCGGCTAGTAGACCTTCTTAAGTAATTCCTACTAAGGGATATAGCTATAGGGCTCTGTCTATTATTTCTAAAAGGACAAGGGTGCCACAGAATCCCCAAGTCTGGCCCTCCCCAAATCCGTGACATCCGGAGCCCGGAAAAAAAAACCTACACTTCGTGAATTTCTTAATAACTACTTCAGAGAACCCTAAATCCTAAGCCGTAAACACTTCGTGATTATTACTTACTACTAAGCCGTAAACACTTCGTGATTATAGGTACAGTTCCGACCCCTTGGCCCCAACCCTCAATCCTAAGCATACGGGTTACTATAAGGGATCTATAAGGTACTCTAATATAGGGGCCTTAATAATTAGAAAAAGGTTTTTGGGCTCCTTTTGCAGTCTACCTTAATCCCAAGTAACCTACCCTTTTAAGGACTTATATAAAGAAATCATATTAGGGAACCCTAAACAGGTAGGTTCCGTAGGGTCCAGGTAGTTATAATAAGGGAAACCTACCCAGATGCTCCATATATAGTACCATTATGGAATTAGGTCCCAAAAGACCATCCATATCAGGGCTTTGGGGACCTAATTCCATAATGGTACTATATATGGAGCCTCTAGGCTAAGGAATTTAAGCCCAAGGCACCCATCCGCCACCATCCGCGCAAGCCACCTTTGAGCCCCCTCGAGGTTGCCCTGTCGGGCCCAACCTGTGATTAAAGGAGCTCTGCTTGGGCTTGAGGAGTTGAGGGGTTTAGGGGTTTAGGAGTTTAAGAGTTTAGGGGTTTAAGGGTTTAGGGGTTTAGGGTTTAGCAGTTTAGGGTTTAGGGGTTTAGGGTTTAGGGGTTTAGGGTTTGGGGGTTAGGGCTTTAGGGGTTTGGGGTTCAGGGTTCCGTCTTGGGCGGTTTACGGCTTTTAGAGAGGATTCGAAGCAAAAGGCTTAGGGTTTAGGGGTTTAGGGTTTAGGGCTCAGAGAGTCTTCGATGCAAAAGGGTTGAACACCTAAGCCTAGAAGATCTACCTGGACCCTACGGAACCCACCTTTTTAGGGTTATAATTAGGGTAACTATACTTATAGTTACTTATAACCCCAATTAGGGTACTTATAACCTTACTTACTAAGTCCCATGATCCTCCAAGTAGGTTTCCTTATTAGAACTACCTGGACCCTGCGGAACCTACATTTTTAGGGTTCCCTAATATGATTTCTTTATATAAATCCTTAAAATGGCAGGTTACACCTGGGGTTGAGGTAGGCCTCAGGGTGGGATGACAGACCCTTTCTGAACTTAGGACCCTAGCAAAAATTATAATTTCAGCTGTTTCTTAGGGACTATAATAACCAAAAATTAGACAATATTTCTAAGTGCCCCTAGGTTTCTGAGGCTCTTAAGGATTATAATAACCAAAAATTAGAAACTATTTCTAAGTGCCCCTAGGTTTCTGCGGCTTCGGATTTAGGATTCCGTAGAGGAGCCCAGGGGATGAAATGTTACGATTTGGGAGCTTCCGAAAATTAGGGGTACCCTATTTGGGGTCCTCATAATAAGAATCCTACTATTTAGGGTACTATACATTAAGGTCCCCTATTTTCGGAAACCCCCATTTAGAGTTAGAGCTGCGTCATCTGGCGTAGGGTAGCCTTTGGAAAGCCTAGGGCTGCTTCTCGGGCTTGCCACTTGCCGTTCGCAGTGGTTTAAGGCATATATAGGGTTTAGGGTTTAGGGTGTTTAAGTGCTCCTTCTTCCGCCTGACGCAGCACTACGCCAAATCGCCAGGTTTAGGGTTTCGGGGTTTTGGTATCTAGAAAAACCTCCGCGTGAATTCAGCGTGCAGGATGCCAAATTTGGAGGGTTCGGGACACTGAACACCCCAAAAAAATGAACCCTCAACTCCCTTTGGGGGTGTACGGCTTATGACAAAGGGGCTCTTGGGGGTCTCTGAACGACGGGGCTGCAGTCTTAGAGGTGGTCAGGGTTGTTCGGTTTGGGGCTTGGGGTTCTTATGCATGCTATTGTGTTTGGGTGGCAGTTTGACCTCTTGCACGTACCTCACGAGCTTTTGAGTATGCCTGGACACGTGAGTTCTCGGAACCCCTAGACTGAACCCGAAACTGAAAAGTCCTAAACCTTGCAAGAAGACCCCCTATCGACCCTCTATGGTTCATAATACATAATGATCCCTTGACACTCACCCTTCCCAAACCCTGAACCCGAAAAGCCTGAACCCTAAACCTCTGAGATCCAGAAAACCCAAACCCCAAACCCTTGCAGAGCCCTCTTACTGGAAGCTAGACCCTAATTAGAACCTTAACCTACCCAAACCTACTTTGTGCATAGTCGGGTTTATAACAAGAGCCTACCAAAAAAAACGGGCTTCGTAGTTTCAGGAAGGAGCCCTTAAAGGAACCCCAAAACCTGTTGAGCCAGAGGCTCCTTGAACCAGCATGGCATACTCCCATGAGCTTCGTGGGAGACCCGCCACAGAGATCTTTTCGAAGAAGACCTCTGCGTCCACAAAATTCCTGGAGCAAGGCGGTAGACTAAAGTTTCGGGCCTCTAGGGATGGGTTTAGGGTTTAGGGTGTGCGCTTAGAGACACAAGGTGCAGGGTTGGGGGGGAGTGTGTGGGAGTTTAGAAGTTACAGGCCACAGCCGGGTACCAACTCCACTGATCCTCTAAGTGCACGTGGTGGCCGGAGTGGGTGATAAGTACCTTCGACACGGCCTTCCCAATAAAACGCCACGTATACCCCACTTACTAAGTGCCCCGATCCTGCAAGTATACGGCATCACTGTAAATGGCGAGCATAATCATTCGAATCAGGATTGCGAGGGTATATCATTCCACCATGAAAAAGCAGGGACCTCTAAAAGGTACCATTACCAGGTACTTGCTTCACGAAAGTAGTCTTTCAAGACCCGGGCCTGGAGATCTAACTTCGAATGGACCATAGTCTCACCTTAACCCCAAGTAACCTACCCTTTTAAGGACTTATATAAAGAAACCATATTAGGGAACCCTAAAAAGGTAGGTTCCGTAGGGTCCATTCAGAGCGAGGCGCTCCACGGGGCCGGTGTCTGAGGTGTAGGGTTGCGGGCCTGGGGTAGACCCTAAACCCTGAACCCTAAACCCTAGGACAAGACCCTTTAGGGTTTAGGGTTTAGGATTTAGGGTTTAGGGCTAAACCCGAAGACTCTAAACCCTAAACCCAAAGACTCTAAACCCTAAACCCTCAGACCCTAAACCCCAAAGTTAAGACCCCAAACCCTCAGACCTTAAACCCCCAAAACGCAAAGCCATCAAGGCTGCTGGAAATTAGCCCAAAAATTACCAATAGTATCCCTTAGGGCTCCTTACTATATCTATACTATAACAGGAGCCCAAAAACCCGATTCTAATTATGAAGGCCCTTGTATTATAGTACCTTATAGATCTCTTCTTGCAACCCGTTTGGACCCCTGTAAAGGAACCCTCCTAACTTAGGAGTGGAGAGTTGGGTTGTTGGCTTGGGGCAGTGGCTTTAAGCCTTTGGGGTCTTGCCGTTTAGGGTTTAGGGTTTAGGGGGGAAGATCTTGAACCCCAAAGCAAACACTGGTACAGTGGTATAATGGTGTAGTGGTCTAGTGCATTAGTCGGTTTAGTGGTATAGTGGTATGGTGGTATCATGGTACAGTGGTGAACCCAAAACGCCGAAAGCTATCAAACCCTACACCCTGAAATCCCTGAAACCCTAAACCCCATAAACGCTCAATCCTCAACCCTAGCCCCCGAACGCCTTCAAACCAACCGACCGACCAACCCCAAAAACCCTGTAACCAGGGTCGCTGGACCCTAAATCCTAAACCCTCGAAAGGGCAAGTCCTACAAGGAGACTCCGTCATCAGCTAAGGATCCGAAATCCTTTTCAAGGGAACACTTAATGGATGAACCCTAAACCCTAAACCCCTAAACCCCTAAACCCCCAAACCCCCAAACTCCTAAACCCCTAAACCCCTAAACCCTAAACCCCAACCCCTAAACCCTAAACCCCCAAACTCCTAAACCCCTAAACCCCTAAACCCTAAACCCCAACCCCTAAACCCTGAACCCGAAAGCCGAAATCCTTAATGGATAAGCCAGTGCGGGCGGGGTCTCCCCGTCTGCAGGGCGTTCTTGAAACTCCTCGGAGGTATCGCAGGATGTAGGGTTTGGGGTTAGGAATTTGGGGGATTTGGGGTTCAGGGGTTTAGGGATTTAGGGCTTAGGGGTTGAGGGCTTAAGGGTTCAAGGTTTAGGGTTTAGGGGTTTAGCGCTTAGGGGTTCAGGTTCTAGGGGTCTTCAAGAGCAAGGTCTTGCAGGTTTAAGTGCTCTGGACTCGATGGTTGAGGGTTTAGATGACCTGAACCCTAAACCCTAAACGGAGCCTTCTCAGCTTTGGACATGCCCAGGGATATGCCCAGGGGTAAAGGCTTCTGGGACTGTGGACTCGAGATTGATGGCTGAAGGGTTTAGAATGTTCATACTGCAAACCTGCAACCTAGGTTTCTGAGTAACCCCTTTAAAATAAGGCTACCCTTTTTCCTACTGTTCGGTTTTAATAAGGGGGCCCTAAACTAAACAGGGCAAAAGGGCACTACTCAGGAACCTAGAGAATGTTCATACTGCAAACCTGCAACCCTAAACCCTAAACCCTAAACCCTAAACCCTAAACCCTAAACCCTGCAAACGCTGTACCAGACGAACATGCTTTCTGGCGTCTTCCAGGTCATTGCGCGGTAGCAAGGGTAGAGCAGTCTTCTAGGTCTTTGGTGGGGGGGGGGGGCTGCTCCAACGGCTGGGCTGAGCCCTTTAAAGATACCCTCGATCATGAGGAAAGCAGCAATGATACGAACCCGAAACACTGTTGATGATACAAATCCTGCATGACCCCGAATAAGAAATATAATACCATAATTCCCATAGTTTGGGGTCCTTGAGGTACTGCAGGATTTATATCATCAACGGTAGTGCCATGGTTTTGGGGTGTAGTGCCATGGTTGAGAGAAGCTTCTGTTGCGGGTTGTCCCGCTGCAGAGATCGGAGGTCAGAAATTCGCCGAGCACCTGCGTCCAAAGCCTCAGTGCGGCTTTTTCGATCAGGCTTCCGGGCCCTGAACCCTAAGTTAGGGTTCAGGGTTCAGGGTTTAGGGTTTAGGTTTAGGGTTTAGGGTTTAGGGTTGAGGGTTTAGGGTTTACGGTTCAGGGTATAGGGTTTAGGGTTTTAGGGTTTTGGGTTTAGGGTTTGGGCTCAGAGCTTAGGGCTTGTCGGCAGTTCAGGGCTTCGGCTGTAGAGTTTGGGGCGGGGGCGGTACTGCAGCAGCCGAAGGGGGATGATGATTAAGGCCGGCACCACCACCATGGCCACGACGACTATCACTGTCATATCACTGCAGTCGCACCACCATCACCAGGGAAGAACGCTTGCTTGTATTTTTGCTCACTTGTGACTTTATGGGAACTTCTTCGTTGTAACTTTTCTCCCGTCAAAACCCAACGAATTCATGTAGAGGGTTGCAGAACAGCAGAGTTACCTGTGACTTCTTGTTCCTCTATTTAGGCTTTAGGGCTTTCCTTGTAGGGTGTAAGGTCTAGGCTTTAGGGTTTGCATTACGGTTACGGTTTGCAACGGGCACAACAGCATCCACTTGAACGTGACCACCTGGTGTGGGGGGGGTGTGCGGGAGAGGGGGGCTAACAACAACGTTGTGTCACGAGCTGCACCACAACAGCATCAACTTACGTGTACCCCCTGATGTGGGGGGTGGGCAGACGGAGGGGGGGGCACTGGGCCTTCCCGCTCGACCACCGGGCGAGGTTCGCATAGTCGCATACGTTGTGGGACGCACACCCGCACACACACACACACACACACACAGAGAGCTCAGGGTCTAGGGTTTAAGGCTTGAAGTCAAAGTCAAGGGTTCGGAGCTGCAGGTTTGGGCTTCAGGCTTGGGGTTTTAGTAGCTGGGGATCTGGGGTTTAGGGTGCAAAGCTAGGGTTTAGGATTTAAGTTTTCGAGTCTGGGGTCGGGGTGGAGTGGGGGCGAGGGTGGAGGTGGGGGTCGGGGTGGCGTGGGGTGGGGTCGTCAGGTGAGGTGACGTGGGTGGTTTTGGTTGTCAAAATTAGGGCCCCTTTTTGGGTCCCGAATACAGTACGGCACCTAATATTTAGGGTACCCAAGAGAGAGACCCTAATTTTGAGAACCGCCAATATGGAACCCGTGAACGCATCGAAGAAGCCGGGAGGTCCTTCGCGAAATGCTCGGCACTGCAGGAGGGCTCTGCCCGCAGCGCCACTGGAACCAAAAGCCAGCGCCGCAGGAAAGCGACCTTGAGCCATTGAAACAAGAAGCTCAGGGTTTGTTTATACCTGGGGGATCCAAAAACCTACTGCTTTGGGGGCCCTATAATTCAGGGGCCATAAATCTACGATTTTGTAGGGTTTGGAGTTACAGGTAGGCTTGTGCATGGTTTTATGGAGGCAGTTTCTGTGGGATGGGGGGCCTCAAGGATGAGATGAAGGGGTATGGGGATGTAAGATGTTGGGCTTGGAAAGGCAGGCGAGTTGAGAGGTGGTGGATTTCCTTCCGCCGCTCACCCGTGCGACCCGCACGGGTCGAATCATGAAACCTCCACCCTGGCTTTCGAACGGCTTCAGCAAGGGTTTTCAAGCAGGGCTTCCTATGGCGGTTCCGGGTTAAATCATGGTTCCTCAAAACACCGACGAAAATATCTTCTGAGAACGTCAAAGCGTCCACTGACCGGCATCCGGAGGTCACCTTTGAAACGGTGAAATAAGCGAAGGCCGTGCGAGGGCTGCCGGGGGGACGGCTCATAACCGTGGCAAAGCATCCCTTTCCTGGCTCTGCATTGGAGTCACGATTATGACACTACGGTTTAGTGTGTCGGGATGAGGTTCCGGGTCTTGGGAGTAAGCTTGAGCATGCGGGTTCTGAGTTCAGGGCTGCAGCGCTCAGGGTTTGACGGTTTAGCTTGAGTCATCCTGTCCGTTAGTCTCTTACAATAGAAACGGAAAGGTTGGAATGTCATTACAGTATCCTCATGCCCTTAAGGCAGCACAAAGTATAGGGAATCCCTGCACTAATCATTGCTATCTAAGGTTCCACTTTTCTGGGTTCATTGAATAACCTCAAAGCTTGGAAACACTGGGAGCACAGCGCCAAGGTTCCCACCATCATAGAAATGCTAACAACCACCATCTCCACCATGCAGTCAGCAACACCTTGGCGGCCGCTTGACACATATTCAATTGTAGAAGCTGCCACGGTTGCCCTGACATCCGGGCGTGTGCAGAAAAGTTTACCACTGCATCCTGGAGGCAGCCGCTGTCCATCAAAATCACAACTGCCGCGAGCATTACGATAAGAAGCGCTAGAGGCCACTTGAGTGCTGGAATCATGTCCCCGCCAACCATGTCCTTGGCTGTGCCACAGACCGTTGCCTTCGAAACCCTAAACCCTGATTAAAAAAACATACAACGCTCTCTAGCGACACCCTAAGTCCAGACGTTTGTGGACAGATGCATGGCTAGAAAGATAGATAGCTAGATGAGGTAAGACCAGGCTAAAGTGGGGTAGGTCAGACTAGCTGAGCTTAGATTAGAGTAGACTGGACTGGAGATGAGGTTAGGCTGGTTTAGACTAGGTTAGCCTAGAGTAAAGCAGACTATGCTTGGTTACACGTGCTAGGTAGATAGGTAGGTATGCAGGTAGACAGATAGAAAGGTTGAATAAGATAGGTAGGTAGATCGTGATTAGGTACATATGTATGTATGTATGTATGTACGTATGTATGTATGTACATGCCTAGGCATGTATGCATGCGTGCATGTATGCAAGTATGTATATGTGTATGTATGTATATGTATGCGTATGTATGTGTATGTATGTCATGTATGTATGTACGGCCTCAAACCCTCCCGTTTACGTGGATCCGCATGGAGAGCCGTATTTGCCAGGGGGTTCTTACTGTTGGCGTAAGTCCCAAACCCCTAAACCCAACATGTTCCCGTCCATCTAGTTTAGTGTTTGATTATGGGTTTAGAAGTTTAAGGGTTAGGGGGATTACGGATTCAGGGTTGAGGGCTTAGGGCTTAGGGACTGTACCAATCAATAAGCAAGACTCTGTCACCGCCTGACGGCCACCCACGGCCATAAGAGCTCTGGATAAGACGAGCGGTCGGGCAAGGCTCTAACTTCCTGCCTCTCACGCTGAGCCAGCGATTTGGAGTTCGGAGCTCGGTTTGCAGCTTTCGCCCAAAGCCCTAAGCCCTTAAACCCTGAATCTACATTAGGGTCAGTAGGGTTTAGGGACTCCAAACCTTAGCCATCCTGCTCGCCCCCCCGGCGTCCTATGTCCACATAGGGGCCGTAGCAATTTAGTTCGGGTATATTAAACCACATGAAATATTGCATAGAAATTTCCACACCCCTGGCTTGGGGGCTGCAGCGCACTTGAATGGCTTTTGTTGGGAATATCGGTATATGAGGAGGATTTTATGCAAGTTTATGGCAGGGGGACCCTACTAAGCGCCCTCCCTTACTGCGTGGTCAGCATGTCCGAGCCGACGAGGCCCCAAAGCACCAATCATTCCCAGAGCCTTTAAGCTCTAAGCCCTAAACCGAAAACCCGAACCCCTAAAAACCCCTTGGGTCTTAATGGGAATGAGGGAAGGGATCTCCACGATGTTTCCTTTAAGGTGCCGTGTTGAAGTCCCTTCCACCCACTCCACTATTCCCTGCTAGGAATAAGTAAACCGCCTGAATGCCCCTAAGCCTTACCTTTGGTTACTAGGGAATGGAAGAATGGTAGTAATACAATACGGTTGATAATATAAAAATCCTGCATGACCTTGAGGACCCTAAACTATGGGAATTATGGTATATTCCTTGTTATGCGTAATGCAGGATTTATATCATCACCCGTAGTAGATATAATTGTAGCCCATTCCTCCATTCCTTACTAACCAAAGGTAAGAAGCTAGCCAACGTCTGCCAAACCTGTAACTCTAGTACATTGACTTGCTACATGGCTTTCCGAAGGCATGTGCCCAGGCGAAACAGTAATTTGATGAACGGTTAACGGTTAAAGCAAACAGGGCGAAGAAGGGGGCCGCACACATGTTCCGCAAGCACGATGCTGCAGCACCTCCCGTAGCATCCGCCAAACGGGTCAAGCTCTAGATACGGGCTTGGTCCTAAACCCAGCATACCTTCCCAGCTGGATCGCCCTCGGTTTCTGTTGACTTTAGGATTGATATAATATGCCTGGGCTTCCCGCAGTAGCCCCTTCATTCAAAATCAGGGTGCCCTGCTCCCGGCCCCTGCTCTCTAAGACTCTAGGTTGCAAGGGAATTGAGGCTGCAGCCTGTGGGACTTGTGATATCACAACACAGGCCTTTGGGGGTTCATGCCAAATTTTCGGCTTAGGTCTCAGGGTTTGCGGGTGGAGTCCGTGGGTCAAGATCTACCACAACTACAATAATTGGCTCTTTGCGAACGCGGTCCCCGTTTCTGCGAGCACTACGTCAATGTCCAATGACTCTAGGTTGACAAACCGGGATACGCAAAACAGCGACAAGTACGAAGCTCAGCGTAAACGACAGCAGAAGCCAGAAGCACAAAGCAAGATAATGTAGGAACCTGATTAAGAAATCTTGGGCCTGTATTCGGGTTCCTTATATGAATCCTGCTATTTTGGGGGTTATGGGCCCAGGATTTCTTAACCAGGTTCCTACATTAGCGGGGAGGGGAGGGTGCCAAATCTGAGCCACAGCTTCTGCCGGAACACCTAGCGCCGGTTTAGGGCCTTCGGGTGTACGCCCAACTTACAACTAGGGCACTTAGAGGGTCATGAGACTTAGTAACTACGGTTACAATGAAGGTAACTATACTTATAACACTTCTAACTATAGTTATAACCCCAACTAAGGTACTTATAGCTGTAGTTACTAAGTCACTAAGTCCCATGAACCTCCAGGCATGAACCTCTCTACCCTGATGCGACCCTAGAAAAGCGGCACGGCAACAAAGAAACCATAAAGACCAGTAGAAGCCTAGAAGCGATCCACACGATTTTTGTGTCCCAAATAAACCTCGCAAGGCTACCCAAAGCTCGAAACCGTACAACTTTCAGCCCTGAAGCCCTACATGCCCTACACCCTCGAGTCCAAAACCCTAACCCTGAAGCCCTTAACCCTGACCTAAAGAAACCCTTAAAATCCTAAACCCCGAAGCCCTTAGCCTTCCTTCTGGGCCTTAAGCCTTAAAGAATAAACCCCAAACCTCGACCCACAAACTTCGAGGTGTAGCCCTAAACCTTCCTTCTCGGCCCTAAGCCCTACAAACCCAAAACCCTAAACCCCAAACTCTAAACCCCAAACTCTTCACCCCTTCAAACCCTGGACCCTAAAGCCCTAAACCCCAAACCCTAAACCCCGAACCCTGAACCCTAAACCCCAAACCCTAAACCCTAAACCCCTGAGTCCCAAGGGCCTCGAAGACCTGGCAACGTGTGCTGCAAGAGCTGAATCAGTTTGGGCACTGCCTCGGCTGGCAGAGTTTTGAACCTCCGGGTTTAGGGCTCAGGGTTTAGTGGTTTAGGGTTTAGGGGTTTAGGGCTTATAGGGTTTAGGGTTTAGGGTTCAGGGTTTAGGGTTCAGGGTTTAATGTTTATGATGGTTTAGGCTTTGGGGTATTTAGAACTGTTCAGGGTTTAGGGCTTTAGGCTTGGTTTAGTAGAGCTCTACAAGGGTATATGGGTTCAGAACTCGTGTTCCCGACAAGCCCCTTAATGAGAAGAGTAGCCCTTCTCCGTCTCAGGGAACCCCAAGAGAGAAAGGGCAAAAGGTTATGAATTACTGGGGAAACTTGGAACTGTAGGGTCTGTTTATGTAAGGTTTAGGGTTGGTTTATAGGGCTTGGATTGGTTCTAAAAGGGTCCAGGATTTGGGGCATCGTATACAGGATTCAGGGGTTTGATAGGTTTAAGGCCAAGACAAGCTACCCACATGGCACCCAGAGCCCTCAATGATCCTATGTGACCAGCAAAAAAGTCGACAGGAACCAAACTGCTGACAAACCCCCACACACACACACAGAGACATTCAACAACCAATTAGGCAAACAATGTTTAGGGTTTAGGGGTTTAGGGGTTTAGGGGTTTAGGGGTTTAGGGGTTTAGGGTTCAGGGCTTAGGGGTTTGGGGGTTTAGGGGTTTAGGGGTTTAGGGTTTAGGGTTCAACCATCAACCCCCAGGTGCGTGGCCCCACATTCGAAGGCAGCGCCACAGCTTTGACCTCGAAGCGCGGCGGGAGCCCTGTGTCCCGTTCTTGCACGGAGCGTCTTCGTGTTTCGGCCCAAGGGTTTCCCAAGGGTTCAGGGCTTAGGGCTTAGGGGTCTAGGGGTAGGGGTCCTTATAGTAAGGATCCTACTATTTAGGGTGCTATAGTAAGGATCCTACTATTTAGGGGGCTATATTAGGGTCCCCCATGTTCGGAATCAGGGCTTTGGGGTTTCAGGCTTGGCGTTTCCGGTTTAGCCTGTCATGACTCAAAGGGGAAATGGAGGGACCCTTAATAAGGACCCCTACCCTATACTGGGGCTTTATAATGGGTATATAGTAACTTATTAGCTATATGAAGGGTATATACCTAGGGGTCGCTATTAAGGGTCCCTCCTTTTACCCTTGGAGTATAGGTTATTTTCAAGGAAGGTAAGCCGAGACCATCCCGAGATCCACATTCATTGCTCCCCCCTGAACTCAAGATCCCCAGCTGCCCCCTGCCCGAAACCCTAAGCCCTAAGCCCTAAACTCCTAAACCCTAAACCCCGTAAACCCCAAACACTGAGTCTGGTGCGGCAGTCCTCTGTGAGGTACTTGAGGGCCTCGGAATTGAGTTCTGCAGGATGGCTTTATTGGGCCCCAAAACAGCACATAAGCAAAAATTAGGATAGGGATATCCCATATAGACACCCTCAAAAGGAAGCCCAATAAGGTAGGGATATCCCGGTACAAAAGCTTATGCTTGTGTGCTTTTGGGTCCCCAAGTTCAGGGTTTTGTGTTTTGAGGGTTTTGCGGTTTGGGGCTTGTGTACTAAGAGTCGAGGTTTTCTTTTTTTTATGGGCCCTTTTCGAACTGCAGAACAGTTAGAATTCCTGTACTAGGAGGAGCCGGTGGTTGGGGCCTGATTTCTTGATAGCAGCTGAACCCCATAGGGTTCAGGGCTCAGGATTTAGAGCTTAGGGCTTAGGGTAGGGCTTCGGACGTGGTTTTTCGGGTTTAGGGCGAAAGCCCCAATCCTCAACCCTAAACCCTAAACCTTTCAAGAAATCCCCGAACCCCAAAACCGTCAGACAAGCCTAAATTCTGAACCCCCGAGGCCCCACAATCCCAAATGGGGGGCTTCCCATAGTAAGGGACCTTCATACAGTACCCTAAGTAGTAGGATCCTTGTTATATGGACCCCAAAATAAGGTACCCCCCCCCCCCCCCCCCCCCCGAATTTTCGGAAACTCCCAAACTCCAACTCAGACTTCAGTTGAGTTGGGGCGGGTGTCTGAAATTCGGGCCAGGAACACGGAAGTTGGGGTTTTGGGGTTGGGGTCTTCTGGATGCTTTGAGCCCTTAGCCTTAGGCTCTAAGGACTCATATTTTCAGGCTTTTGGGCCCAAAGACCATACTATATAAGGCTTTCGGGCTATTTTGAGCCTTAGGGTTAACCTTAAAACCCTAACCCGACAACCCGAGACACTAATTTTGCGGAAAGACAATCCCCCAAAGCTCTATTCTAAATATTTAAGCCCCAATGTTCAGCCCTGTCTGAGGCTCCAGCGATCACGGCGGTCTGCTCAGCATCGGAGTCCTCAACACGGCGTGTCGGCTGAAACGCACACAGACTTGCCCCCCCCCCCCCCCCTGGCAGGCATTACTTTAAACCTCCAAACCTACCTCTTAATCGACATGTAGGAAACTGAGAAATGTAAGCTTCAAGGGCTTAGGAAGGATTTAGAATCTAGGGTAACCGTAAAGTCTACAGCGGTTGAGGCAGCTTAAGTTCCTTCTACGGTGTCGTAGGCTTTTCTGGCTCTCTTCAGAGGTTCGTCATCAGGCTACAGGCCAACACCAGGCCTCTCGGCGTTCTTGCGTGTGTTTGTGTTTCATTTCAGTCGCAGCTTTGCTCACACTCATGTCTCGCATAGTTTGTGCCCTTGTTTCGCCTTGTTCATGCTGTTGATGTGTTGCATGGTCCGGGTTTTTTGTTTTACTGTTGTGGGGCTACCCTAGTTTTTTGGGGGTTTAGGCTTTGGGGAGGGTTTAGCGGTGAGGTGTAGGCCTAGGGTTGGGGTTTAGGGCTTAGCGTTTGCCAACCTCAAACCCCAGCGCATCCCAGCGCATGCAAGCCAACACCAATGAACCCGAAACCCTCTAAACCCTACACCCTAAACCCGAGCTGAAAGAAGCAAGAACCCTCTGGGCTCTCGCACAGGAGCCCGCAACCCGAAGAGCCAGAAAGAGCTTTAAGCCGGATTCAAACCCTATGTGCTGGTGATGGAATTATGTCCCAAAGACCATCCATACCAGGGCTTTGGGGACGTAATTCCATAATGGTACTGTCTATGGAGCCTCCAGGACAGTTATCCCTAAACCCTAAACCCCTATACCCTCTATTAGGATTCCCTAAACCCGAGGCCCTAGCCCTGAACCCAAAACCCTAAACCCTCTCTCTATTCTCCATTCCCGCTGTGGAATGGCCTCCGAATCGAGCATCCGCACCAGCGCCGGAATGGCACCTACTTCGCACAAACTGACGGAAGGGCAGCTCTTTAAGGGTGCCCGAGTCTTGGGTTTAGGGTTTAGGGTTTAGGGCTTAGGGTTTAGGGTTTAGGGCTTAGGGTTTAGGGTTTAGGGTTTAGGGCTTAGGGTCCTTTTTGTATGGGTGCTGTGCCGTGGTTTTCTTATGAAGGGGGGGGGCGAAGAAGGAACCGTAATTTAGGGAACCACCCGAAGTGCCATGCATTTCTGTACATCAAACCCCCGTATTGTTGTTCTTCTTGTGATTGGGAACTAAGCCTAGATAGTTCCCGGAAGTTTAGAGAAAGGTCCTTGACCTCACACCCCTGAGCCCTAGACGGTAAGAAAAAGATGACCTGGGCAACTACCGACAGAGTTTTCAAGAGCTGCCCATCTAGGAGATTCAGAAAATGGGTTATCTGAATTTTGAGCCCTCAATAAAACTGATAGACAAGGACCCCGCCAACAAAAAACTGAATGTCAAGGTCAAGAAGCACCCTCCCCCCCGGCGAGGTTTTCCTGCCTGGCGTTCAGTGGCTTTGCCGGGATGGGTCTGTCGCTTTTCCAGATTTTTTAGGTGCTGACTGAGACTTGGATTGTCTTACCCTAAGGCTCAACATAGCCTAAAAGCCTTACATAGTGCAATCTGAAGTGCCGAACAGGACTAAAGTACTGTGGCGTGAACCGGGCATTTGGCAAAGCTCTAAATGCCAACCCTCAAACCGCACCCTACACCCCACCCTAGCACCCTAAACCCGAAAATATATTGAAGACCTAAAACCTTAAACACACCTAACCCTAAAACCTAAATCCTACACCTTAACCCTAAAACCTAAACCCTAAACCCTAAAACCTGAATCCTAAACCCTAACCCTGAAGCCCTAAAACCTAAACCCTCAAACCCTAACCCTACAGCCTAAACCTAAACCCTCAAACCCTAACCCTAGAGCCCTAGAGCCCTAGAGCCCTAGAGCCCTAGAGCCCTAAAGCCCTAAAGCCCTAAAGCCCTAAAGCCCTAAAGCCCTAAAGCCCTAAAGGCCCGAGCCCTAAAGCCCTGGCTGGCCTGCGTTGCTCACCTCCTCCCTTATCGCTCCGTCGTCCTCGGGGAGTTGGGGTTTGTTAGGGTTTAGGGTGTAGGGGTTTAGAGTTTAGGGTTTAGGGTTTAGGGTTTAGCGTTTAGGGTTGTTTAGGGTGTAGGGGTTTAGAGTTTAGGGTTTAGGGGTGCTGAAGGCCTGGACTTAGGGCCTAGAGGGCTTATTGTTTTGGATTTAGGGTTTAGGGTTTCGGTTCGGGGTTCTGGTTTCAGGCTTGAAGTATCAGGTCAAAAGTTTAAGGGTTGAGGGTTTAGGGTTTGGGTTTTGGGGTTTAGGGATGGGCTTGGAACAGTAAACCAATTGAAAAAAGGGTGTCTTTTCTTCACTGACACTCGTCTGCAGCAACCTCTGTTTGGTGTTGAAGCCGTTTGATACAAAAGCACGCGCTAGAGCTAGCCCATGCTGTCTGTCGAATGATCGGAATCCGTTAACAACTGCTGTTACCTACTATTGCTAGTCGCAGACACAGTTCATGACTATGAAGAAAGCCGCATGGCCCCGATAGGTCCCAAAACAACATATCTAGATCCTGCAATACGACAAATGGGGCTTAGGCTTCCTTGCTGTCCCTCCAAGACGTGCCGACTTGGAGGTTCACGGCTAGTTCTCAAAGCAGGGCTTGTGAGGGTTTAGTGGGGCTTGGCACGCACCTGAATCGCGTGCAGAAACTACCTCGATTAGAAAACTCATTATCCCAGAGGCTCCATATATAGTACCATTATGGAATTATGGAGTTAGGGCCCAAAAGACAATCCATATCAGGGCTTTGGGGACCTAATTCCATCATGGTCCTATATTTGGAGCCTCTAGGTATCACTGCGGCTACATGGTCAGATTGCAGCCGTCCTAGCAGTGCTTAAGTCCCCTGATCCTTAGGGCAGGTTTGTGGTTTAGGGCTTAAGGCTTAAGGTTTAATTCGGACAGAATCCTATGCCACAGAATCCAAAACCCTGAACACTTCCCATATCTCAAGAAGCATTAAGCCTCGCCAGTCCTCCCCAACCGACGAGGCCAGAAGACCCATCAGCAGAGCAGCCAGAACACCAACCTCTAGTGGCTCTTTTGTTGAGTAGTTTCGGGTATAGGGTTTGGGCTTTTGCTTGCAGGCCTTGAGAGGATGGAATGTTAGGATCTAACGGGTTTTCTATGGCAAGTTTACAGGCACGTTGTGAAGAGTTCCACGGGGGCTTATGCTGGGGGACTTCTGCATATGGTTTGGAGTTTGGAGGGGTGGAGGTGCCACGCATACTCGACTCATATTCACAATGAAAAAGCTGCAACCCTAAAACCACAAATTTGACAAAGCAAGTCCGAAAGCCCTCAAGCCCCAAACCCGAAAACCTGAAACACCAGAATTTTAAACCCAAAAATCTAGAGTCACTACTATTGCAGAATTCGGTCTTCAGACACCACATCAACTTCTCTGGTGTACCTGAATCTGCGTAATGATCCCCTAGCCCACAACACGAAGCCAACCCGAACCACAAACAACCACCAAAATCGTACACATATGGACCCTCTGCTAATCCTCACCATAAGCTGGGGCCCCGTCCGTCCGTGGATCCTGGCACAACCGATGCCGTTGCGCAGCACTTCGGGGGGTTGGGAGGGAGTATGTGGGTCAGGGCTTAGACGCTTCGGCCTGGGTCTAATGCCGGAAGGCCTAGGTTTACTTGGAGATTCTGGGTAGTTCTAAGTAGGTTCATAAGTCCCCTAATATGGGTTATAAGTACAGTTACCCTACTTATAACCCTACTTCTAACTACCAACCTCCAAGTAGGGTTTTAAGGGGTTTGTCCTAAACTCTGAGCCTTAAACTTCCAACTCTAAACCAGAAGCCCTAAACACTCAACCCTTTCGGTTTAGGGTTTTTTTTTTTAAAGTGCAATGACCCCTTTCCCACTCCGCACGCAGTGCAGGTCTTGAGCCCGCCTCATGGGCATACACTACAAAGAAGGGCATCGGCCAGATGCACATACGGCAACCGGACATCCCTGGTTTAGGGTTTAGGGTTTAGGGTTTTGGGGCTTAGGGTTTAGGGTTTAGGGGGTTTAGGGTCCTTTACCCCAAGGCAAAGCAAGAACCATGGATGCTCGACCTGATCTGCGACGAAATTCCCACGTCCCAAGCTCGATCCGTTCTGATGCCAACGGCTACAAGCAGGGGTTTAGGGTTTATAGGGGTTTAGGGTTTATGGTTTAGGGGTTTTACTAGGGCAAACCCTCTAAAGTCGCAACGGATTCGGGTCTTGGGGTTAGGGTTAAGGGTTTAGGGTCGGAGCGTAGTAGAAAACTCTTACCAATACCCATTGGGTCCCACGCAGACCAGCAAGATACCAACGCTGAAAACCGAACCCGCTTTTACCAAGACCCAGGACCTGAAAAGCGTTAGGGTCCAGATCAAACTATCTAAATCCGAAGCCGTTAGACCCTGAACCTTGGATGCTGCCCCCACTCAGTAACAGTTGGATAACATTCATAATATGGCTGTATTAGGCCTTTAATGGTTGCCCTATAATAGACTGTTACTGTATGGGGGCAGTATCCAACCTAATCAATCACTCCAAAGGCCCCCTTTGCTACTGGACTCAAGTCTAGCCAGACGACGACCGGCAATCATCTTGACTGGGCCGACTCTCCAGCTCAATCCCTAAACCCTAAACTGCCCTAAACCCTACACCCCAAACCCTAAACCTCAAACCCTAAACCCTACACCCCAAACCCTAAACCCTACACCCCAAACCCTAAACTTAACCCTAAACCCTAAACTCGAAACCCTAAACACCTGAACTCCGCAAGCCCAAGCTCCTCCGCCCAGGGGTGCTTCGGCTCTAACAAGTTCTCGATGGCCTCAGGGTTTAGGTGTATAGTAGAAGCCAGAAAGTTGGAACACGGCTTTAGAAGGATTCGTGCTAGGATCCCTTATAATTTACCTTAAGGGCATGAGGAGAATGATGTTCCAACTTTCTGGCTTCTACTATAAGTACCGAACCATGATACAGGGGGATGTCATAAATTACAGTCTCATTCTTTCGACATCATGGTAACGTCGTATATGGGACCGAATACTTCGACTACAGCTTTGGGACTTTTTATGCTATGACTAGAACAGGGCGGCATAAGGAGTACTGTTGCCAATTATATCATGAGCGTCAAACCAGTAAGACTCAAAACGAGAATGCCACCCTGGTGGCTTGAAGAGCTTAGCGCCTCGGGGGGGTATCGCGATAGTGACTTCTGGGATCAGAGGATTGGTCCGCTTTGCTTGCCTTGGGTTAGTAGGGAATGGAGGAATGGGGTAGAATTATAACTACTATCACTACCATCCTTCCATTCCCTACTAACCAAAGGTAAGTTTGGGGACCAGGGGTGTTGTCAACTCCTCCACGGCCTGAGCCTGCGGCTTTAGCCTGCCTCAGATTTCGGAAGGATTGTGCAGAGGGCAGGGAACAACCCCAGCCCCAACCACATATTCTGAACTGCATGATTTCGAATTAAAAAGGCAGGGCAAAAGGAAAACACTTTCAATCTCCTGTCCACAGCCCCCCTACAACAGCGGATCTTTCGGTCCGGGAGGAACAAAACAAAAACCGACACCCGGACCGCTTATGAAACAGAATACCGAAACAGAACCTGCAAAGCTCTGAGAAACTAAAAAATCCTGTGCCATCCTCGGGGTAATGATCATAATAATAAGAATAGCAATACCAACAGCTAGAGCAAGAATACTTGCAGTAACAACAATGATATGACACCGTAGGAGTTATGAAAGTAGAACCGTAACCACCGAAACTCTTCGGAGCCTGCTTGGAATCCATGAGCTGAACCATAGCCTTCAGGTCGCTGCTTCGAAACGCCTGCGGTGTCGGTCTGGGGTTACCTTAACCCCAAATAACCTACCATTTTAAGGACTTATATAAAGAAGTCATATTAGGGAACCCCCAAAAAAGGTAGGTTCCATAGGGCCCAGGTAGAGTTTAGAGTTTAAAGCTTTAGGGTTAGGACTTAGGGTTTAGGTCGGGTGTTTAGGGGTTGCACAATGCTCGGGTAGCAGGGTTTGGAGTTAGGGCTTTAAGGGTTTAGGGCTTAGGGGTTTAGGATTACGGGTTCCGGGCTCTGCGGCCTTAAGGGTTTGAGGGCTAAAGGTTGAGGGTTTTCGGCTTTGGCGGTTTGCAAAGGGCTTGGGGAAGAGGGTTTAGGATGTAGGTGAGGGTATCAGCAGGTTAAATCCTAGGCCAGGCAAGGGTATCAGCAAATGGTAGCAACATCCCCTTGCAGTCCCCAATCTACCTATGTTATCACATACCCTATAGAACCACGTTTGACTGTGAAGACGCACTACTTTGGGTTCAAAAGATGACTCTAAGCATGTCCACCCCGAACTCGAGGCAATCCCGAGCCGAGGATTTAGAACAAGCTTCTGGGGTGCATCAGAGTGTAAGTATACAGGGTCTTGCCCTGCCCTGCCCTGCCCTCCCCCGCCCCTGCCCTGTAGTGCCCGGCCGTGCCTGCCCTGCCGTGCCTGCCTACCCTCCCCGGCCTGCCCTGCCGCGCCCTGCCTGCCCTGCAAAGGAATACTGCCACGAATTACTGAAACTTCTGGAAGAACCATGGGCCGATAGCATGGGCCCTTAACCTTGGGATCCTTATGTACCTACTATATACCCTATATAGACTCTGAAGGGCCCCTAGAACCCCCTCAAAAAGGCCTAAGGGTCCATATTAGGGGCCCATGCTTCCAATCCAACCTCCCTAAACCCTGAACCCTGAACCCTAAACCCTGAACCCTGAACCCTGAACCCTAAACCCTAAACCCTAAACCCTAAACCCTAAACCCTAAACCCTGACCCCGAAGCCTCTAAACCCAAAGCCCTGCTCCCGACGTAGAAAACCGGCGGCGGGCACCTCATCGAACCTGTCTGCCTCGGAGCAGAAATATAGGGGCCTTAATAATTAGAATAGGGTTCCTTTAAAGGGGTCTTTAGGGATCTATAGTAGGTTCTATAATCTAGGGGCCTTAAACAATTAGAATAGGGTTTTGGGCCCCATTGCAATAGAGTTATAATAAGGAAGCCCCCAAAATAGTATCGGTAGTTATTTGATGGGAGGCCAAAAGGGGGGGTTTAAGATTCTTGGGGTAGGGGGTTCCCTGAATAGGAGCCCTATTATGGGTACCCTAATCCCTACGAAACCCCCATAGGCTAAAACCCCGCAGGCTTACGGTTAAATGCTTGGTGGAAGTTGTTTAGGGTTTGGGAGTTAAGTGGCTTTGGGTTTAGGACTTCTATGGAAATTGTTCAGGGTTTCTGTTTTGAGTTGAACTGCGCTCCCTGTTTAGGTGGTTTATGGTGCATGGTTTGGGTTTAGGGTTTGGGACTTCTATGGAATTTGTCTAGGGCGGTTTCGGATTTTGGTTTAGAGCTCCATGTGGGGTTTCATTGGGGTTTATAAGGGCTCTTCATGCTCCGGCGGGGGGGGGGGGGGTGGAAGTGCAAGGGATCGTGTGGGTTTAAGGTTTAAGTGTGCGGCTTCGTGACGTGTGGATGCGAGCGGCAGCTGTCTCCCAGGAGTTACTTGTTGTCTTCTAGAGTTTGGCAGGCTGGGTTTAGCTTCAGGCGGGTTGGGGTTTAGGGCTTCGGGGTTTTGGGCGCAATAGATCCTAAACCCATCATCAACCCAGAGACTCCAATATCCCTTAATTAGGGAATAATCCTTAAATCATATTAGGGATCCTACTATATTTTAAGGTATATTCCTTAATTAAGGGATATTGGAGTCTCTGGGGCATTGCCACTAGGTGTCCTCGCGAGCGATCGCACCTGCACGATACGGGTGCGAGTCGCCTCAGTAGGCTCGCCAACCTGTGGGAATTGCATCAATCCTGAAATTCCACAAGCCCAGAGACTCCAATATCCCTTGATTAAGGAATATTCCTTAAATCATATTAGGGATCCTTACTATAATTTAAGGAATAGTCCTTAATTAACGGACGGATATTGGAGTCTCTGGGAGGTCGGAAGCGCAATGCCGGGAGGCGCAGAGCTGAAAGCGCTGGTCGTAGCGCCCCGTCCGGTTGCAATGACGGCACACTTGGAGGTTCATGGGCAATTATAAGTGGGGTTCTAAGTAAGGTAACTATCATCATAATAAACCTATATTAGGGGACTTACAACTCCACTTATAGCTACCCTAAAACCCTAAACCCTATAGAACCCTTCAAAGAAACCTAAACCCTACCCCCTGTAGAACACTTAAAGGCACCTAAACGCCACTTATAACTACCCATGAACCTCCAAGCAGGGCGGTGCCGCCGTTGCGCTTCTTGACGACACGCGCTGGCAGTCGAGATGCAAAGTCGAGGATCTCCGTTAGAATAGGGTTCCTTTTAAAAGGGGTCTATAAGGGTTACTATAAGAGATGTATAAGGGTACTATGATACAGGGGCCTTAATAGTTAGAATAGGGTTTTGGGGCCCATTATACGATATTTAGAATAAGGAACCCCCAAAATATTCTAGGGAATAATTGAGGCTCCTATGTTAGCTGGGCAGCGCCTTGCCTTTCCTAAACCCTAAACCGCAATCCTGAGGCAGGATGGCTAAACTCCCTCGCTGGGAGACCCCAAGCCAAATCAAAGGATCGGGGGCCTTGGTGAGCGGGATACAACCGGTCCTAACTAGGTTGGCCCCTTAAAGCCTCTGAAAAATATTCGTAAATAGGGTCCTACTATGTAAGCCCAACAAGGGAAAATATAAAATGTCCCACAGGCCTACCTAGCTAACTCTAAGCAAGACGGAATGAAGTTCGGTTAAAGGGTCTCAGCCTCCGCAACGCTCCAGCTGCAAGCTTGGCATACTGTTTGCGGTTCAAGCTTACTGTAGGTTCCAAGGTTTTTTTTTGAGCACCTTTTTCCATCTGCAGATCCAACTACGTCCGGAAGCCTCATCTAGGTTCCAAGGTTTAGGATTTGGGGCTTAAGGTTTAGGGGCTGGCTACACCAGACTGAGGGGCTCTTGGGCCTACCCTAAACCCACCCTAAACCCTACTTTGAACAAGACCCTGCAACCCGTCATAGAACCCTCATTAAGGACCCTATAAAACCCTTTCGCCAAGACGTTCTAGAATTTCAGCCTATCAAACTTCAAAACCCTTCTAAAATCCTTATTGAAGTCCCTACAAAACCCGAAAAATCGCTGTTACCCGTTTAGAAAACCCTGTACAACCCCTACGGAGCCCCTACACAACACTGAAGAGACCTTCGACACCACTCTGCAACCCAAAAGAGCCCTTATTATAAAGCCCCTATAGCGCCCGAACACCTAAACGGCCCTCTAGAACCCCCTAACCCCTAAACCCTGAACCCTTAAAGCCCAAACCACCTATAAGGAAAGTATAGAACCCCCTAAACCCTAAACCGCCCCCTTAAAGCCCGAAGTATAGAACCCCTAAACCCTAACCCCCCCCCCCCGCTTAAAGCCCCAAACCCTAACCCAGAGACTCCAATATCCATTAATTAGGGAATCTACCTCAGATTATAGTGGGATCCTTAATATGATTTAAGGAATGTTCCTTAATCAAGGGATATTGGAGTCTCGGGGAACCCACTCACTTAGGCGGAGGCATCCGGACCAGTCGACTGGTAGAAGATGCGGACCGGTGTGGAGACCTGGGTTTCAGGGTTTAGGGGTTCAGGGTTTCGGGGTTTAGGGTTTAGGGGTTCAGGGTTTAGGGGTTCAGGGTTTATGGGCTTAGGGGAAAAGGTTTGGACCCCAAAGCCGCTTGCTTAAGTTGGTACAAAATTCGTATAGGGTTTGTATTCAGGTGAATTGGGCTTCATCAGGGATTCAAAAGGCAGCTGTCCAACATAGGGGCCTGGACGATTAGAATAGGGTTTTGGGCTCCTTTACACTGTAACTATACTAAGGAACCCCCAACATCGTATTGATAATTGTTCCAGGCCGATATAGTATGCGTGTTAGACGTTCAGGAGTCAGGTGGTCGGTGGCAAGGGATCTGCCTCACCCTAAGGGTCCAAAGGACCTAGTAATTAGGTAATCGGGTTTGGGATAGTAGCTATGCAGGTTACGATTTTTGAGAGTATATGATAAGTGGGTTGGCCTTTAAACACCCTGAAAAATATTCATATATAGGGCCCCTTGTATACCCAAATAAGGAAAATAAAAAATGACCCAAAATCCAACCTAGCTCTTGGGCCCTTGGACCCTCAGGGCCAGGGCCTTATGTCGGCAGTTCAATCTCCTGGAAACTGGCGTGGAACCCCACACAGTTCAAATTTGTGGGTTAGGGTTTTAGGGTTTAGGGTTTAGGGTTTAGGGTTTAGGGTTTAGGGTTTAGGGTTTAGGGTTTCAGTATGCGGTTAAGGGCATGGGATTCAATTCTGGATGCTTATTATACCACTTATATATGCCCTATCCATATACCCACACTAGCACCCCATCCCTTGAATCTCATCCCTAAACCCTAGATTGGAAGCCGTAAGCCCGAAAGCGGTAACGTGAACCTCTCAACCCCTGCATCCTTAATCCAGAACCCTTGACCCTGTGCCACAAGAAACCTTGTACAGCGCGTATACACTCCTATTATCAAAACCCAGACCGCGAAGAGTAACTCCAGACCCTAAGCCTTAACCCCTAAACTCCCAAGCCCTAAACCCTAAACCCCGAAAACCCAAAAAACTCTAAAACCCGACGCCAAGCCCCAGAACCCCACAGCCCAAACTCTACTAGGATGCCCAGTAACCTAGGAATAAAACGGGCTCTCTTTTTGGTATTGGGTAACTTTATAAGGAACCTAGGACTACAAAAGGAGAATAAGGGCACTACTGGGCATCCCACGGTTGATGATATACATCCTGCATTACCCATAATAAGGAATATATGGTCAGGCGTCTGGCGTTCCCAGCCCCCCCCCCCCCCCCAATGGTATGGTCTGACAGGGGTGGGGGGGGGGGGGCCTGGCGTGTGCGGAAAGGGGTTGGGGCCGTTGGAGCTGCCACTGGATGGTGGGGCGGTGCTGGCGGCCAGGGCTCACGCGCAAGCCCTTCGCAAGCAAGCCGTAAACCCTATGACACAGCGCGTGCCCCGGTTTTGAGCAACCTTGACTTGTACTTAAAACGCTACACCCAACCCTAAACCCCACCTAACCGCAGGCTCTAAGCCTAAAGCAGAGCATACACCGCAAATCCTCCCTAAGCCCTTGTCGACTCGAAGCCTTATACCTTGTAGCCGTAAACCCAAAACTCAAAAGCTTAAGCTAAACCCGAAACCCCAAAACCCCACAACCACCCCACAGGAGAAAGAGGAACCCCACACCCCACACCACAGGGGAGGGGGGGGCCCCACCCTATATCCGGACCATTGACCTTTGGGGGGGGAGGGGGGGGGGGGGCTGCGGAGCGCGTGACCATATATGGGAATATGGTATATTCCTTATTATGGGTCATGCATCATCAACCGTAGGGGACCTTAATATAGTACCCTAAATAGCAGGATCCTTATTATAAGGACCCCAAAATAAGGTACCCCCAATTTTGGAAAGCCTCATATCGTACCGTATTCCGATTTGGGGCTTAAGCCCAAAAGTGCTGGGGCCCGAGACTCTTCCGAAACCTTTGGATAGTCGGCGAACCTCGCAAGGCTTTGGGGTCTGGGATGGTTCAGGGTTTAAGGGTTTAGGGGTTTAGGGGGTTAGGGGTTTAAGGGTTTAGGGGTTTAGGGGTTTAGGGGTTTAGGGGTTTAGGGGTTCAGGGTTTAAGGGTTTAGGGTTTAAGGTTTAGGGGTTTAGGGGTTCAGGGTTTAGGGGTTTAGGGGTTTAAGGTTTAGGGGTTTAAGGGTTTAGGGGTTTAGGGGTTTAGAGGTTTAGGGGTTCAGGGTTTAAGGGTTTAGGGGTTTAAGGTTTAGGGGTTTAGGGGTTCAGGGTTTAGGGGTTTAGGGGTTTAAGGTTTAGGGGTTTGGGGTTCAGAGCCTAGGGGTTTGGGGTTTAAGGGACACCCTGAGGCCCTAAAGCCCAAACCCGCCTGAGAAATCTGGGCAGGTTGGGTATTGGGAATTTAAGTATTCCAAGCAACCCAGAACAGCTCAACCAACAGCACCCTGTCGCAAAAAAAGGCACAACTGCTGAGACTGATAGTGAAAATGATACTCAGAATCCGAACACTGACCCACAAGAAGAAGAAGAAGAAAGAGGCTAGCAATAACCATTCCAGAGGCCTAACCGCCTAACCATAGTTATGATAATCAAAAAACAAACGTCACGATCATCATGCCAGACGGGTCGTTGTCAAAATTATGGTCCCTTTTTGGGCCCCGATCATAATACGGCACCTAATATTTAGGGTACCCCAAAAAGGGCCACAATTTTGACAACTACCTATATAGTAGCACTAAGAAACAGCGCCCCTGCCCTCCAAATGGCCCCAAACCGGAACCTCGAGACTCCAATATCCCTCAATTAAGGAATATACCCTAAATTATAGTAGGAACCTATTCCTGGATTAAGGGATACTGGAGTCTCCGGGAAGGAGTGTTGGGCCGCAGACATTCGCCGAAGCAGGATTAGCCTCGGGGGCGATCCGGATGCACAGCTCGAGTTTTGCGGGGTTTGGGCTCAGGGTATGAGTGGTGGCGGTTAAGTATGACATAATACGAGATAGTAGACTACAACATAAATAGAACACAACATAATGCTGCTTGATATGATATGATATGATATGATATGATAAAACATATAACATAACATTTAAAAACATAATATAACATAACATAACATATCAAAACAGAATCCAAAATAATATGATATGGTGAAACTGATAAAATGTGTTTAGATTTATATAGATAGATGTAGACCTACTCGAAGGTCATAGTAAGACACCGTGATTCATTAATCCTTTAGTCGAGACCCTGCGTCTTCGAACCTAAAACCTCCCCACCAACCGTAAATCCTGCTGCGCCCTACACCGCCAACCCCCCCCCCCCCCACGACAAGCCCGTACTATTCAGGTCTGAATAATTGGATGGGGCTTTCGGTGTACATTAAGCCAGACAAAGAAGGAGCTACAAGCGACACTTGATGACTAAACATTAACAATGTGACTCAGACTAACCCAGCAACCTATGTGCGGCTTATGATTCCAAATGTTATACCCTAAGCCCTATAAACCCTAAACCCCTAAACCCACTAGTGATTCCTTCCGCCCTGTATTCCGCACACCCAGACGAGCCGACTGGGCTCCTGACGCCCTGAAGCCTTCGCTGCATTGCGGGTGAGGACGGGCAGTTTAGAGTTTAGGGTATGCGGCTCGCGGATAGCAATCCTAAGCAGTAGTATCGGTGAGCAGTAGCGGTATTGGCCCATCAACGCCCTACCTGTTTCGGAGGCCGGGCGTTCGAAGGCTGAGGATTACTGTCTGGTGCTTAGTAGGGAACGGGGGAATGGATTATGGAGACTATTGTTGGGATTATATAGGGACTACTATAGGGATTCATTCCCCCATTCCCTACTAAGAACCAGACAGTGGATGATCTGACAAATTGACGGCGTCTGAGCGCTGGGAACTCGTGGTTTGAGGTTTTATAACTTGGCTTTGGTTAGTAGGGAATAGAGGAATGGGGTACAATTATAGCTACTATTGCTGCCATTCTTCCATTCCCTACTGACCACAGTTAAATTTACAAGGGCTGCGAAGCTTCAGGAATCCCGAGTCCAAGGCTTGTGGCCCGTTGGGCTCAGGGTTTAGGGTAGCAGGTGACTTGCTCGGAGAGAAGCTAAACCCTAAACCCCTGAACCCTAAACCCTATAATGTTTTGGGAGGGGAGGATCACCAATAAAAGGTGGCTTCTCTGTGTCAAGCTTGTGTGCTTCTTCTGTTTCTATTGGCAAAAGCTGACAGTCAAAGGAGCTAAGATGTTTGTCGTGGTGGAGTTTAGCTCCTCCTCCCTAAAGCAAACCCTGAACATCGGAATTCTACATAAACCTCGAAACCCATGAACTCCAAATCCTAATCGCTAAAGGCGGCCCAAAACCCTACCTAAAAAGATCCTTGTGCCGGCTGAGTCTTGAGGCATGAGAGCTGTTAACGAGGCAGATGTCAGGCAAACTCTTGGCGGACGCTGTGAAACATCCCAGGTCGGACCCCCAAACCATGCCCTTAGACCAAATCCGATAGGACTGATAGAACATTCATAATATAATGGGCCTCAATAATTACCTATACCAGTTCCGGGATTCATTATCATAATTATAGTATCATGGGCCCCAAAACCCTAGTCTAACTAAGGCCTCTATACTAGATGCTTTGGCCGTCCCCGAAATGCCGTCCGGGAGCCGATTATCGAGGAATCGGGCGTGGCCGGATGCATCTGTGCGATGCGCACAGCACCTGGACCACTCGATGGATCAGTGGACTTACAGTAGAAGCCAAAAAATTAAAACAGCAGTAGCCTCGTGCCCTTAAAGCAAAGTATAGGGAATCCCAGCATGAATCATCCTAAATCAATGTTCCAACTTTCTGGGGTTCACTCTAGTACGTAGGGTTATCCTACGGATGACTGGACTTAGTAGGGTTCTCCTGGAGGTAAGTACACGTAGTGGGGGTTGTAATACTTGTAACTACATTGAAAATCGCCCCGAGGAGGGTACCTATAATATCATTTACTAAGTGCCGTGACCATTTCAGCAAAGCTGGCGCAAATGCTAGGAAGTTTTTAAGAGTAAGATCGAGGCCTTGGCACGTGGAGGGGTTTGTGGCATGCCAACGTATATGTATATAAGGACTCCGAGGGGATGGTGCCAGTGCTCTTCAACACTCCAGCATCTGTGTTTGATGTTGCTTAACATGGACCGTTGTATATGTGGTCTATCCTCGAGTCTCCTGTTTTCTGGAAAGCGCACGTAGGCGTAGGGCGTAGGGAAGTATGCAGTCTTGACACTTTCTATGGCGGCTGCGATGGAGACCGCCACTGTGTAAAAGTTCAGGACACTTAGCAAGGAGGGTCATAATTAGGGCATGAGCACTCACTACAAGTATGTTTTTTGCCCCTAAGTAATGCACCTGTAACCATACTGACTAGGTTACATGGTCCTTCAAATAGCACATGGCATTGACGATTCTAGTGTTGAGAATGCCAAACCGTCAATCGGGAAACCTCATTTCGGAAGAGAGCACATCAAACCCTAAACCCTAAACTGGAGATGATCCTCGGAGTTGTGGACCCAACACATGACTGAGGCCAGAGCAGCTGTTGCAGGACCAGACGAAGACTCATCATGGTGCCTGGGGTCTTGAGGAGTGAGCAGGGTTGGTGGTTTTTTGAGGGGGGGTGTGAGGGTTTAGGGTTCAGGGTTTGGTGTCTCGCAAATGTACTGAAAGCCTTCAAGATCTATACGGAAACTGTTTAAACTTTTCAGGGAGACCCACGACAGGGCCTGAATGTCAGGATCCCTTGATCCGGGGTCTGCAGTACTCAACAAAACGTACCCTCAACCCCAAAGCCTAAGGCCCTAAAACCTAAACCCCAAACCAAAATTGCTTTTCAGCACCAAGAAACGGGGAGCAGCAGGCCGAAGCGGGGCGCATAAATTGGCGCGCGGCGGCTATGGAGATGTTTCTACAGCCTTCTCTGATGCGACGTGCTGGAAGATCTTTGGCTCTGGCTGATGACCCTTGACCTTCAACTCAACCCTAGGATCCTTAAACAGCCATGAGGATGTGGTGGCAAGTTGCATTAAGTCGACGTGGACCTATGAACGAAACAACACGCCCAACACGCCACCTGGCAGGCACAGGACAACTCGCAACTTTGCTTGAGGCCACCTGCAGCGGTCCTATCCTGTGTTGCCTGCCACCACGGTTGGGGTTGGGGTTAAGGGGTTTAGGTCTACGGCCTAAGGGCTTAAGGGCTTAGGGCAAGGCTTCGGCATTGAGGGTCGTCGCTGGTGTGTGAGTTGTTAAGGGATTCGGTGCACCCCCGGAACGAAATTATCAGGATGGGCATCATTCTGAAGCTGCATACAAACCTTGCATGCTGCAATGAAGCCTTGCATGTGAAGATACCGAGAACCATTCATGTCCGCGAAACTTCTAATACTATTACGACAGCGATGTCGATGAGGACGATCGCCGCCTCACAACTGCCATCATTATCAACTTCACAGTCATGACTGTCATCAGGAGGCAATGAACAACCATGCACATGATGACCAGTGACCACGATGGCCATCATGACTATCGCTGCACCAGTACTCCTTTCCAGCTCCCTTCGACGATTCTTGGACCTCGGCTTGCGTAGCATGCACGCGAAAGCAGATATGGCCTTTTACCCGCGGGTGAACCAGAGCTCCCAATCGTACTCTGTAAGCTCATAAGCCCAGTGAAGCAGCGTCTGCCTTATCCTGGGTTTTTAAGTAACCAGGGAGAAAAAAGATATAAACTTCTATTTCATAATGGTTCCTTTAAGAAAAAAGTATTAAAGTAGGGTACTCCGAAGCCCAGTATCACGGGTGCAACCGCTGCATCGTCGAAGGTCCTGCCGGAGCCATTGATGCGCGAGCAGAGCTGGTTGCGCCAGCGTCCGAGGAAGCCTGCAGGAAAAAAGCAAGAACCTTAAACTCCAAACTTCAAAAATCTGAAATTTTAAACCCCAAACTTCAAAATTCTGAAATCACGCAAAATTGCAAACCCCACACCCTGAAAAACTCTGAAACCCCTGAACTCTAAGGGCCACGAACCATACTTCACCCCTCGAAGTCGCCCAGAAACAGTGGCATCGTCAAAAGATTAGGGATTAGGGTTTAGGTCTTAGGGTTTAGGGGGGTTTAGGGTTTAGGGAGTTGAGGGTTTAGGGCTTAGGGTTTAGGGGGGTATAGGGTTTAGGGTTTGAGGGCTTGAAAATGCCAAGACCTCCGAACAACGCAGAAGCCCGATGCTCCCCTCGAATGGGCTTGGGGTTTTAGGAGTTTAGGGCAATTTACAGTAGGGTTTAGGTTTTGAGGTTTTGGGCAATTTAGGGTGTAGGTTTAAGCAGTTTTAGGGTTTAGGGTCTAATGACTGGTTTGGGGGTTTAGAGCAATTTAGGGTTTAGGGCCCTGTTGGAGACTCAGGCGCAACCGCCCAACATGCGACCAAGTGGTATGTCCTACTAGCAGCCACTCACAATGGGATTGGCTGGGTTGGGGGTTTAGGGCTTACAGTCACAAACTTGAAAATTAGACCCCAAAACCCAGAGTTATACCGACGACGGGGCTGCTACTATTTCGGTCTTACATTTAGATCCCTCGCGCTCCCAATCTGTAGGTGACAACCAACAGCTTGACATGCCCCGCGTCTCCCAGCAAAACCGCAACACTCTTGCACCATGCGCCCTAAACCCGACACCCGACTCCCCAAACCCGAAAAAGACTGTCACTGGGCCACGCCTGCGCAGGCTTTCCAACGCTGGATTTGCCGAGCATCATCGGGGCTACGGCGGCCCTGATCTCTTTCTGGGTTTCGGGATCTGGGGGTTGGGTGCTGATTGCGATTCGGAATGCCTGAAAATTGAAAGCCTCAATCGACATCAACATGGGAGCGGCATAATCCCCATCTGTTCGGGGTACCCTTACTTAGGGATCCTTACTACTTCGGGCCTATGTGACGGTCCCCTTTTCTCCTGAACCTCCTTTATACTGTATACTATACTATATATCATACTATATTATGCCACCTTGTACTGTATTATATACTATATGTACACTATGCCGTACTATTTTCCACGCTGCATGCACCGAGCCTGGTAGAAGCGGCAGTACCACTGAAACCAGCCGCGTGGATCTTGTTCTCGCATCCAGCCAGCCATTTCCCAGGCTGCCTGACTGCAAAAGGTTTGTTAGGTCTGGGTTGCGGGTTTGGGCTTCTCAAAGGGTCCAAGCAATAGTAAATAGTATAGTAGATACTTTTCTGGAACAGTCTTCTACCAAGCAATTGCTGTAGATACTACAGTGGTGCTTGGGCCCTTTCGATTTTTGAGGGCACGCTGGGACAAGTGCTTCATGAGGGTGCTGCTATGATTGTCAGGGCATCACAAATGTCTTTTTTTACATGTAACTCTTACACAACTCAAGCGTGGCGCCGTGGGGTCTTCTAGTCTGCTGTCGTTCCGGGGCGGAATGTCGACGCAAAGCACAACAACACAACATGGCCAAGGTGACTGTGAGAATTTATGCTCAAGTCTGTCGATGCTTCTCCCGCATTCCACGTGGCCGCCTAAGAAGCGTTTCTGCTCTCGCTAGCATCGGGCTTCGGATTTCTGGCCAACTTGGCCAAGGGATTCGTAGTTTGAAGAATACCCCTGGCTCACCGCAAAGAGTTCGATGGGTCCCTTTACAGGGAACTCCAGAAAGTTGGAATATGGTTTCAGGGTAGGATACCTTCTAATTTACCATAAAGGGTTTAGGATAATCATATTCCAACTTTCTGGCTTTTACTTTAGAGGTTTCCCTAGGATACCCAGTAACCTAAGAATAAAAAGGCCTCTCTTTTTGGTATTGGGTAACTTTATGAGGAACCTAGGACTACAAAAAGGGAATAAGGGTACTACTGGGCATCCTGGTTTCCCTACCACCAAGATCGGACTACCCAGGGCGTCTCTTTCTGGAGGCGAAAAATCCTACTTTCTACACAGGGTGGCGCTTTTGGGGCGGCTCCTTGTAACAGGAACCGCGCTTGAACCCTGATCGTTTTGGTAAACCTCTTACCTCCTCTTGTAACCCCAAACCCTAAACCCCTAAACCCCTAAATTCTAAACCCCTAAACCCTTAACCCTAAACCTCTGAAATCTACACCCCCCAAACCCCAAAAGCCTACATTTCCCAGCCCCACGAGCCCGACCTCTATGCCCCGATACCCCTAAAACCCCAAACCATAAACCCCTAAACCCCCCGAAAACCCAAGCTCTAGACGGTTTAGGGTTGAGGGTTTGGGGTTTAGGGTGTAGGGTTCAGAGTTCAGGATTCAGGGTTTCGGGTTTAGGGTTTCTAGACCCTAAACCCGGAAGTCTTAAAGAAACCCTACCGCCCGCTTTCCTGATCCTGGCCCGACTTCACGCCGTACTTGTTCGTGGAAGCACAGTACCTCCATATGCGGGATCCTTTATCCCTAAACCCTAAACCCTACTGGGTTCCTCTACGGGTTCTGCAATCCAAGGGTAAAAAGAGGGACCCTTAATAAGGACCCCTAGGTATATACCCTTAGTACAGCTATTATATACCCATTACATAGCCCATTATAGGGTAGGGGTCCCCATTAAGCCTCCTTTTCCCCTTGGATGCAAAGGCTCTTCAGGACATCAACCTATAAGGGCTCGAGGCTCCAGGCTGGGAGTTTAGGGCAACGCTGAATCCCAGACCCGAAACCCGAAACCCTGGTTAATGGGTTTGTGTTTACGGCTTCAGAGAGAGTTTGGGACTGTTTACAAATTGCCATTGAGGAGGAGATTTAAACTACGGTAGAGACAAATATAGGCAGAGGTTGACAGTCTCCTGCGGAATCCTGGAACCGAGCTCTAAACTTGAAGCCCTAAACTCTAAACCCTGAACCCGAAAACCCTAAACCTCCCCAGCGTCATGGAAGAAGAGCCTCAAGGTTGGATTTCCCAACTCAGAGAAACCCCATCTCCCATCCAAAACTAACCCAACCGCCAAGCCTCACAAACTTGAAACCCTAGAAACCCTAAACCCTAAACTCTAAACCCTAAGCCTTAAATCCTAAGCCCGAAACTGTTCATCCCAACACCCTAAGCAATCAGACCCACACCACCAGCACCTCCGGCTCAAGAAGAACTTCTCCGGCACGTTTTTGAACCAAGAGTTGGGGAACTCCTTGTGGTCGATCTTCACCTCCGGTTGCTTCGGGTTTCTGGTTTAAGGGTTCGGGTTTAGGGTTTCGGGTTTGGTGTTGATTCTTGAAAATTCCATGTTTACGGCATGTTGCTGGTTTTCGTCTTCGCAAGCCCTGCGGTCAGGGTGCACGGGCGCAAGGTTGCAGGGCAAAGCCCGACATAACATGTTCACCGGCGACACGGCGTCTGTTTCGAGATGTTAGCCAACCTGGCGTTCGAGGGCTGATGTTTGAAACCCTAAACACCCATAGAACCATAATGAAAATAACATGGTTAACATTCTCTTGGGTTTTACATGGAAAAAAATTAACCAAAAAACAAGGAGACTGTCCCACAGACCCTCCGGCTTGGGTTTTCTTTTAAGTGCAATAGCCTCTTTCTCCACTGCAGAGAGTCAGAAACTCGCTCAAGATTGAGCGTACACTAAGATGGAAACCCTGTCACTGACCACCTCCTGTACTCAGACTCCTTTGGACCATCTTGCATAGTTTAGGGTTTAAGGTTTAAGGTTTAGGGTTTGGTGTTTAGGGCTTAAGGTTTAGGGCTTACGGTTTAAGGTTTGGGGTTTCGCGCCTAAGGTTTACGGTGTAGGGTTTAAGGTTTAGAGTTTAGGGTTTCGACCCTGGACCCGAAATCGTCACAGAGAAGTATGGTTCATTCCTCTGCTGGAAAGCCCCAGAGCCTCCTGCCCCAACTCCGAAGCTCTACTTGGAGGCCCAGGGGACTCAGTAAGTAGGTTTTAAGTAAGGTTCTAGTTATAGTTGGTGTAACTCCATTTAGGGTAAGTATAAAATCCTAAACTTTAAACCCCAAAACCCTAAACCCCTAAACCCTAAACCCCTAAACCCCAAACCCACAAAACCCTAAAGCCCTAAACCCCTAAACCCTAAACCCTAAGCCCATAAAACCCTAAAACCTTAAACCCCGAAACCCCTGAACCCTAAACCCCAAACCCCTAAACCCCTGAACACCAGCAGATGCTTGGTAGCGTCTATGGCCTCCCAGGTCGGCTTCCCAAGACACATCAGGTTTGCATGCTCACGCGTGGCGCCTGCTCCTCGAGGGGCCTCAAGTCCAGCAGCTCTGGGGGCCTTAGCATTTCTAAGGCATGCGTCTGCCGAACACAAAACATTCTGCGATTAGCCATCTGCGCCAGGGCTTCCACGAGGCTGCAGTTCGGGTGAAGTTAACTGCCGGCTTGCTGTGGGTCTTATCAGATTCAGCCTGTAGGCATGACCGCTAAGACTTCCACATTCCGGTTGAGCCAGGCTCCTCTCCAAGAGTTGTTTGCGTGAAGTCAGAGTGCAAACAAACCGTTTGTCCTCCTTCTTGGTCGCGTCCTGAGACAATTTCACAAGCTTGCTAGCGGCTGCTGGCGTACGGCTTATGCAGCTATAGGGCTCCCACAGCCGGTTTCGTCTCCTTCTTGCTCACGTCCTCAGACAATTTCACAGGCTTGAGGGTGTAAGGCTGGTGCAGTTGTGGGGTTGCCACGGCCGTCTTCGTGGCCTGCGTCCTGAAAGTGCAAAGTTCCAAAGCTCGCCAACGTATGGCTGCTGCACGGATGTAGGGTTCCCACGGCTGGTTGTTCTTGTGCGGAGCCTCGACACCGCTTGACTGCTACGTGCAAATTCAGCTAGCACAAAGTTACTTAGAAGCACACATTCTGGGTGTTCTTCGCCGAGTCTTGCCTGAGTACCGAGCGGCAGGATGTTCAAGCATTTGCACTTCGGCGAGGCAAGTACTCCTCCTGGAGCTTCAGTGCCGTATTGCGTTGGCTGCCAGTGGAGCGGGTAGCACCTTAAAGGACATGCGCACAGCTTTTGTTGGCCGTTCACGAGACTCTTCTACCTGAGAAAGAAACTGTTCTACCTGAGAAAGACACCACGCTTACCACCGCCGGCCATGTCGGCTCGGAGGAAGTTAAAAGCAAGAAAAGTCGCTACGCTCAGGCTTCGTGCCAAGCATGGACGCGACACAGAGACAGAGGTCTCAAAAAGCTTCAAGAGAACCAGCGCAGGCTTCGGCTTGCGACCCGTGTCTTGGTGTTTATTGCTAGCCGTAGTAGTCAGAGTCTTCGAATTTACAAAGTGTCGATGATGTTTTGCGTGCGTAGCAGCTGTCCACTGTCTTTGACGCTCAAACTCTGTGACTGTTTCTAGAGTCTCGCTTTCTCCTGGCGGCAATGGAGCAGTCTTGAGTCCCTATAAGTCGCGTTCAAACAAGTTCGAACAAATTTGTTTTTAGAAAATGCAAAATTGTTTTTCGCAGTGCGATCAAAAATCCTCAAAACAACCAACACAAACTTGAACAGTTCCAACACAGATTTGTTGCAACACAGGTTTTCGAACACTGGGCACCACGCGCACTCGCGCGCATGCCCAAATATGATCTCGTGCACAAACACATTCGGATCTGTAAATTTTGATGGATCTGGACTCTGTATCCTTTTTCACTTGATCTTCCATCTTCGGCTCAGTCTTGACAACCTTTGACACGTCAAAGTTTGTCAAAAACTCAAACTTTGCTTGTTTCTGTTGGTATAACATGGATTTAAGTTTTAATCTAAGTGAAGAACATCTGACCAATGTTGCAAGATCGCACAAACTTCTGGCGCGGCGTGAAGGTGTCTCGTTGATTTTGACAATTGCCTACTTGCCCAAAAACCTGTCTTTCTTTTGCAAAAGTCCATCTCCAGCCTCTGTTCTTGTTCTACTCTCAAAGATTTTGCTCACATTTTTCCGTCTAGAAACCGTAAACAGTTTCGGAATATGTTTCTAGAACCTAGTTTCTGGAGTTGTATTTGAAAAGCAGTTTCTGTTTTGGAAACCAGTTTCCGGAGTTGTATTCCGGAATCCAGTTCAGGAGTTGTGTTCCAGTTTCCGCAGTTGTCCAAGTTGTGAGCTTTGTTTCCTGAAAAGCAGTTTTCCCGAGTTGTGTTTCCGGGAAACCAGTTTCCGGAGCTGTGTTTCCGGAAACCAGTTTCCGGAGTTGTGTTTCCGGAAATCAGTTTCCGGGAGTTGTGTTTCCGGAAACCAGTTTTCGGAAGTTGTGTTTCCAGCAACCAGTTTCCGGAGTTGTGTTTCCGGCAACCGGTTTCCGGAGCTGTGTTTCCGGAAACCAGTTTCCGGAGTTGAGTTTCCGGAATCCAATTTCCAAAAGGACCCACGCCCGGAAATGAAGAATCCAGGGAACGAACGTCCGTCTATAAGGGTCGGTCCTGCACTCTGCCGCGTGCTTGTCCCCTGCCTCCCTGGCCAAGAAATCAATCCTTCTTTTTTTGCAATCCCAAAAATATTCCGTCGTTAAATATAGATGCTTCGTCTAAGATCACAACTTAGAAAATGAAGACCGGCAAACGAAGCTCCGCCTAAACCCTATTTATAAGCCTCCTGCCTCAAGCTCCATAACGCCCGCAGAATCTGGTCGAATCCTAGACCCACATCCCAACCCTCAAATCGTTCAGGGTTTAAGGATCTGGAGTTTGGGGTTTGGGATAGTTTTGCCCTTAGGATGGTACTACACCCACACCCCGAAATGCCCCCCCTAAACCCTCAGAGGGTTTCGGGTTTAAAGGTTGGGAGTTTAGGGTTTCGGATAGTTTTGCCCTAAAAGGCCCTAAACCCTCAGAGGGTTTATAGGGTTTAATGGTTTGGAGTTTAGGGTTTCGGATAGTTTAGAGCTTTAGGGGTTTAGGGCTCGGTGGTCTGCTTAGAACCCTGAGCCTCCAACCCCAAATCGTCCCACTAACCTTGGCACCCAAACCCCCGCTGTCTCACCTCTCGGCCCAAGATACCCAGAGACCCCAGTATCCCTTAACTAAGGAATATACCTTAAACCAGATTATCAGGGATCCTACTATAATTTACGGTACATGTCTAAAATTCAGGGGTTAGGGATCCTAGTGTAATTTCAGGCATATTCCTTAATAAAGGGATAGGGCACCCGCTGACTGGCCTCTCGGCCCAGGATACCTGGCTTCCCTCCCCGCGGGTTGAAGTAGCATCCGCCGAAGATCCTCTGTCTGGACTGGGTTATGGGGAGTACTATAAGTGACCTTAAGTGGCTATCATAGGCATCCATTGCCCCCCACTAAGAACCGGAGGGTCATTCAAAGGATCATGGGACTGAGTAAGTGTCGCTTTCGGGGTTCCTGAATGCATACCATTAAGGCTCCATTAACGGTCTGGGTGCTTTTAGCTGTTGTTTGCGTGTTCTTTTTTGAAGTACGGGGTTCCGATGTTTAGGTAATTAAGATCTGTTCGTCTGTGCTTTGTTGGGCTTAGGGTATCGGGGTTCAGGTGTGGGGTGTAGGGGTTTTTAAGCATAACTAGTTAGCCAACAAGACTCGAAGCAATCGGAGCTTGAATGTTCAGAACAGTAACATCTGAGCACAACCGCGCTGCAATGTGCAAGTTGAGACCCTGCCCTTCCTCAGTTCACGATGTTGGGTTTGGCTTCGGTTTAGGGCAGTGGGTTGGGGTGGGGTTTATGGCTTGAATGCTGCGGCTTTCGAGCAAGCACTCAGGAGAACAACATGAACGAGGACAAGCATGAAACAGTGGTAGTGCCAGCAATAGTAACCACTGAAATCTATGTCCCCCCCTTACAACATCCTAACATCAGCTCCTCGACAAACGTGCCCGGGCCGATGTCGCGCGAAGCTTTGAACACTTTCAATCCCGGAACCCCGAAACTCTACATGAAGGTATATTAGAAGCTGCCCCCACCCTGTAATAGTGACTATAAGGATTGTATTCGGGCCCTATTATATTCCTATTTTACCACTATTGCAGGGTGGGGGCCCCTTCTAAGGTATATAAAGACGTTCAGGGATCAGATGCTCCCGGGCTTCTTCTCCTGGGCACGAAAATGGGAGTTTGTCACAATTGCGGGGCAAACCCGAAACAACAAGTTTAATCTTTGTTACGAAATACCTCTAAACAGGATACCTGTACCCTAAACCCTAAACCCTACTTTTCAGAAACCCTCCAAATGCTGCCTGGCGTCCCCGCTTTGATGCACTGCGCAGGCGTCAGATTCGGCTCAAAACCCAGAGCATCTGGGAAAATCAGCCTCTCACGCGGTTTAGGGTTTAGGGTTTAAAGTGTAGGGTTTCAGGTCTAGCGTTTAGGTTTAGGGTTTAGGGTTTTAGGGTTTAAGGTTTAGGGTTTAGGGTTTGGGGTTTAAGGCTGAATAATTAGAGTAGGTTTTTGGGCAAGGAACCCTAAAGATGATATTGGCCGGGCTTTAGGATATCAGGTTTCAGGGCTCCAGCCTTAAATGGGGGTTTTCCAAGATAGGGGACCCTAATATAGTACCCTAAGTAGTAGGATCATTATTATAAGGACCCCGAAATAAGGTACCCCTCTTTTCGGAAACTCCCAAATCCTAGATCGACAGCGGCAGGTTCAAATCAGTCGTATGATCATGACAACGAGGGCATTGTTCCTGAGGGTTCCTTTATATAAGTGTATTACTATTCTGGAAGTATAGTAAGCAAAACCCCAAAAAAACTATTCCATTAAGGCCCTGTATCCTTGATACTTAGGGTTGGGGGATCTGGTCTTCAGGATACCGGCTTTTGCCCCAGATCCTAAACCCCTACACCCCTAAACCCCTAGACCCTAAACCCCGGATCCTAAACCCCTAAACCCCTAATCCCTAAAACCCTCAACCCCAGATCCTACACCCTAAATCCTACAGACCCGCCCCTGCCTCCCAGCTGAATCCCGCTTGCCGCTGTGAGGGCGTACCTTCGCGATACCAGATTTAGGTTCGTAGTTTAGGGTTTTTTTAAAGTTGACATGCGCCCCTTTCTCCGCTGCGCCGGCTTTGTGCCATCAACTTAGAACAAGTGAAACCCAGACCATAGTTTAGGGTTTAGGGTTTCGGGTTTAGGGTTTCGGGTTTCAGGTTTAAGCCGATCCTTGAAAGCCTCACCATGCCCCCTCTCGAATCTAGACCGTAGAAACCCTAAGCCCTAAAGTGTAGCAACTGACAACCCGAGACCCTGAACCTTCCCCCCCCCCGAAAGCCTCAAGCCTGAACCCCTGCCGTCTAAACCCCAATATGGGAGTTTCCGAAATCAGGGGTACCTTATTTTGGGCTACATATAATAAGGATCCTACTATTTAGGGTACTACATTAGGGTCCCCTATTTTCGGAAACTTCCATATGCCTCTCGCCCATCTGTTTTAAGGCAAGTAGCCCGTCTGGTAACCGCTGCTATAAGGATTGCTGCAGGTTCCATGACTCAGGGTTTGGGTCCTAGCTTCGGGTTCAATGCCTAGTTTTGGGGGTTACGTCCGCTTGGTCTAGGGTTTCAGATCAACTCAAGGGCCAGCGTAAGGATCCGTAGTAATGAGAGAACACTACTGGGTTCTTGTTAAGGGATTTAGTTTAAGCTACCATAAAAGGGATCTATAGCAAATAATGTGGTCTCCTGATTATGGTAACTTCAATTAAACTCTTTAGCAAGAACCCAGACTAATGAAGGAGCATGCCTGCAAATCATCGTCAGAATTCTTGAGACAGTTCCCTCAGTTCAGGACAACGACAGACATTCTCTCCAAGGGTAGAAGGAGGGACCCTTAATAAGGACCCCTAGGTATATACCCTTAACATAGCTATTATATACCCATTATCTAGCCCGTTATAGGGTAGGGGTCCCCACTAAGGGTCCCTCCTTTTCCCCTTCGATTCTCGCACGGATGGCCCAAAACCCTAAGACCGCCAACCCGAAAGCCCAAAAACCCTAAGACCGCCGACCCGAAACTCCAAAAAACTCTAAACCCCACCCTTGGGGGAGTATGGACTAGGGTTCCTTGAAGGGATCGAAGAGGGTACGAGAAGGGTACTGTAAGGGTTTTAGGGGGAGGGGGTAGGGGGCTATACTTCCATTAATAAGCCTGATTAGGTCCTTATTATGGGCCTACCCCCTCCCCCTATGACCAATCGAGACCAGATTACAAAAGCACTTGGATAATCATTGTAATACACAAAACTAGCATTCATTGTGAGCAATGACCCTACAATAAGAATGGCACTAAACCCTAGACCCTAAACCAATCGTGATCAGAATAATGATCATCAGTGGCACACTATACTGAACTTAGAACCCTCGCAAAAATCATAATTTTAGCTGTTTCTTAGAGATTATAATAACAAAAAATTAAAAACAACTTCTAAGTACCCCTAAGATTAACTATGGAGCCTCTAAGAACCTGGCCTGCGTGATGCTGCCAGGCGAGGGGCTCTTCGAGCCGCCCTTTGCACCGGCGGTGTCGTGCGCAACCTGCGCTTGAGGGCCTTAGGGTTTAGGGTTTAGTGGGGTTTAGGGTTTGCGGTTTAGGGGTTTGGGGGTTTAGGGCTTCGGGTTATGGGTTTACGGCTGAAGGCTTAGACAGGTTTAGGGTTTTGCCGTTCTCAAGGGTGTCGGGGGTTCTTGACTTAACGGTTTAGCTAGCCGCCCTTATGGGCTTAGGGTTGAGGCTTTAGGGCCAACTTTAGGGTCTATTTTGATGCAGCGTGATCAGGACTTTCGGGGCAGGAATAACGAAAAATAAAAAAAACACATTAGTGGTTGAGGCCGCTACATTAATGTGCAGTAACCCTAAACATGGACCCCAGCTTGCCTCCTGATTCTGGGCATGCATCTATTGTCTTCCTCCCCGTGGAGAGACCAGTCAGAACCAACAATCCCCCGAACCACCAGCAGAAGCAAGCTTTAAGTGGAGCTAGAACCCATGAACCCCCACAAACTCTCAGAATGCTTGCGTGTTATAGGAACCCAACATGTCCAAGAGTTCGAGTTTTGGGGTTTTTGCATAACGAGGAAGTGGCTGAGGGTTTAGAGTTCAAAGCTTCGAATCTGCAGCTTGTCAGACCTAAAGCATAAGAGGTGTGCCCTGCGTGCCTTTAAACCCTGAGCTCTTTCTCCAAGGTTTGGGCCTCCGAAACCCACAGCTCCGACACTTGCGCTGCCTCAACGGCCTAAAAACCGCAAGCCCTCAACCCTAAACCCTGAATCCGACGATGCTTTTCATGCTTGGGTTGCTTTGACCCATGAAGTTTGGGTGGCTGGAGCCCTTCTGGACTGCCATGACCTTACGAAGAGCCCAAAAAGCCAAAACAGAAGGAGCTCCTTTGTTGCGCCCCTAGAATTCACAGAAACTCAGAAAGCAACCTTCCTCTGGCAAGAGCCCGACTAGATTGGGGCCTTCTTCCCAGCGGGACGAGGTGGCGCCCGTGGCCGTGCTGCCGGCCGCTTCATGCTGCTGGACTTGACACTCTGGCGTCCACGAAGACAAACAAAGCTTTGTCAACCCTATCTGCTGGGATGTATGATGTGCATTTTTAACCTGTATAGGATCACGTTCAATAGAATCTATGTGCGTACTTAGCGGCTTGTGCTACCAAAGTGTTTCGGGCTGGTAGCTTGGAGAGTCAAGAAGCGTACTGGTTCTTGTACTTTGAACCGGCTAGGGTATGCTACGGTACAGCTATATTCATGACGCTGGCTACTAGCATTTGATGGGCGAACCTGGGTTGGCATGCAAATTAGAACATATCACTCTTGACTCTGGGTTTTTGTACGTCAGACTTTAGGGCGCTCTTCACCACTTGAAGCGATCGCTTGTGGATGGCTTCTTGAATCCGCAAGCTGCACAGCGGCACAGAGGCTGTCATGTACCTCGTAGAATTACCTGTGCCATGTCTTGACTTTTCACTGCTAGCACACATGCCCTGTATTATGGCAGCGCAATGCTACGGGACGGCATAATTCTGCGCTGGATTTATCTGATCTGTTCTTAACTACCCACCCTACCTAGACCAGGGTTCCATATTGAAATACTTTGATATACGTCCCTAAAATGGCAGGCCAGGTGGATTGCGGATACGGTAAAACCCTAAACCCTGAACTTGTACTGTCTTGCAGCTCGGAGGTCTAGGCAAGAAGAGCATAAGGCGTCAAAAGGGCTGAGGCTTAAGTCTCACCCTGGGCCTCAAACCGCAAACCCCCGCGAAGGCGCCAAGAAGGCCTTAGTGAAGTCGATGAGTTTCGGGCAAGGGGTCCAGCTGTTAGGGTTTAGGGTCTAGGGTTTACTGATCTCCTATTATGTAGCGCACGAAAATCTGATCAAGAGACGCCTGAAATTTCAGGGTTCGTGCCGAAAACCTCTGTGCGAACCAACGGCTTTATTTGATGTGATCTTTCGGTTTTCTCTGAGTGACCCCGGCCAATTTATGCTACACCACTAAACATCCCTAAACCTCAATGCAGCAATCTGATTAAGAAGCCCTGTCCATTGCTTCAAAAAAAGTTGGCTCCATATACAGAACCCTCATAGAGACTCAGGGTTTCTTCATCAGGTTCCTACACTCCCAAGACCCTAACCTCTAAGCCCAAGACCCGAGGCCAAACCCTTAAACCCGAAACCCTAAACCCCTAAACCAGATCCTGAAACCGCCCTCAACCCTAAACCCTTAAACCCTAACCCCTAAACCCTAAACCCTAAACCCTAAACCCCAGAAACCGGGCTTGTTTTTGGTGCTTCTCCTGGCCATCCTACGCCTGGCTCCGGTCGGCTCCTGCGGGAACTCCGCGGTGGCCCGCGCTGGCGGGCGATCTTCAGGGCAGCAGCCGTCCTTTGGGAAAACGGGGCCTTGAACGTTTACGGCGTGAAAGGCGGCTAGGTGTTGTTAAACTCTACTAGAGTTGTGAATTGGCTTGAGGTTTGGGTTTAAGGAACGACTAAAGGGCTTAGGGCTGTTTTGGGGTTTAGGGTGTTGAAGAGAATAAGTGTTTTCAAGTTGTAGAGTTGTGAATTGGCTTGAGGTTTGGGTGTTGAGCTTTGATTCTGGGACTTCTACTTTAGGACTGTCGGCTTTCGGGCTCGAGGCTGCTTCCTTTGGAGGCTTCTTCGTTTGTGCGGGCTTACGGGTTTAAGGCTTCCCGGAGACTCTCCCTTAATTAAGGAATATGCCTTAAATCATGTAAGGGGCCCTACTATAGTTTAAGGTATATTCCTTAATTAAGGGATATTGGAGTCTCTGGGTTAGGATCCAGGGTTTTACATGCTTGCTGAGTTCAGACCTGGAGAAGATGGTAGGATTGTGCAGATGCAAAGCCGAAACGCTTCAAGACTAGAGTGCGCAGAAATTTGCAACAAACCCATCCACCCCAAATCAAATGCCCTAAACCCTACGGCCTAAACACTCTAGGCCCAATCCCCTACTTCCTAGGTCTTCACAATCAAGGCTCCTCCCTCTTAGCAGCTCATGGTCTTCATTCTGGTCCAAATACTGCCTGAAACGCCAAAAACTCTAGAGACAATTTGAAACTTGCGTCGTGATACGAAACCATAAGAACCCAAAACCGGTATTGCAGAACTGGGATCCAAGTAATCCCCATTGTGGGACTTTGGGGCCGTCTTGATTTTAGGCACCAAAGACCATAGATTAGGATTACCTTGACCCTTAGGGATACAGACTCTCTTAGAAGTCTTAGGGGCCGTTCCGAAACCCTAAACCCTAAACCCCTAAATGGGTGGTTGTCAACTTTGTGGTCCCTTTCTGTACCCAAAAAGGGATGTTATTCTTGACAACTACCCAAATCCCTAAACCCCTAAACCCTAAACCCTAAAGCCTGTGAGTCAAGCCTCCGGGTCTCTCGGTGGCTTAGCAGACATCGAGCCGACGGAGCAAAGGTCGGTATCACTTTGACTTCTTGTCCTCCATGATTCTTGGGTTTTGGGCCTAGGGTTTGGGGTTCAGGGTTCAGGGTTTAGGGTTTAGGGCCTAGGGTTTGCTTGCCTTTGGCTAGTAGGGAATGGAGGAATGGGGTACAATCATAGCTACTATTACTACCATCCTTCCATTCCCTGCCAACCAAAGGTAAGTTTGGGGCCTGGGGTTCAGGGCTTAGGTTTCATTGTTTAGGGTTTAGGGTTTAGGGTTCATGTTCAGGCTGTGGGGCTTGGGGCCCAACTTAGGCTTTAGGGTTTAGGGTGCGGGGCTTTTAGGGCTTAGAGCTTAGGGATTCATGCTTCAGTGCTTAGGCTTACGGAAGTACGGGGCCCCTTCTTCTCCTCTATACTGAACTTAGAACCCTAGCAAAAAATCTAATTTTAGCTGTTCCTTACGGATTATAATAACCAAAAAGTAGAAATAAGTACCCCTAAGTCCTTCTGGACTTGGAGAGAAGGCTTCCAGAGGATGAGGATCCTACGAACTAATGTAGGAACCTGAGTAAGAAACCTTGGGTTACTAGGGTTCCTTATATGGGTGGCTGTCAAAATTATGTTCCTTTTTTGGGTACCCTGAATATTAGGTGCCGTATTAAGATAAGAAGCAAAAATAGACCCTAATATTGACAACCACCCATATGAATCCTGCTATTCGGGGGTTATAGGGCCTGGGTTTCTTAATCAGCATTCCTGCATTAACAAAAATGAGGGCACTAAAACCCGAAACTCTGAACCCTAAACCGTACGGGGACGCGTCTTTTTAGAACCTCCCGTTGTGGATCTATGAGACTGATGAGATGCATGAGCGATTGACTTCCAGCGTGCAGGGTTCGGGGCTTCTTGTTGAGGGTAAGCTTTGGGGCTGCGTTGCGTTTGATGTGTTGACAGGAGTGCAGGCACACTGCATCGACCAGGAAGCATGGAACCTCGCTGCGGCACTATGTCTACAGTGATGCGATACAACCTTTATCCTTCCAGTATTTGACAATACGAGTGCTAGTCTTCGCTGTCGTCGACGCCAACGGCGATGACTTCTCTGACTGCCTGCCTGCCTACACGCGCTTGCGCAACCCCAAACCATATTCCTTGCTTTGGCGTGGCTCAACTGGAAAGCACTGACCCACGGTCCCGCACCTTCTTCGATTTCTTGTCCTTCTTCTTGGCTTTCTTGGCTTTCTTCTCCTTCTGCTTTCCTCAGCACTAACGAATCAACGCAGCGCTTGGTGCATGCCAAGAGCCCGACTGTAAATCCTGCACCCCAAACCGAGCACCTATTTCTTTCTTAAAGAGAATTGGGTGGTTGTCGAAATTAGGGTCCTTTTTTGGGTACCCTCAATCATAGGTGCCGTATTATAAAAAGATAAGAACGGAAAAAGGAACCCTAATATTGACAACCACCCAATGAAAGAAAGCCCGGGTTTACTGTAAGACTTTAGGATTCTTGGGGTAGGGATCCCTTCATATGAACCCTATTATGGGCACCCTGACCCCCATAGGCTAAAACCCCTTCCCAGAGACTCCAATATCCCTTAATTAAGGAATATACCTTAAATTATAGTAGGATCCCTTATATGATTTAGGGTATATTCCTTAATTAAGGGATATTGGAGTCTCTGGGTAGGCACCTATATTGAGCACCTGGATCCTCCCTGATCCCGCAGCGAATAATGACCCTCAAGCCCAGCACCCGGGCTCCAAAACCCTAAGCCCAAAACTAAACCCTAAACCCTAAACCCTAAACCCAATGAAAGAAAGCCCAGCATCGCTTCTTCTTGGAGCTCGAGGAACTCGAGGACTCCGAGGAGTCGGAACTCTCGGAGCCCGAGCCTCGGGTTTGAGTTTTAGGGTTTGTGGTTTTAGGGGTTTAGGGTTTAAGGTTTAGGGTTAAGAGTTTAGGGTTTGGGGTTTTAGGGCTTGCGATTTAGGGTTTTGGGGGTTTAGGGTTTAAGGTTTGGGGTTTGGGGCTTGGGGTTTTAGGGTTTAGGGGTTTGGGGTTTTAGGGTTTGGGAATAAGGTTTCGGATTTTAAGGGTTTAGGGCTTAGGGTTTAGGGTTAAGAGTTTAAGGGTTTGGGGTTTAGGGTTTGGGGTTTAGGGCTTGCGGTTTAGGGTTTAGGGGTTCAGGGTTTCGGGTTTCGGGCTTTAGGGCTATAGGGCTTTGGGTTTAGGCTTTGAGGTTTATGGTTTAGGATTAAGGGTTTCGGGTTTCGGGGGTTTTGGGGTTCAGGGTAAACGGTTTGGGGTTTAGGCTTTGAGGTGTAGGGTGTTGAGACTTGAGATTTGCAGGCCTAGGATTTAGGGAGTGAGTACAGGGTTTGGGGGGCTTCAGGTATGTCTGTCGGCATGTTTCTTTATAAAGGGTTGTCGAATTGTCGCAAGGATGCTGCGCAAGGATTTGTTATCGGGGGTATATAAGTTTTATGGAGGTTTAGGCTACAGACTTGCGCAGGGCCTTCCTTCAAGGAGGGTTGATACCCAGAGACTCCATTACCCCTTAATTAAAGAATATACCTTAAATCATATAAGGGATCCTTACTATAATTTAAGGAATATTCCTAAATTAAAGGATATTGGAGTCTCTGGATAGGGCTTTTGGAATGCCTTTGACGTCGGCTTCAGAGGCTTCACCTGGGTTGTTGAAGGGTTTCGTGCTGTCGTATGTCTTCATAGGGTATCCTAAACCCTAAACCCTAAACCCCTAAACCCTAAACTCTAATATCCTTAGCAGCCTTGGGGCTTTGGCGCCCAGGGTTCATCAGGTTCGGGGATTACTCAGGCTGGTTCGCCTTTAGATAGGGGAGTTTGCGAAAATAGGGGACCCTAACATAGTACCCTAAATAACAGGATCCTTATTGTGAGGGCCCAGAATAAGGTACCCCTAATTTTCGGAAACTCCCATAGCTAGGATACCAGTAACCTAAGAATAAAAAGGGGCTCTCTTTTTGGTATTGGGTAACTTTATAAGGAACCTAGGACTACAAAAAGGGAATAAGGGTACTACTGGGCATCCTAGATAGGGTCCAGGGTCGTCCTCACCACCGGGCCAGTTTCAACCGAGGGTTGAAGAGGGCGCTTATGGTTCATTCCTTGGGGGATCCTGCAGTTCGGGTCTTTAGAACCCGAAAAGGGTTTAGGGGTTTAGGGGTTTAGGGGTTTAGGGTTGAGGGTTGAGGGTTTAGGCTTGAGGGTTCAGGGTTGAGGGTTTAGTGCTGAGCAGTTAGGGCTGAGGGTTTAGGGTTGAGGCTTCAAAACCACAACCCCAAGTCTGCCAAAGGCCCCGGCTTCCGAATTTCTGAACAGCAGCTGAAGGCTCCGGAAATCGTCCCAACAGAAAGTTTAACGCGTAGGGCTCACTTTGGGGTTCCTTTAGAGGGCTTTAGGGTTCCTTGACGGGGTCTATAGGGGTTTGGGGTTTAGGATTTAAGGCTTTTTCGCGGTCTTGGGCTCAGGGTTTCTTTCCTCCATGAGATGGCGAGTCTAGGATTAGACAGTTTAGGGCTCGGGGCTTAAGACCTTGAGTAGGGTTAATCATGCTACAGTACTGACGACAGCTGCCTCTCCTGTTCATACCAGAAGATGAGCCCTAAACCCTAAACCCTAAGTCGCAAAACCCGCAAACCTTACATAGGGTCCTTCATAATTATAATAGGGTTTTGGGGCCATTAATTATACTATAAACATAACAAGGAAGCCCCAAAATAGTGTTGTAAACAGTTTAGGCCCCAACAATACTTCCACGAATCCGAAACCCCGTCTATCTTGGGCCGGAAGCTGCTCTTCTTTTTCGCCTTCTTCTCCTTCTTCTCTTTCTTCTGCTTCTTCTGGGCCTGCCGAGCCAACTCAAAACAACTTTTAGGGGTTTAGGGGTTTAGAGTATTAGGGGAGGTTTAGGGGTTTAGAGGTTTAGGGGTTTAGAGGTTTAGGGGTTTGGGGTCGTTGTAGGGTTGAAAGTAGGGCAGAGGGGAGGGGTGGGTGTTCGGCCGGCAGAATTGCGGGTTTAGGATGAAAGACTTGGCCTAGGGCAGGAAGATTTTTTGAGCTTGGTTGCAGGGTTGAGACTATCGGGCATGGGCATGAATCGTCCAGAGCTCAGATACCACTGGAAAGCCTAGCGCCAGCATGTGCCGTCCCCAAGCACTTGTACTTCTTTTGGAAGAAAGGCGCCAAAGTCAGTCAAGAACACAACGCGCAAAAATAGGTGGGGCGGCTAAGGCCACTTTCGCGGAAACAAGAGCTTGCGCATGGGAGCCAAAGGCAGCGAGGTCTCTTGTACGGCGGGCTCTGTGGGAGATGTCGTCGAGTGTATGTCCGGGCCAGAATTTTCAAGCTACGGTATTGTTAAAGGAGGGTTCCACCTTGAAGCTTGAGGTTTCCTCGACGTCACACCCGCAAACCCTAAACCCATGACAGCGGTACGGAGCTATGCAGTCAAGGAGGTTCAGACAACAATCTAACCCTAAACCCCTCAACCAGTGAAGCTGCAACCCTAAACCTGCCTCTACATCCGATTTTGGCCTTAACCACTTTTTGAAATCTGCGCCTGCCTTCCGCTTGAGCTCCTCTTTCCGCGCCTGCTGACGTGCCTCGAGCTTCAGAACCTCGGCAAGTTCGCGGCTTAGGATTCTATGAGGTTCAGAACCTTCGGGAAGAAGAGGTCAGTTTACAGAAAGCGGTCATGACCAGTATAACCCTAAGCCCTCTCACACTGAACCCTACAACCCTGCAGAACTTCTACCCGGCTACGTCGAAGCCCAGCGATCACCGTGGCGTGAATCCCCCGCAACCCACACAGTAGGCCGAGGGGTCTAATCGCACAACTGCCGTGATTGCAGCCAGGGCTCAAGGTTTGGAGTTTATTTGGGGATGAAGATTTTGTTGTTTGAACTGTGTCGGATTTCAGGTTTTGGAGTGTAGGGCCTATTGTTTAGATTTTAGGGTTTGAACAAACTCGACCTCAAACCAGACCTGAAGCCCAACCCGAACATACCCAAATATAGCTAATTCCCTAAACCCTAAACCCTAAACCCTAAACCCCAAAACCCTCAACCCCAAATCCCCAAACACCAAGCCCACAAACCTTAAGCCCCAAACTCCCTAAAATCTTGAAGTCCCACATGATCTGAAACTTAGAAATACAGCATCATAAACAGAACCCATTTCAAAACAAGGATTTGGGGTTTAGGGTTTAGGGTTTCATTTAAAGAAAAACCGTAGTGCTCTCGGGTGGCTTCGATCTCCTCCGGAGCGAGCAACTCACCAGACAGAAGAGTCGGTGAAACCTTTTATTGGGTTTAAGGTTTAGGGTTTAGGGTTTAATTTAACGTTTAGGGTTTAGGGTTTAAGGTTTAGGGTTTGGGGTTTAGGGGTTTAGGGTTTAGGGTTTGAGGTTTAGGGTTTAGGGGTTGTTACCCCGAAGGCTTCTTTTTTGTAAAGTGTGACGGGCTTTCTCCTCGCAGAGTCGGCTCACCCCACCGGGGCACACACTACAGTAGAAGCCAGAAAGTTGGAATATCATTATCGTAACCCGTTTAAGGTAAATTATAGGGGATCCTACCATTAGTCCATATTCCAACTTTCTGGAGTTCCCTGTAGGAGGTTGACACTGTGGGTTTAAGGTTTCGGGGGCCTCAAAAGGTAGGATGAAGGTAGGTGGGATCTTCCCAAATAAGAGTCTTTATATAAGGGATCCTTAATCCCACCTACCTTCATCCCACCTTGTGAGGCCTCCGAAGGTTTAGGATTTAGGGTTTGACGTTTAGGGTTTGTTACTTCTAAAGCCTGAACAAAAACCCTAAACCCTAAACTCCAATCCAAAACCCTAAGCCCTCTAAACTCTAAACCAAAACCCAAAGCCCTAGAAACCCTAAACCAAACCCCTAGGCTCTAACCCGAAAGCTTTTTCAGAGACCAGAGGAGGGGCACTTGGCGTCGACCTGTGGGCCTAACGAACCTGCATTTGTTGTGGGTGTAGGATTTAGTTAGGTTTTGGAAGATTAGGGTTGAGGGTGTAGGGTGTAGGGTTTAGGGCTTTGGGTTGAAGGTTTAGGGTTTAGGGTTAGGGCTCCTGGTTACGGTCTCTTTGCATACAGCCTTAAATAAGTAGGCTTTTGTGTGTTACAGCTGGGGTTTAAGATTTTGGGTTCGGGGTACCAAGGCTTCGCGCGTGTGGCATTCAGGCCGGCCTCAGAGATGTGCTGGGCCGAAAGTTACAATGAGTCATACCATTCCGCTGCGTTCCATCATACATCGAAACTATTTCAGGCTCACCAAAGACTCAATCAAGGCTTGCCAAGGATTTGAGGGGGTTAGGGGTTGAGGGTGTCTTACAAGCTTCCTGCTTTGTCAATTTTTTCTGCCTTTTCTTGGGCTCAAAAAATCCTTGGTCTCGAGCTCCTCAAGGACACCAGACCTGGGAGCTTGCTCGGGAGGCCTCTTTTGCTCCTTGGCCTCGACCTCCGGAGGTGGGCTCTCTGGGTCAAAGCCGGGCAGGCACCTGCCGCCTACCTTCGAGACATGGCACTCGGGAGCGTGGGTTACCAGCACGTATCAAACAGTTGTGGCAGCGTCCACAACGGGCCACCGTCGCTCCCCTGTGCGGAGTGCCGCCCTGCCTGACCCTTTTGCTCAAGCGACCCGACGGCCGCCTCGCGGCTGCAGGGCGAGCGCCCGGTGTGCCAGGCGCCGGCAACCGAGACGACCGCCCGGAGTGCCAGGCGCAAGTGCGAGACTCATTTCTCGCGACGCCATTTGAAGCAGTCTGTCCATTAAGGACAGAGTGCTTTTGGGGGGCTTCAGGTTTGGACAAGGCTTTTTGGACTTAAAATCCAGGGTTTTGAGTGTGAAGTTTTGGGCTTAGGGTTTAGGAGCCCGGGTGCTGGCTCTAAGGCTTGCGGTTGGGAGTTCAGCTGAAGACTCAAGCCTAAACTCAAGGAAAGCTCACACTTCGCATTGCTTGTGCTTGAGGGCTTAGGGTTCAGGGTTTTCCTTAACCCGGAACAACCTACCTTTTTAAGGACTTATGTAAGGAAATCATAATCAGGAACCCTGAAAAGGAAGGTTATTCAGGGTTTAGGGCTTTCCGCGGCCTTGACGAGGGTCGCCGCAGGAGAGTAGGCCGCGGCCAGGACCTGGGCATCTGGCTTCTCTTAACAGGAGGGACTCGGGCTTCGAGGGCTTAGGGCTTATAGGCGTTTAGGGGTTTAGGCTTTAGGGTTTAGGGTTCATAAAGTCCAGGGCTTAGGGTTCATAGGGTTTGGGGTTTAGGGGTTAGGGGTTGAAGGTTTAGGGGTTTAGGGGTTTAGGGGTTTAGGGGCTTAGGGTTTATAGGGTTTAGGGGTTTGGGGGTTTAGGGGAATGTTACTGTTCAGCTGCTCCCTTCTGCCCCTCTCCTGCAGGTTAGGATCCCTTCTCAGGGTATTGCATGGAACTCGCGGTGAAGTTTGTGGCCTGGGCTCCAGCCCCTAAACCCTGCACCCGACGCCCAGCTAGACCAACAAAACCTGAAACCAAAGACACGAAGCCCTAAACCCTAAACCCTAAACCCCTAACCCCTAAACTGAAGGCCGACCCCCCACCGCAGCGAATGGGGTCGGCCGCAGCAGGCGGACCGGAAGGCGCCTGCCGGACCGTAGGCCACGGCCGAAAGGCAAGCCGTAGGTCCTGGACCTCAGGTCCACGCGGCTCCAGTGAATAGGCCGCTACTGTCAGCCTATATAATAATAACCCTAAACCTTGGTGCAAACCGGCCGGGAGGCCTTGGAATCCTCCTTTCTGGGCCCCGGTAAACCTTAGTGCAAATGGCCGGGCGGCCCTGGAATCCTCCTTGCTGCCTTTAAAGAGCCTTAAATTAAAGACTCGGAACCGAAAATTAAGGACCCGGAGCTTATTCTTAAGGACCGGAACCGAAAATTAAGGACCCGGAGCTCAAAATTAAGGACCGGAGCCGAAAACTAAGGACCCGGAGCCCAAAATTAATTGCCAGGAGCTTAAAATAAGAATTAAAACCTGAAATTGAGGACCCGGAGCCGAAAATTAAGGACCCGGAGCTTAAAATTAAGGACCGGACCTAAAATTAAGGACCCGGAGCCGAAAATTAAGGATCCGGAGCTTAAAATTAAGGGCCGGAGCTTAAAATTAAGGGCCCCGGAGCCTAAAATGACCTAAAATTAAGGACCCGGAATGGAAAAGTAAGGACTCGGAGCTTAAAATTAAGGACCGGACCTAAAATTAAAGACCCGGAGCCGAAAATTAAGGACCCGAAGCTTAAAATTAAGGACCGGACCTAAAATTAAGGACCCGGAGCATAAAATTAAGGGCCCGGAGCTTAACATTAAGGGCCAGGACCTAAAATGACCTAAAATTAAGGACCCGGAATCGAAAAGTAAGGACTCGGAGCTTAAAATTAAGGACCGGACCTAAAATTCCGGAGCCGAAAATTAAGGACCCGAAGCTTAAAATTAAGGACCGGACCTAAAATTAAGGACCCGGAGCATAAAATTAAGGGCCCGGAGCTTAACATTAAGGGCCAGGACCTAAAATGACCTAAAATTAAGGACCCGGAATCGAAAAGTAAGGACTCGGAGCTTAAAATTAAGGACCGGACCTAAAATTCCGGAGCCGACCTAAAATTAAGGGCCCCGGAGCTTAACATTAAGGGCCAGGACCTAAAATTAAGGACCCGGTGCCGAAAATTAAGAACCCGGAACTTAAAATTAAGGCCAGACCTAAAATCAAGGACCCGGAGCCTAAAATTAAGGGCCCGAAATTAAGGGCCAGGCTAAAATTGAGGCACCGGAGCTTAAAATAAGGACCGGACCTAAAATTAAGGACCCGGAGCCTAAACTTAAAGGCTCGGAGCATAAAATCAACCGGACCTAATTAAAATTAAGGACCCAGAGCCTAGCGCAGGCCCCCACAAAGCCTGCAGAAGGTCCTCCCCCGTAAACACTGCAGAGGCCCCAGAGGCCACAAGCCCACCGAAGCCACCCAGAAGGGTTTTTGGGTCACTTTGGGGCCTGGAGATTGTCACTTTGGGGCCTGGAGATTGTCACTTTGGGGCCTGGAGATTGTCACTTGGGGGCCTGGAGATTGTCACTTTGCGCCTGGAGATTGTCACTTTGGCGTTGTGGAAAAGTTGGCCTGGTCTGGTTGCAAGTTTTTGCAGGTTTTGCGAGGTTCTTAAAGGCTTCGAGTGTTTTTAAAAGTTTTGAATGGTTTTTGTAGCTGTTTCGATAGGTTTTAAGCAGTTTTGAAGGTGGGCAAAAAGGTGTCCAGAAGGTTTCCAGAAAGCCGCGCAGGCCCCCACAAAGCCTGCAGAAGGTCCTCCCCCGTAAACCCTGCAGAGTCCCCAGAGGCCACAAGCCTACCGAAGCCACCCAGAAGGCCCTTTGGGTCACTTTGGGGCCTGGAGATTGTCACTTTGGGGCCTGGAGATTGTCACTTGGGGGCCTGGAGATTGTCACTTTGCGCGCTTTCAAAGCCTGTTGCTTCCAAACCATATAAGCCCCCCTTGATAGGGGGGGTTGGGGGGGTAGACAACCCTAAACCCGTTCAAGGTTTGAAATTTGGGTGGGAGGGCGGGCATTGCAGCTCATGCGCCGACCCCAACCACTTCATGCAGGGGTCGACAGCGCACTCGCAGCGAAAACCCTAAACCCTAAACCCTACCAAAGACCCTAAGCCCTGAAGCCTGTTGCATAATGTCCCTGCGGCCTTAAACCTGAACCCAAAACTATTAACCCTGAGCTTCCCTCAATCCAAAGACCTCGGCTTACTTTTTTAGGATTCAGGGTTTAGGGTTTAGGATTCAGGGTTTAGGGTTTAGGTTTCAGAAATTTTAACAGCCACTAGCTTCATTAACTGTTGAGTACACAGAGCTATGTAACAACTGGTGCCCAAACCCATGTAAATAGTGTGGGCCTGCAGCCAGAGCTCATGTAAATGGTTTGGCTTGGCCCAGAGCCCATGTGACAACTGATGCCAAAGCTCACACCCAAACAATGCATACCTGATCCGAAGAAGCTTCTAGATAGCTTGGTTTGGCCCCCAAACCATGCACAGCTTGCCCGTGCAAAGCAAATGCCAACTGACGGCACATGTAAATGGTTTGGCTTGGTGCACCACTATCATATTATCCTAGAAACGGGAAACCCTACATGAACGATTCGTCGAGCAATCATGGTACCTCGGTCCGACATAAGTCCGCGGTCCTGAAAGCACAGGCTTCCGTTTCACGTCTACGAATCGTAGACTACGATTCTTATCAGAAGGCCAAAGGTGGGGAAGCGGCACTGGCAAATGATGCTACGATCCACATTGCGAGCGAACTTTTTTTGCGAGTGCGCCCAATCGTCCAAAACTTGGATCCTCCAGCCAGCTGTCCTGTGCATGCACGCATCACTTCTGTGTTCTCAACTAAGGGAAGCTGAGCACTCATCAACAACCGTTGGTCATTCACCATCTTTCACGCATGTTTCAACCTTATATCATACTGTCTACTTATTACTTACGGTTACGTTACTTCTATATCTTCCATTTCTATACATGTGCGCCAGGTCCTCTGCCGCATGCCCTTCTCATCCTTTCTTCTGCTTCTCTTTCTTGGCGGCAGTCTTGTCTTTCTTATCTTTCTTGTCCTTTTTGTCCTTGTCGCCTTTGTCTTTCTTGTCCTTCTTGTCTTTTTTGTCCTTGTGCTTCTTCTTGTCCTTTCCGTGTGTCTCAGGAAACGGAGCTTCTACATGTAACGGCCCTTCTTCCGATTCCGCGCCTCCGCGTCAGTCGCAAGCTTGTCCGGCTTGTCCTGGCCAAGATTTGGAACTTCAGTCCTACGCCGCAAGTTTCAAATCGAATTGTGATGTGATTTCGCGATCGGCCTTGAGAGGTCTGTCTCCAGTACAAAATTTCGTAAACACTTAAAACCACGGGCCACGGGCTACACAGTACAACAAACAGCGCAAACATTACAACCTAGATGAAACTGTGCACTGTACTGTACACTGTACACTTGCTACCATCTACTGGGTTGCTAACCTCGCTTGCCGAAAAACAATGAAATGCGACGGCCTCAATTGCGAGTTTGCTGGGCAAAATACAGACGGCAACCGTTGCGATCTGTAATTTCCTACGACGAAGCGACCGAAGCGACGATGAAATGGCCTGGGATGCCAGGATTCGCTTGGAAAATACAGAACGCAACCGTTGCGATCTGTAATTTTCTACGACGAAGCGACGACGATATGAGATGGCCTGTACTGCCGGGATGCGCTTGCGAAAATACAGAACGCAACCGTTGTGATCTGCAAGTTTCCACAACGAAGAAACGATGAAATGCAGTGGCCAGGGTTTCCGCGGTTCGTTTGGGAAAATACAGAACGCAACCGTTGTGATTGTGATCTGTCTGTATATGTTTCCACGACGAATATCGATGAAATGCGGTGGCCAGGGTTTCCGGGTTCACTTGGGAATATACAGAACGCAACCGTTGCGATCTGTAATTTCCCACGACGAAGCGACGATGAAATGGGGTGGCCTGGCGGGATGCCAGGATTCGCTTGGAAAAATACAGAACGCAACCGTTGCGATCTGTAATTTTCTACGACGAAGCGACGACGATATGAGTTGGCATGTACTGCCGGGATGCGCTTGCGAAAATACAGAACGCAACCGTTGTGATTGTGATCTGTATAAGTTTCCACGACGAATATCGATGAAATGCGGTGGCCAGGGTTTCCGGGGTTCGTTTGGGAATATACAGAACGCAACCGTTGCGATCTGTAATTTCCCACGACGAAGCGACGATGAAATGGGGTGGCCTGGGATGCCAGGATTCGCTTGGAAAAATACCGAACGCAACCGTTGCGATCTTTAAAATCTGTTATTTTCTATAACGACGCGACGACGATATGAGTTGGCCTGTACTGCCGGGATGCGCTTGCGAAAATACAGAACGCAACCGTTGTGAGTTGTGATCTGTAAGTTTCCACAACGAAGAAACGATAAAATGCGGTGGCCAGGGTTTCCGGGGTTCGATTGGGAAAATACAGAACGCAGCCGTTGTGATTCTGTAAGTTTCCCACGACGAAAAACGATGAAATGCGGTGGCCAGGGTTTCCCGGGTTCGTTTGGGAAAATACAGAGTGCAACCGTTGCGACTTGTAATTTCCCACGACGAAGCGACGATGAAATGGGGTGGCCAGGGTTTCCGGGGTTCGTTTGGGAATATACTGAACGCAACCGTTGCGATCTGTAATTTTCTATACGACGAAGCGACGATGAAATGGGGTGGCCTGGGATGCCAGGATTTGCTTGGAAAAATACAGAACGCAACCGTTGCGATCTGTAATTTTCTACGACGAAGCGACGACGATATGAGTTGGCCTGTACTGCCGGGATGCGCTTGCGAAAATACAGAACGCAACCGTTGTGATCTGTAAGTTTCCACAAGGAAGAAACGATGAAATGCGGTGGCCAGGGTTTCCGGGGTTCGTTTGGGAAAATACAGAACGCAACCGTTGCGATCTGTATTTTCCCACGACGGAGCGACGATGAAATGGGGTGGCCTGGGATGCCAGGATTCGCTTGGAAAAATACAGAACGCAACCGTTGCGATCTGTAACTTTCTACGACGAAGCGACGACGATATGAGTTGGCCTGTGCTGCCGGGATGCGATTGCGAAAATACAGAACGCAACCGCTGTGATCTGTAAGTTTCCACAACGAAGAAACAATGAAATGCGGTGGCCAGGGTTTCCGGGGTTCGTTTGGGAAAATACAGAACGCAACCGTTGCGATCTGTAATTTCCCACGACGAAGCGACGATGAAATGGGGTGGCCTGGGATGCCAGGATTCGCTTGGAAAAATACAGAACGCCACTGTTGCGATCTGTAATTATCTACGACGAAGCGACGACGATATGAGTTCGCCTGTACTGCCGGGATGCGCTTGCGAAATTACAGAACACAACCGTTGCGATCTGTAATTTCCCACCACGAACCACGAAGTGACGATGAAATGCGGTGGCCAGGGTTTCCGGGGTTAGTTTGGGAAAATAAAGAACGCAACCGTTGCGATCTGTAATTTCCCACGACGAAGCGACGATGAGATGGGGTGGCCTGGGATGCCAGGATTCGCTTGGAAAAATACAGAACGCAACAGTTGCGATCTGTAATTTTCCACGACCAAGCGACGACGATATGAGTTGGCCTGTACTGCCGGAATCACTTGCGAAAATACAGAACGCAACCGTTGTGATCTGTAAGTTTCCACAACGAAGAAACTATGAAATGCGGTGGCCAGGGTTTCCAGGGTTCGTTTGGGAAAATAAAGAACGCAACCGTTGCGATCTGTAATTTCCCACGACGAAGCGACGATGAAATGGGGTGGCCTGGGATGCCAGGATTCGCTTGAAAAAAAACAGAACGCAACCGTTGCAATCTGTAATTTTCTACGACGAAGCGACGACGATATGAGTTGGCATGTACTGCCGGGATGCGCTTGCGAAAATACAGAAGGCAACCGTTGTGATCTGTAAGTTTCCACAACGAAGAAACGATGAAATGCGGTGGCCAGGGTTTCCGGGGTTCGTTTGGGAAAATAAAGAACGCAACTGTTGCGATCTGTAATTTCCCACGACGACGATGAAATGGCGTGGCCTGGGATGCCAGGATTCGCTTGGAAAAATACAGAACGCAACCGTTGCGATCTGTAATTTTCTACGACGAAGCGACGACGATATGAGTTGGCCTGTACTGCCGGGATGCGCTTGCGAAAATACAGAACGCAACCGTTGTGATCTGTAAGTTTCCCCACCGAAGAAACCATGAAATGCGGTGACCAGGGTTTCCGGGGATTGGGAAAATACAGAACACAACCGTTGCGATCTGTAATTTCCCACGACGAAGCGACGATGAAATGGGGTGGCCTGGGATGCCAGGATTCGCTTGAAAAAATACAGAACGCAACCGTTGCGATCTGTAATTTTCTACGACGAAGCGACGACGATATGAGTTGGCCTGTACTGCCGGGTTGCGCTTGCGAAAATACAGACCGCAACCGTTGTGATCTGTAAGTTTCCACAACGAAGAAACGATTAAATGCGGTGGCCAGGGTTTCCCGGGTTCGTTTGGGAAATACAGAACACAACCGCTGTGATGTGATCTGTAAGTTTCCACAACGAAGACACGATGAAATGCGGTGGCCAGGGTTTCCGGGGTTCGTTTGGGAAAATACAGAATGCAACCATTGCGATCTGTGATTTCCCACGACGAAGCGACGATGAAATGGGGTGGCCTGGGATGCCAGGATTCGCTTGGAAAAATACAGAATGCAACCGTTGCGATCTGTAATTTTCTACGACGAAGCAACGATGAAATGGGGTGGCCTGGGATGCCAGGATTCGCTTGGAAAAATACAGAACGCAACCGTTGCAATTGCGATCTGTAATTTTCTACGACGAAGCGACGAGGATATAAGTTGGCCTGTACTGCCGGGATGCGCTTGCGAAAATACAGGATGCAACCGTTGTGATTCTGTAAGTTTCCCACGACGAAAAACGATGAAATGCGGTGGCCAGGGTTTCCGGGGTTCGTTTGGGAAAATACAGAACGCAACCGCTGCGATCTGTAATTTCTTACGACGAAGCGACGATGAAATGGGGTGGCCTGGGATGCCATGATTCGCTTGGAAAAATACAGAACGCAACCGTTGCGATCTGTAGTTTTCTACGACGAAGCGACGACGATATGAGTTGGCCTGTACTGCCGGGATGCGCTTGCGAAAATACAGACCGCAACCGTTGTGATTCGATCTGTAAGTTTCCACAACGAAGAAACGATGAAATGCGGTGGCCAGGGTTTCCGGGGTTCGTTTGGGAAAAAACAGAATGCAACCGTTGCGATCTGTAATTTCCCACGACGAAGCGACGATGAAATGGGGTGGCCTGGGATGCCATGATTCGCTTGGAAAAATACAGCAGAACGCAACAGTTGCAATCTGGAATTTTCTACGACGAAGCGACGACGATATGAGTTGGCCTGTACCGCCGGGATGCGCTTGCGAAAATACAACAACGCAACCGTTGTGATCTGTAAGTTTCCACAACGAAGAAACTATGAAATGCGGCGGCAAGGGTTTCCGGGGTTCGTTTGGGAAAATACAGAACGCAACCGTTGCGATCTGTAATTTCTCACGACGAAGCGACGATGAAATGGGATGGCCTGGGATGCCAGGATTCGCTTGGAAGACTACAGAACGCAACCGTTGCAATCTGTAATTTTCTACGACGAAGCGACGACGATATAAGTTGGCCTGTGCTGCCGGGATGCGCTTGCGAAAATACAGAACGCAACCGTTGTGATCTGTAAGTTTCCACAACGAAGAAACGATGAAATGCGGTGGCCAGGGTTTCCGGGGTTCGTTTGGGAAAATACAGAACGCAACCGTTGTGATTCGATCTGTAAGTTTCCACAACGAAGAAACGATGAAATGCGGTGGCCAGGGTTTCCGGGGTTCGTTTGGGAAAATACAGAACGCAACCGTTGCGATCTGTAATTTTCTACGACGAAGCAACGATGAAATGGGGTGGCCTGGGATGCCAGGATTCGCTTGGAAAAATATAGAACGCAACCGTTGTGATTGTGATCTGTAAGTTTCCACAACGAAGACACGATGAAATGCGGTGGCCAGGGTTTCCGGGGTTCGTTGGGAAAATACAGATCGCAACCGTTGCGATCTGTAATTTCCCACGACGAAGCGACGATGAAATGGGGTGGCCTGGGATGCCAGGATTCGCTTGGAAAAAGACAGAACGCAACCGTTGCGATCTGTAATTTTCTACGACGAAGCGACGATGAAATGGGGTGGCCTGGGATGCCAGGATTCGCTTGGGAAAATACAGAACGCAACCGTTGCGATCTGTAATTTCCTATGACGAAGCGAGGATGAAATGCGGTGGCCACGGTTTCCGGTAGTCGTTTGAGGAAAGACCAGGAAAGACACAACGCAACCGTTGCGACCTGAAATTATCTACGAAGAAGCGACGATAAATGGGGTGGCCTGGGTTGCCGGGATTCACTTGGCAAAATACAGAACGCAACCGTTGCGATCTATAATCTCCTGAAACACAGCGACGATGAAATGTGGTGGGCTGGGTTGCTGGGAGTTGCTTGTGAAAATACAGTTACAGAACCGTTGCGATCTGTAATTTCCCACGACCAAACCACGATGAAATGCGGTGGCCTGGGTTACCGGAAATCGCTTGGGAAAATACAGAACGCAACTGTTGCTATCTGTATTTTGCTGTATGTTATGACGGGGAAATGCGGTGGCCTGGATTGCCGGAAATCGCTTGCGAAAATACAGAATGCAACCGTTGCGAGGTGGAATTCACTACAACGGAACGACGACAAAAAGCGCGGAGTCCTGGGTAGCCGGGATTCGCTCGTGAAAATACAGCACGCATGGTTGCCATCTGTCATCTCCTAAAACTACACGTCGGCTGAAATTCGGTGTCCTCGGTTGCCAGGATTCGCATAGCAAAATACGAACAAAACACGTTCGCTGCGACCTGAAACTTCAATCGATGAACTGTCATCATTATCATCATTCGACCCTGAAGCACAAATGCTGATGCTACACAGCGGTTTGTTGCAGCTCACATTCCATCTCAGCTTTCAATCGGTGGCTGGTTTTATATTAGGGCACCAAGACAGAAAGGCCAAAGGCAATTATTTGGGATCTGGGTCGGCCAAGGACGTTGCACAACCGCTACGAAGAGTAATTACAGGCATAGGCGGCATAGAATAGCGGCATAACTACTGAATCAGATCTTGTAGTGCTTCCTGCCTTCCGCGAAGAACTTGCTGCTGCTGAACTCGCAGCGATTGCCGGGGACTCCTGCTCCAAGAGCTGGGCTCAGGGATGACACTGATTTCTGATACTTCCAGCGCAAGGTTTTCACGAAACACGACAAGATCCATCTCCACTCAAAAGCCCTGGGGCCCTGAACAAACAGCCTTGCCATGTCTGAAAAAGGTGCTGCATGATGCCACTTCCAGGCCTGAACCCTCTTGCGCTTGTCAGGCTTCGCCGGCTCCTTCAAGATGTCATTCACCTTGCCTTGGATCTTTTCCGGAAGCGGCACCTTCTTCACCTCGAAGAAATCGGCGCAAAACGTCACGGTGCTTCTCAAGTCCACACCTTCAGGCTTCACAAGAGACCGTGCGATCATGACCACTGAACCAACTGAGCAAGCTTGTTCACGAGCCGTCGTTGCTTCGCTGAGGAAGCTGTCAATCTTATCTGTCATGTCCTTACAGCTGGTGGCCTCCTTCACAGTGGTCAAGGCAGCCGTTACTTCCTTCAGCGATGACAACGTGGCCTTCAAGCACTCAAAGTCATGCCTCGTGTCGTCGTCCGTCTCACTCACAAGGATCTCGTGGTCCATCTGCAACTGCGATGCCTCATCGGAAACATTCTTGAACTTCTCGCTGAAGCTGCTCACATGAGCAAGAATGGATTCGCGGGCACTCGTCAAGCCCTGGGACACACTGGCCATGAAGCTGGCTTGCAACTCCATGCATGTGTTCATGAAAGCACTGTGCTTGCACAGGGCATCCGACTGGACCTTCTCGCTTTTGACGAAGGATACAACGGTCTCCATTGATGGGCATGTTGCTGCCAGCTTGCATAGATCATCGCCACAATCTCGGAGGGTCTTGGGAAGGTCGTTCTTCTTGACAGCCCTCACGGTAGCCCCAACTGGAAGCCAATCTCCGGCAAGAGCGTTCATGACGCTGTCGCCCACGTCTGGGCCGGCTTCCAAGATCATCTTCAACAGCTTCGCGTGGGCAATGGCCAAAGAAGCTTGGGAGTACCTTTGCACTGCCACAATGAAAGATCCGCCACCACCTTCCTGTTCTGCAGCGGCAGCATCCGCCAAGCTCAGCACGGCATTCCAGAACTGGGCGGACGCCACACAGTCCTCGTGCCGAGCTTCAGCTGCTTTCTCCACCAGCTGTTGCCAGCCCAGCACCACATTCGCAGCGCGGTCGTCGTGATGCTGCTTGATTCAGGATCGTGCGTGTGTGTGTGTGTGTGTGTGCGTGTCACATGTTACGTTACGTTGGACTATCCCAATCGTGGGAATACGAAAGCCTGAGCTTAAGACTGAGAAAGATGAGACAGTCTTCTTGTAAAGTTCCAAAGGGCACCGCGACAAAATCGCGGAGTCGGAAGTGTCCGGAAGCTTCGGAGCCACGAGCTCCTTGGACGATAAGATCTCTGTGCATGGATTTTCATGAGAACCGGCCTTCTCCTCCATCCAAGCCGTCATACCCTTGACCATCTCGTTGTACTTCTCAAACTCAAGGACATGTTCGTTCACCCATGCTTCGAACTGTGTCAACTTTGCAGTGAGGTCCTTGGCCACTTCGGTTGCCCCGTCAATGAGGCCATGTTCCAAGCTTTGCAAGATAGACTGCCAGTTCCTGTGCTCGCGCCAAGTTGTCCAATCGTACTTGCTGGGGTCGTGCGCCTGCTGCTCATGCTGCTGCAAGAACTCTGCGATGAAGTCAATGATGCCCCGACCTTGCTTCAAAGTGGCTTGCGTGGCTGCCACGGATACTTCCAACGACAGCACTTTCTGCCATAGGCTCCTGACAAGAAAGGGTCGTCGATGATTGAAAAGGCAAACGGTTTGTTGCAATGGCAATGCACCATGAACACACCTTGGGCCTTGAGCAAGAATCACAAGTTCACTAGTCCACTGCTTGTCTGAGCAAGCCGACAGCACAATCTTGTCAGGAAGTGGAACCAGCCACAGCTTTCTGCAACCGTTTTCTTATTTATGTTGGAGTTGATCAAAACGGAGATGAGATGGGAAATGCGAAAAGGAGAGCAGAATATATTCATATCGGAGGAGGAGAGCGAGACTGGTCGTCTGGCCGTCTGTCTGTCTGGTGATTCTAAAGAGCCGTCCCAAATCTCTCTTCAAGTGGCTTCCACCCAAGCATTGAAAAACACGCTGAGCTGAGCCTTCAATGCTTGAGCCGGGGGAGGGGAGGGTAGGCGTGGGGAATGATTCATCCCCAATCTTGAGCCATACTTTTGGAATCCGGGGAGTACGGGGGAGTTTTTTATTTATGTTGGAGTGGATCAAAACGGAGATGGGAAATGCGAAAAGGAGAGTATATTATATCGGAGGAGGAGAGCGAGAGCGGTCGTCTGGTCGTCTGGTGATTGTAAAGAGCCGTTCTCACAAATCTTTCCTCAAATGGCTTCCACCCAAGCATTGAAAAAACACTCTGAGCTGCAGCTGAGCCTTCAAGGCTTGAGCCGGGGGAGGGGGGGTAGGCGTGGGGAATGATTCATCCCCAATCTTGAGCCATACTTTTGGAATCCGGGGAGCACCGGGGAGTTTTTTTATTTATGTTGGAGTGGATCAAAACGGAGATGGGAAATGCGAAAAGGAGAGTATATTATATCGGAGGAGGAGAGCGAGAGCGGTCGTCTGGTCGTCTGGTGGAAAAACACTCTGAGCTGAGCCTTCAAGGCTTGAGCCGGGGGAGGGGTGGGGGTAGGCGGGGGGAATGATTCATCCCCAATCTTGAGCCATACTTTTGGAATCCGGGGAGTACGGGGGAGTTTTTTATTTATGTTGGAGTGGATCAAAACGGAGATGGGAAATGCGAAAAGAGAGTATATTCATATCGGAGGAGGAGGAGAGCGAGACTGGTCGTCTGGTCGTCATGTGCTCGATGAGACAACTCCTGTGGAATTGTCAAAGCCTTCTCGACACTTCAACTCGCCAAGGCCGTCAGTGCGACACAAAAAATGACCTCTGCTTCAGCTTGTCCCGACTTGGAACCATAAATCAACTGTCTGCAACCGTCAGAGCATTCTCAGAAGTATTTATTCCAGGGTTTGAGCCAGCGGGGGCGGGGGACAGTTGTGAAGATCTGGGGCCAGACTCTTGGAATCCGCTTGGTACAGGAGAGTCTCTTATTTATGTTGGAGTCGGAGTTGATGAAAAACTGAGAACTTCGAAGAAGCATATATTCTATCGCACTCGGAAGAAATCCGAAAACTGATAGCTGGAGTTGCAACTGCACTCAGGGCGATGCTCTGTGTCCCTACGAGCTGTGCTCCGTTCCTGCCATCCAGCAGGCTTCTCCCCACGCTGCTGCTTAACTGGCCACAGGAAAGCTGCAAGGGCACAGCAAGCAGAAACACTCCACACTGTCACACTGTAAAATCCACCTGTGTGCAAACAGTCCTCCACTCAGCCTGCGAATTCATCGCAAGCAGCAGCCGCTTGCTGAAACCAGAGCAGCGGGCAACGATCACGAAGTAACTCACACCGATCCGACTCGTCTCGTCTTCATCTTCAACTGCAAGACAAGCCAAAACCCGCTGGCAGTCCATCATGATGTTGTGCGCAAAGCCAGATGTGTTCCTAGGATACCCAGTAACCTAAAAATGAAAGGCCTCTCTTTTTGGTATTGAGTAACTTTATAAGGAACCTAGGACTACAAAAAGGGAATAAGGGTACTACTGGGCATCTTAGGTTCTCGTAGTTGCTCAACTCCTTGCTGTCATTTTCAAGCTCTTCTGCAGTGGGCAGCCTTAGACTGCGCAGCTTTCAATCCACCCATCAGGAGTGACATGCAAGTTCAAGTTGACATGCCGACAAGAAGCCACTTCGTGGAAGAATCGAAGTCCGTCCTCCGCAAAGATTTCGGAATCATCACCTGCATCTTCTGCACCGATCCCGCCGCACGCAACTTCTCCGTCACATCCTTGAACATGGATGCCTGAGCCTGAAGAAGGCGCACCTGCGCCGCTTTCTTCAGTTCGCCATCCATCTCGCCCGCCCTCTGCCACATGTGTGCAAGACTCCAAGTGCACGGCTGCTGGGCATCATCAGGCTCCACATACTTCAGGCAGGCAACGCTGAAGAGGATTTCAGGCTTGGCCTGTCCAAACAGATGGCCATGCAATGATATTGGACAATTGCCGCTGTTTCAACCCATGCATTCCCAAGACATAACTCATGACTCATAACTCATAACTCATGACTCATGCCCAAGCTTGCTTCGATGCATGTTTTAGGTCTGCTGCGGTATGCTGCAACGACAACCGACCGAGCTGCCAAGGCGCATCAACCACCTTCCGTCCGAGCAGGATGCACATGTCCTCAAAGGTCCTGGTGGCCAGGAGATGCTCCACCACTTTCATTTCTCGAAGGCATTGTGCGATGCCCCCGGTCTGGATCAAATCCTGCACAAGCTCTTCCGAGCTGCTTGCTCGAAGCAACCTGCATATGCTTCTGACTCCGTCCACCAGCAAAGCCTCATTTTCGATCTTGCACAGTATCGGCGCGATGTCGGGATCATCGTCGCGGGCTTACTCCAAGCTAGAACGTACCGAAGGCAATCGTCCCAGTCGTCGATCTACTTCCGCGGTCCGGACACACGAGCGCCACAGAACATCAGGTGTCAGTTCGTGAAGCAATGCAAAATATGCTTCAGCGCCCTCTTTCACCTTGGGCGAGGTCTTCTCCGCTTCTGCAGCGGAGATTTTCTTCTTCGCTCTTTTGTTCACGGGAGCTGCCGCTGCCTTTTCTGCAGGTCCACTGGACAGCCGTTTTTTCTGGCCACTGCCAGGCTCTGAGCCCTTCCCTCTGCCGCAGCCAACTTCTTTCACAGGTGTCGATGTCGGAGGCTCAGACTCCGCACCAGAATCGCTTGAAGAACTACCCTTGGCGGCCTTTGCATTGTTTTTTTTGTTGGACTTCAGCTGCGCAAAGCTGGAGTCCGATGAGTCATCACTGCTCGAGTCGCTTTGCGACTCCGAATCACCGGCTGCAGCATCAGCAACATGCGCATCGTGGACATCGTCCTGCTTGGAGTGCAGATATATACAAGGTAGCACATGGCAGAAGGTGCAACAAACCCAAGTAGAGTTTCAGACGCGACATGCACGCACAAATACAAACAGAAACAAACAACAGTCCTTGCTGTTTGTCTTGGCTCGGATCTTCGACGATGCACTCTCGAAGGCTGCCTTTGCAGCCCCACGGTCTTCCATCGACTGCTGCTTTACCCGGGAAGCTGACACTCGGTGGCCGGATAGCATAAGTGTCTTGTCTTCGACAGGAACGCACCAAATGCCCTTCTTCGGATCTTTTTGCACCTTGCCATAATGAGAAATGGTCGATTCCCAAAGCTATACTCTTAACAGCCAACACGCCTAGTTTTGGCAACCCTCGCTGCATACCAGAGAGCCTGAAGCTTCAAGGTTTGCGTGATGTATTTTTTTCGCTCTTTGTCGTCTCGGAAGGTTTTTTTGCACTTCTGCTTCTCGAGGAACTCCTTGAGGGGCAAGAGCTGCGAAACCTCGGATGTTGTTGTTTTTGTCTTATCCCCGTTGCCCAAGTCGACGCTCGGCTGTCCAAAAACCTCTAGCCGCTAGCATGTAACACTAAATCCTGAAACTCACTCTTAGAAACAAGTGTGCGTGTGTCTGTGTGTGTGTGTGATACAGAATACAGTATACAGACTTAGGCAGGTATTTAGGTAGTTTCTAGTATGCACGTATGTATGTATGTGTGTATGTATGTCTGTATGTGTGTGTATATGTATGTACGTATGTATGTATGTATTGTGTATATGTATAAATACACCGATGCAATGGAGTTTTGTGAGACTAGAGCCTACACTAAAAGGACGACGCGCGCAGCAACAAAAACACTCAGTAGATATTGCAAGTGGCTGATTGGAAGTCTACGTAGTCTTCACTCGATCGCTTCACCAATTCCTGGAGGTTGCACCGCTCGTGCCTGGCCTTCTTCTTGGGGTGCAATGCCTGGTTCTGCACGAAAGCTGAGCGCAGCGCATCAAACCTGCGAATCTAACTGTCCGTGCATCTTCTCAGCCATTAGCAGCAACATGAGCGCAAGCAAATCAATGCATGGCACCCAACCCCTTTCCAAGCCCGTTAGGCCACTTGGGAAGGATTCAACTGAAGGGTGACAGGCCAGGCATGAAAACATGCGAAGGTCTGACAAGCAGCTTCTCTTTGACTGCTGGGTGCTCTTCCATGGCCGCTGACAATGCACGCTGTTTGGAGTTTTGAAAAGATCCACGCTTCACGTAGTAGCATGGCTTGCAAACAGAGGCAGTCGCAGAAGCCGGTTGAACGGAAATGAAATCCTTGATCGAAGGAGGCTTATCCTGCAGGCTGCAGGTTTGTTCACAGGATGGCGTACCATGCACCGCATCTGTCAAATTAGAGTGACATAATGTGGCCAGAAAGAACTGAAAAGCATTCAGAATTCAACCCGGCACTGTCCTTGTCGTCCTGTCCAAACGTTTGGGCGCACAGGTCACAAGTGAGGTCGCCGTAGTCTTCGTCGACGTCCGACATGGCGAAACCAAGATCACTGGTACAAGAGTTGGCCTGTCTTAAGCTGCAAACCTCACAAAAGCAGCCTTCACTGGCCGGTGCTGTGTCAGCCAAGCCTACAGCCAGCCGACAAGCGACAACCTTCAATGTGCAACAGTATCCTAACTCCACAGTGACCATGTCATGTCAGACTTTGAGAAAGCAGCCAGCCCGGTGGCTGCTGACTGCTTCACATGCATGCAAGCACGGCCATCGGCCATCCCTTCTTTTACAGCGCACAAAATCACTCGGCACAGCTCTTCATCAAAACTGCCGGACTGAATGGCAATCACAAACATGGGCTCGCACAGCCGAGAATAAGCTATCAGAGAAGATGCTGCCCCAAGATCAATGTTTCGTCAGAGTCCCAGTCCATTGCACTGGGCGAATGGCGAGCAGCTGAACTTCCCGATTCACTTGATTCGCTGTATTCTTCATCCTCGTCGACGCTCATTTCTTCCTCCATGTTACTGCTCGAAGAAGACTCGGAGTCACTTGACTGGCTGTCTGCACACATGTCAGGAGATTCGATCCGTTCCCCATACCTAAGAGGAAGAGAACGAAGGTGCCTCAGATGCAACACCAATGGCCCCCGAACCAAACCACAACAGCCATCGTTCTGTATTATGCTACGGAGCCGTCCATCAGGTCGACGAGCCAAGACATAAATAATCCTTGTGTGGGGGGAACAACACAAGTGATGAAAGAAAACGGGATGGCGCCAATTGTAACAGCACTGGCACTGTACAAGACTGCGAGTGTGGAACTAGAGAACCCAACTGGCACTCCGGCTGGAAACTTGTCAAGATGCAATGCCGAGTCTCAAAGCCATAACACATGCACCGGCAACGGCAGTGCTCATGCTGTTCCCTGCCAGCCGGTTGTACATCTTGTAATCACGGTCCGAAAACAGAAAATCAGCAGGATCGAATCCTTGCGCTGCCATGAGAACCTAAGCTTTGCAAGGTCACTGTCGCTGTCCGTTAAACAATGTCATGTCATGTCACACATATTACCATGGCTCCAGTTTGCAGCCACGGCAGCCTCCGCTGGCACAAACTGTTGTCGTCGAAAAGACCAGAGCTTCATGTGGCATGTCAGTGCAGGACCCAAGCCACCACGGGCGTAGACGCCAATGTTGCTGTTCATCACACTTCCTTATGTTGGTTTGCTGCGGTAAAGTAGCACAACGACAGGATCCATCGTGCTGGAGTTTCTGGCTACGACTTGACATGATGTGTGTGACTTGTATGCTGGACTGTATGGGTCAATCCCGGGTCAATCAGGATCGCTGTGTCCGAATCCCAACACAAAGCCCAAATCTTGGCAACTGTTCAAAAACCCGAAAGAACAGCGGACTAGGGCCGATTGAGGCCATGACTTGCTACATCCACATAAGCATCATCATCAATGGCGGCTCCTCGGTCCTGGAATGGGTCGGGCCTTACTAATGAGCAGAGGCTCCGAGAGTGTGTTGCATGGAATAAGCAGAACATCCCGGGTCTGGGTCCCAAACGACCTCAAGGTGTGACTAGTACAACATAACGTGTTCGTCGTTGCTTTTCACGTCATGCATCTTTCAGGCGTTAAATTCAAGTTTACATTTCTTGATGCGATCATCAAACCATATGACCCTCAGCCGTCGAACTGTCAACCAGACTTCAGAAATCTTGCCAAATCCAAAACGCTCTTAGAAGCATGGCATGGCTTCGAGAGTAAGACAGAATGCTTGCATGCACACATACGGGCATGAAGACGATAGTGCTGACCTTAGGTGTGTTGGCATGAGCTCAGGGTTTAGGGTTTAGGGGACTGTTAGGTTTGAACACAGTTTGGGCCTAGAAAGAGGTTTGATTGAAGAATACCTATCCAAATGCGTTTTGCCAGATGTTGATGGCCTCACTAATTATTCGTATGTAGTAGTTATTGAACCACAACGAAATTATTCACAAGACCATCGCTATTTCTATGTCTAGTCGTAAATGACATATACAGTGATTGATTGTTATAATATAGTTATAGTCTTGACACAGCTATAAGTTATAAGTTATATTATATGTTGTAAGTTATAAGTTGTAAGTTATAAATGATAAGTTATAAGTTATAAGTTATAAGTTATAAAGGCTATATAGTTGACAATATAGCAGCTTATGTTGCGCGTTGCAAAACGGTTTTAAACGGTTTTGTGTCCCCGTAATAACCTGTCAACTTCCCAATCGGTTTTAAACGGTTTTAAACGGTTTTAAACTATTGTGCTTTGCCAGTTACAGGGATGCAAAACGGTTTTAAACGGTTTTGTTTCCCCTGTCTTATAGGGTTATATGATGGTTATATGATAGTTATATGATGGTTGTTTGAAACGATGTACAACAGCTTTGCTACCCTTGTTCTGTTATAACGGATTGCGGCCAAATTAAGAATCTGTGCATGACTATCTGCGGTCAACAACCGTAAGTCCATGGACCATGACTCATATCATAGCCCTCAACAGAGTACTACATAACTTTACATAGCTTATGTAAAACATTGTTGGAAGTCAAACCTGTCCTGCAATCGCTTGAACTCCACGTCCAGCTTGACCTTCTCTCGGACATTCAGCAAAGACCTCTTGTCCGGTTGCAGCTGGCTGCAGTAGGGCCCGTTGCCTCACAGCATGAATGAACGATCAGCGTCCCGGGGTAAACATGTGCTGCCTTGCCCTGCCTTCTCCAGCAATCCCCAAGGATTCGAGGGTCTCTCCCAATTTCCGCTGGGCTTCTGCGTTGATGCGGCCATCCTGGAACAAAACAGTCCCCAAAACCGTTTTGAGGCAGTGCCGGCACTGAGCGTCAGCTGGGGCAGGGTGGAGCGGGAGGGAGGGGGTGGGGTGGGCCGGGGTGGGCCGGTGCAAAGGTTTGAGCAATCTGGACAGACTGACAGTGACAGACCTTATCAGCTGAGTGGCTCGGGATTTGCCTGGAAGGGTCCCTCCATCTTCAAGAAGTCCAAGAGCTTCCATATACGACCAGCCTCAGAAGGATGCCAGGATACGGCACATTCAACTCATCAGTGCAAGCACGCGCAACACGGGCCAAGCATGGTACAACAGACATGGCACAATCCGAAATGGTGGTCGTGTCATGGATTAGAGGGCAGTCATACTCCACGAATCGACAGAGCGCCTTAGAAGACCAAACCACAACTTTTGCCATGTGGTCAGCTGAGTCAAGCTGGCAGTCAACCCTTCAAGTGGCCTCAAAGGACTCCTGCGAAGCCACATCCACTCTGGCACCCAAAATGTAGCATCGTTTCCGGTGGGTGGGCGATCCAAAGCAATCGCTCCTTACACAACACTCACCCGGCTACTAAGAGCATCAGAACAGCTCAACACCAGAACCAAAGGATGTGTCACGTAATGTGCTGGTTGAAATGAAATCAAGCAATGATCCGCAGGAAGAGCACTTTGATATGATACGGTTTGTATCCAGGCTCCTGGACCTTCAGGCCGTACACCACATCCCCAACTTTCCCATAAAAGAAGAAGTCGATTGGTGCCTGGCCCAGCCAAAGAAAGACATGCCAGTATGAGTCACCGTACATCATACATAGTAGTAGTAGTAGTCTTACATTACATAGTGACATAGTGAAGCTTCCGGACGAGACCGAATCAAAACAAGTGGGCGAGGCCGGCTCTCCAGCAATCCTAGATTTTTTCCGGGCCATGACACAATGCCTTTTGTGTCTTTGTGATCACAGCGGCACAGATTGCTGCAGCTGATTTAGCAGGTCTACAAACACAGGCGGTTTACTGTCTTCAGCATGTTGGGCCAACCAATCTGTAAGAAAAACGATAGCCTGCTGTACTGCTGGCTGCATGTCTTCGTGCTGTTGTCGTAGATGAGGCAGCAAGCACGCTGTGTGCAACCAGGCGTGGAATTTTTTGACATTGTACGCCCAAGCCACTCTGCCGTCTCCAACGGATATCTTCTGACAGCACTGCCTGCATGTTGCAAGACGCTTTGATTGCTGCCAGCCCAAGTCCACGACACCCAGATTTGTGTTGCAAAAAGTTTTCTGATCTGATCTAGGAGCAGGTTGGTTGGACGATTCCGCTGGGGCACTTGGCATCGCTTCTTCGACATCTCTGATCTCCCGCTCTTCATTCAAGACCACCGCCCCAGCAGCTTTCAAGCTAGAGTCCGTCTCCGCACCGGAGGACTCTGAAATCAAGCACGCATCTGACCGGCTCTCATTACATGATGAACTTGACGGGCCAGCATAAGAATCGGAAGAATCGGAATCGGAAGAATCGTCAGGACATTGTTGCGCAAGCGAAGCAGCAACGACCTGAGCTCCCACGCCCAATGAAAAAGGCACTCTCCGAATACAACCATCGACCTCCTGTCGCGGCTTCTTCTGCTGCTCAGGGCCGCTCTGTTTTTTCGCAGCTCGCCTCCGATTCTTTTTCGGTGGCACTAATCCAAATGGCAGCTGCTTCTTGACTGCTTTCGTCTTCACTGGTAGCTGAAGCTTCACATGCCGGGCAATATCTCTCAAGTCTTCATCTGGTGTGGTGCAAACTGTTGTCAGGCTCTCAGATGTTGGAAAAGAAATCTCCTGAATTGCAGACACCCTCCCAGAAAGCACAGTCTGAATCACTTCATGAAAGGTTCGAAAGCAATACTCTGCATTTGCAGGGGATCGCAAGGAGACGGAAGCCCGACCATTGTCCCAACTCTCGAACCCTTGCATCATAATCAGCTGACGAGGCTTTTGCACAGGTGCACCGAGAAAGAAAATATCCTTGCAATCGTCTTCCATGAACTGTATCATCGCGCCAGGCCGAAGCATCTTGTCTCCTGAAATCTCAAATCACATTGTTCCTGGAACCGAAAAACAAACCCAAATTCGCCCTCAGACCAAGCCAGGCTGAAAAGCATATTCTCCGGAAGTATCAAATTAATCCTGATATGATATCTAGACTAGAGACAAATCTACACCCAGGCCTTGAAGAACTAATGGAATTCAAAACCCTGGCTCACTCCTGCGTCATCACCATCACTGAGCATCATCTTCACCATCTCGGCTAGCAGTGATGCAGCAACTCGTTGGTGCGGCAATTGATGGCACTCTCCGTGAGATCGTTGGCATGTCACATGGTGCACCTGAGAGGCACCTTCAGCAAGGGGCACTTCATGGGTCAGAGGCTCGTTCACAGCCTGATTCCACCGGGCCGACAACACAGCGTCCGTCGTGCTCAGGTCGACGGCATCAAGTGGCAAACAACCTCGTGCACAGGAGATTCCGCCATTGAACTCTTGCCACACATCTGCATCCTGAAAGATTCTCTGAGTTGTGATGAGCCGGTCCATGGAGACTCTTGTCAATGTTTTGGAGTTCTCTTTCAGCAAAGACACAGCATCGAAAGCGCTGCAACCCTGCGGTGCCGCTTTATTCCCGTCCTTTATCGATTGCTTGGAGGGGAAGGGCTGCAATCTGGCCTCGTCCACTGCATGTTGTTGATGCCTGGCTTCTGCCTCGTAGCCCTCCTTGTCCTCCGCAGACAAGTTGCGCCACGCAGTCCCCAATTCCACCGCCTTTTGCTGCCACTCCTGCGGGCTATAATGACGAGCAGCAAAAGCTTCCTTTTGGAACATGTTCCAGCCACAAAGTTTTCTTTTGCTTCCAGCTGTTGCACCAGGCGCCTCGTTGGCCAACTCTTGCAAGTCTTGCACAGTCATTCGACGCACTCGCGACCTTTGGTCGCTTGGATTGCTATATTGATTCCTGCCAGGTTGCCCATATCTAGCAAGCCTCTTGCCTGCAAACTTGTCACCCAGCCGGGCCCAAACCACATCTTTGAACTTGGCATACGCGGTCGTTATGCTGGCCCAAGCAGTCAATTGCTGAGCACTTTCGTCGGTCGGCTTGAGGCCCCGCCATCGATGCAGACGACACTGGTTCACACCATGAAGACATTCAACGAGGTCGGAAGAAATTGGTGCCCAAACACTGATGTCTCTGAGAACAGCCATCAATCTCGAAGCTTTGGCTTTCTGCTCCTCACCAGGTTCCGATTGGGAAATGACTGCCAAGAAAGGTTTGCTAAACTCGGGATCCACACATCGTGAGCACAAAGCGCCACGAGCTTTCAGTTTGAAGTACTTTTCCAAGAAGTCTGGAACAGGTAGGAAAACTATCTTGCTGCAACACGAACCGTCTCCAAATCTCTGTCAGCACGGTGACACTGACTTCAAAAGCAACCCGGGCCATTCTGGGCAGTTTGAGTTCATGGAATCTTGCCAAGACCAGACACTGCTCCCGAATCCATGAACGGCCCAGTTCTTTGGAAACATAGTGAAGGAATAGCTGAGAAGTCCTCGCGGTTCAGCGTGATTTGAAATCCTAAAACCCTAAAGCGGCCTAGACCCTGAATCCTAAGCCATAATAAACATAATGGGAAGGGGCTGTTTACTGGAATCGAACAGTACGCCTTGAACCATCGACCCGAACTCCCTCAACCGAGACCCGTAATCTGAATTCTAAAGAAACCTCTAACTAACTCCACCCAACTCAAGGCTCAAATCTACGGGATGGAAGGGCCCTTCGGAAAAATGGGAGAGGGAAATGTTAAAACGGCTTCAACGAACTAAACGGCTTAAAACATTCTCAAGGTATTTATTATTTATTTACAACTACACAGAGACAGGGCTCTCTTGTCTCAACCTGTCACGGTCTTCGGCTGCACGAGGAAGATGTGCAAGCTGCGCGAGCTGCCCCGATCGCTTGAGCAAAGAGTGCATCGTTACCGCAATAGGTGCTGTGAGTGTCTCCAACAACACTGTTCGCTGGAGAAACAAAGGATCTGCAAAAGCGTTGGAAGTCAAAAGTCGCCGTTTCTGCGCCAATGCAGCTGGAGTTTCCTCGAGCCTGGTTTCATCAGGTTCTTCGTCTGCCACATCTGCCTCTTCAATCCTGGCACAAAGAAGCAATTCTGAAGCAGTCTGTTTGTGTGGCTTCTTCATCTTTTCAAGGACACGTGGCAACAGCCGATGGATCGAGATTCCTTCGCGGCAAAACTGCAATGCACGGTGAACATGGAGCCACCGGTACAACAAAGGTAGCGGATAGCCCAATCCAAAGATCAGGTACAAGATCTTGCAAACCTGCAATTTTGCATACTCCCGCCTCTCATCCGTAGAACTTCCAACACAACAATTGCCAGTACAGTAATGCACAATGGCATCTTTCGAGCAATCGCCATTGTCCCATGTCATCAGCTGTTGATGAAGTGACCTCCTCACCCGGCTGTAGCTGGGATCGCTGTCCTGCATCGATGCTGCTTCGCACTCAGGTGGCAGCTCAGGAACCTCCACGAACCTAAAGCTGTCCTCCACAACTCCAATCAACGCCCTGCGAAAATCACTTCTAAAGGAATGAATCTCGTAAGGGTGACCTAGGCGGACAATGGATGAGAAATGCCCCGGAAAGCTGTTGATTATCGTCTTCCGCACAAGTGCAGCCTGGTGAATGAGGCATTTGCAAGACAGAACGAATCGTGCCGCGTCATCTTGCTGCACCCGTGTCTGTGCCACCCGCAAGCTTTTCAAAACGGCAACATTGGTTTTCAATGAATCCCAACACAGCCAAAAGGTCTGCATGGGAGCATGGGTCTTGACCGCGTCAGGGCCCAATCCGGCCAAGCGAAGAAGGCGCTCCCCCAATGTGCCCACCTTGGCAAAAGAAAGCAAGAGCCAGCCGGTCATGCCGGACAAGAGTGACGCAGTGTTGGCACGCGCCAACGGGACCAGTGGCGTTGGGGCGACGAAGCATTCGTACTGGCAGTCATCTTGCTGGTTGGACGTTGCTTCACCCTCAGTATCTGGAGCGACACGCAACACTAACGTCTGCAGCATACTGAGAATTGTTATAATACGGCTCTTGCGCCACGAAGAAGCCAACTTGCCGAAGGTCTCCGAAAGTCTCATCGACGTGTCGTCCAAGACACAGATATTGAGACAATGTTGAACATCTTTCCTTGCAAAAGATGCTCTCAAGGCCCCAACAAAACGGCTGTACCAAGATGACAATAGACGAACACGAGTTGCCCGATGAACTCCTGAAAAACTTCCAGGTCGGCAACAGGGCGGATCACGCTCCAGCTCCACCTTATAATCGGAAGCCGGGTGCCTTGGTTCGGCTTCACATCCATGGAGCTCCTTCTCCTGCCGACGGAGAGCTGCATTGGTTTTCCGTGCTGCCCGTGCTTTCTCTGTTTGCTTGCGCCTGCGAAGATACGAGAGCTCATCTGGTACCTCAACACCAGCATGGTCAACCGGATCGCTTTGCCTGTCCTCTTGCGTCCCACTGCTGCTGCTGCTGCTGTCGCTAGAGTCAGAACTTGCAGAAGCAGTACTGGAAGAGGACGAAAGGCAACGGCTGTGACCGCTGCACCCGTCCGAAGAGAGAATTCAGCATTACATCAGATTGCCCCACTCCATCCTAGTGGCACAGGCCGACATCTTGCACAACTCCTCCTAATTTGGTGGCGGCATTAAGTCATGTAGGAACCTGCGGCTACTCTCTTAGAAAGAAGTATTGGGGGTTAAGTTTCGGGATTGATGATACTGCTACGTGTTATAGATATGTTATGTTACATGTTACGCTGGAGAATAAGATCTACAGCTTGAGCGCTTGTCCTGTTCATTACGACGGTGGGTTATGGGCTCAAGGGTCCGGGTTTAGGTTTGGGTCACCACAAGAGCACTGCATGTTCTGTCACCTGCAATCTGCACACTGCACTCCCACATGGGAAATGGAAACCCCGATTCGAAACTAGCCCTGCGTTCTGCACTTAACACCGCACCTTGTACTCCTTGCCATCAAGGGAAATGGGTGCCACAAATGGCCGCGCAATATCCGCCACCTGTGGAAGACAGACGAGAATATGAATATGCGATGTGGGCTCGACGATTCCGAGACTGCCCGGGTCAGTTTCCCCGACTCCCACCCCCGTGGCCTCCTCGAGGACCCATGTTTTGGGGCTCCTGGACCGCATCTTCTTCAAGCAGTTCTTGACGACGTCGCCTTCGGGCCTTCGACGTAACTTCAACTATCTAGCTGTACATGTCGACTTTCGGCCGGGGTAGCAGAAAAGTGTCGCAAGCTGCAGACAAGGGACCCCAGGAAAGGGTTGTAGACTGCTCCATCTGCTGACAATTTCATCGTCTTCTGATTAAGGCGGCTAAACGATTGGCAGGGTATCCCGACCACATTGAGGTCCCAATCCTGTCACGGAACAACCAATCCCTACATTTATGATCTCAGAGTGTCTTGTTACTGACACTCCAAACCTCCCAGCTGCAAACACAAGCGGATGCTTAGTCGTTCCGCCAAGCCACTTCATCCTCTACTCGGTGCTCATGCGAGCACACCAAACAAGGTCCACCCAAACTGTCGTCTTGGACATCGCCATAAAAGTGCTTCCCTAAGACCGGAGTCTCAGCATCCCGATGCATCAACGGCAATGTGCAAGCACGCAAACATACTGTGCACAGTGCCTGAACTTTGGTGCCTCTGGGCAACAGTCATAATGCCGCAGGCACCACCGCTGTGAAGCAGCATCGATGTCAGAACTGAAATGGAGCTCATGTGGGATCCCGCTGTGTTCCGTGATATGTCGCCTCAAATTTGAGCAACTTGAAAGTTCCAGACCCAGAGGTTGATTCGGTAGTTCCGCCGCATGTCTGTCAAATCATGGAGGCGCTGCAACTGGTATTTTCTGATGTCACGTCAAGTAGCATGATGTACGCTAGAGTACCAGCTCCTTCGCATGCTCCCCATACCTTCAGCCTTTGTCCAGTGATTCAATCAAGCACGTGCAATTTGACAGTTGCATGTCTCGCCGCAAATCCCGAAAGAATGTCTGCAAGCAAGAAACGCAGGACACTTGGCACACTCTTCTCTGCTGATCTCAAGAAGTTTCAAGTACCTTGTATGTCATTCAAGCAAACCAACTCCTGCAAGGAACCTCTAACCTGAACCCGTAGCACTGGCACCAATGCCAATGCCCACACCCTTGGATGGACCGTGCACAAGTAGCACTTCTCGTCAGCCCGCATCACACCTGCAGCACGATATGATATGCGATGATAATGCACCGTCAGTTTGCTTCATACATGTATCATTTGGCCATGACTTGAAGTCCGATGGTCACAATCTTGCGGAATCTTACGGCTTTGGACTAGGGTTGAGGGTTAGGTTAGGGGCTTGGTTGCGGGTTGTAAGATCCCCACCCGCCTGCCAACAAACCCTAAACCACCTCAGAAAAACCTTGAAGCTAGAGGTCCAGGCCCAAAGACGCATAGCCAGCGCGATCAGGCCCGAGCGATGCGGGCAGGAGGGGATCGGGAGAGTTTGTGGAGAGAGGAAAGCGCTAGCAGACCTGCCACCCTGCTGAATCCCAAAACCAAACCCCTAAACACCCTGCCCTGAACGGAAATCCTAACGGCAATTGCAAGCTCCACTCCACAGAACTCCACAGTGCGACGCATGCTGCCCACGTATTTTTTCAGAACAGCAGCTGACACATCGTCACATCGTGATGCTTGTCATGAAAAGCGCCCTGGCATGTCTGCCACTGCAGGGAGGGTCATAGCCCAAAGGGATTCTCCAGCACGCATATCCTTGATAGTAATGTTTGCCTTTGCCATATAGCTTTTCCTCATCACGTCCTCGTCCGCCAGGGCTGAAGCTGCAAGCGCAAAACTTTTATCAAACTTCGATGGCAGGCTTTCGGAAGAGGCACACGTGACAACTCAAAGCGGTCGACGATGCACATAGCCTGCCCAGCGGCCACGTAGGCAGATGTGACGCCCAAAACTGGCACCAAGATTTGCTGACATTCATGTTCAACCTTCTGTTTCATGTCTGCATAAGCTGAGCTTGGCAATCCTGAGCTGCTGCTTGCGTCTGTGGATATTGTTATAGTAGAGCAGCTGGGGATGGCAGGATGCATCTCCTTGGCTGTAGAGCAGCTGGGGATAGCAGGTTGCATCTCCTTCTTGGATTGCTTCTTCTTCTTGGATGTAGAGCAGCCGGGGGTGATGAGCTGCATCCCCTTCTTGAAAGTCTTCTTGGCCACCGCAGCAAGTGGAGGTTTAGCCTTAGCATCGTCCACCGTGCCAGGTTTAGCCTTAGCATCGTCCACCGTGCCACAACTCTGCTTGTTGCAATTGTGCTTTCCGCGCTTGCAGCTGCGGCAGGCAAAGCAAAAGTTGTCAGGCGGTCGCCTGTACGTGCGGTTTCCGCACAGCTTGCAAGACCAACCGGGCATCGCCAGAAAAGTGTGAAGCTATGATGCTAGAGCGCTTCGCACGGAGCAGCCGGAGTGGGCAGATGATGTGCAGCAAGGCTCTGACCCATGGAAGTCCACACCGGATCTTAGCAACTGCGCTACATTGCCAATCGCCATAACTTAATCTGGACTGCCAATGAATATGCCGCAGCTACAACTTGGACTGCCACTGAATATACTAGCACGCCCGCCTACTCATGAAAGCCCGTGCGGCCAGCTTAAGCAGCATCTCGTGCAACGGCAGACGAAAGCAGGAGAAAGGAATGATCAGAGCTTCAACGTAAAATCCGACTTTGCACGGCAGGTGGCGCCTTGAAGATCTTGTCGCTTCAGCTGCAGCATTATAGGCGAGCCTATGACCTTGGCAGGCATCGGAGTTGCGTCTAGGGGTGCGGATTGGCATTTGTGGAATAGCAAGCCACACCCTGTGAAAAGCATGTGAATCTGCCACAAATACCAATCCGCACCCACTAAACCCAACCCTGACGGTGTCTATGAAAAGCAAGCCACACCCTATGAAAAGTATGTGAATCTGCCACAAATACCAATCCGCACCCACTAAATGCAACCCTGACGGTGTCTATGAATAGCAAGCCACACCCTGTGAAAAGCCTGTGAATCTGCCACAAATACCAATCCGCACCCACTAAACACAACCCCGACGGTGTCTATGAATAGCAAGCCACACCCTGTGAAAAGCATGTGAATCTGCCACAAATACTAATCCGCACCCACTAAACGCAACCCTGATACGGTCTCTATGAATAGCAAGCCACACCCTGTGAAAAGCATGTGAATCTGCCACAAATACCAATCCGCACCCACTAAACGCAACCCTGACGGTGTCTATGAATAGCAAGCCACACCCTGTGAAAAGCCTGTGAATCTGCCACAAATACCAATCCGCACCCACTAAACGCAACCCCGACGGTGTCTATGAATAGCAAGCCACACCCTGTGAAAAGCATGTGAATCTGCCACAAATACTAATCCGCACCCACTAAACCCAACCCTGACGGTGTCTATGAATAGCAAGCCACACCCTATGAAAAGTATGTGAATCTGCCACAAATACCAATCCGCACCCACTAAACGCAACCCTGACGGTGTCTATGAATAGCAAGCCACACCCTGTGAAAAGCATGTGAATCTGCCACAAATACCAATCCGCACCCACTAAACCCAACCCTGACGGTGTCTATGAATAGCAAGCCACACCCTATGAAAAGTATGTGAATCTGCCACAAATACCAATCCGCACCCACTAAACGCAACCCTGACGGTGTCTATGAATAGCAAGCCACACCCTGTGAAAAGCATGTGAATCTGCCACAAATACCAATCCGCACCCACCTATAACTAGGAAGTTGGGCGGCCACTAGTGCAAAGCGTAGGCCAGGTACCGGCTAGATTCGCGTAGGTAGGTAGTAGGCTAGGAATGTAGGGCCCCAAAACCATCCTCGAGAGATGCAAAAATGTGCTGCAACGCGGGCTTGATGACTCCGAACAAACCTACCGGCACTCCGACAGCACTGCAGCTTCACTAGAAAGGAGGCAACAGACCCAGGCTCCAGGCCGTCCGAGGATGAATTGCCAGCGAAAGCAACCTGAGCGCAGCGGCGAAGGGCCCGGGGTTCCCGGGGATGAAGGAACGCAGGGCACTCTACAGGTGGGAAAGGGGCAGCAACAGGCACTCCTGCGCGCACTCAGCCAGAAAAAACCCAAACCTGCACAAATCCGAACACACACAACCCCGCGAGCACTCTGAGGAGTGGGGCGCCAGCGACGAGGTTCAGGCCTGGGCAGAGCGAGACGGGGCCGGGGTTCCCGGGACGAGGCGAACCGTCGAAGATGATGGATGACCTGGGCGAGGGGGAGGGGCAGGGGACGGGGCACCAGGGCGCAGACACAGAGGCGCGCACACCAAGCCCTCGAAATCCGAAAGAAAACAAGACCCTGAACTACAAAGCTGAGGTTTAGGCAAATCGAATTGATGGGAACAGTAACCCCTGAAAAAAAAAAACGAATCCCGCCGAATCCCTAAACCGAAACCCCTAAGGCCAAAAGGTGAGCAGACGGTTGGGTTGGGGTCGGGTGCCCTGAACACCTAAGCGGGCGGCTTTACCTGAACACCCAAGGGAGGGAAATACGAGCAGAACTCCAGGTTGATGTGTTTGGCCCACTTAAGGTTTGGGGTTAAGTGTTGGATTCGAAACTTTGGGATGGTACCGGGCTCTGAGTTTGGGGTTACGGTATACTGGTAGAGGATTTGGGGCTTGGAATAGCAGAAGGCCAGGGCACCTGCTTTTCCATCACAAATCAGGTGCACCCCAGGTAACGACCGATCCATCGCCCAGGATAGCAGCAAATCCGCCCTCCTCACAAGCTTGGATACGCTGCACATTCTGCAGCTGATCCTGCGAGGCACAGCTCACGCCGTCGGCAGTAGTCCAAACCTGCAAAGAGCCGTCTTCAAGAATAGCAGCAACGGCACGATCAGTGGCTTGGATCTGCTTCACTTTCTTCCTGGCCTCGAGCTCGTCGTTGATCCTCCAGCCCCAAGCAAGTGCAGCACCATCAGAAAGGGCGACAAACCCAGACTCGGAACATGCAATGCCATCGATTCTGGACAACTCTACGTGGTTGCTGCATCCACCGCTTCGCGCATTTCCCCACGTCGTGACGGATCCATCAAAATCTAAGGCGGCAAAAGCACCAAAAGAGGCTTGGATCTCACGCACGTTTATAAGCTTGTACTGCACAGCACTGCTGTCGCCTCCGCTCGCTTGATCGCCCCAAGCGACAACGGATCTGTCCTCAAGAATGGCAGCGAAGGCACCACTGGAAGCTTGGATGCATTGGACCTTCTTCAGCTGATGCTGCACATCGCTGCAGTCGCCACCAAAGTCCCCCTCGCCCCAGGTAACAACAGATCCATCGGCAAGAATAGCTGCATAGGCTTCCGCATTGCTTTGGATATCCTGCACGTTCTTGAGCTGATGCTGCACGGCTGAACAGTCGCCTCCTTGCCTCTCATAGCCCCACGCGACTACGGAGCCATCGCGAAGGATGGCGGCGAAACTGCTCTGAGTAGCTTGGATCTTCTGCACATTCCGAAGTTGGCTCTGCACGGCACTGCTGTCCCCACCATCCTCGGCAGAGCCCCATGTCACAACAGAACCTTCGGCAGTAATGGCTGCAAACGCCATTTCGTTTGCCTGAATGCATACCACACTCTTCAACTGATCCCGCACAGCGCTGCTGTCACTACCGTAGTTAGGGTTGTTTCCCCAATGGTTAGGGTCTCCCCACGTCACCACGGTACCATCGCCGCGGATGGCTGCAAAAGCACGCTCCGTGGCTTGCAAATGCTGAACGTTGACAAGTTGATCCTGCACAGCCCTCGAATCCCCACCATACATGCGATGGCCATAGCAAGCGACGGAGCTGTCACCAAGAATGGCAGCAAAAGCTTTGTCAGTGTGCTGAATGGCAGTTTGAGAAATATGCAATGTCAAAACATCACCGTTCTGAAGTTTGGCTCGCTTGACCGATGCACCAGTGGAATCAACCAGCCTGCCGGTTCCTACTCCAAGTGCCGTCTGCGCACGCTTCTTCAGTGATTCCAGCGACTCGTCTTTCTCAACTGCAAGCGTGGTCGCCCTGCCACTCAAAAGTGTAATCTCAACAGAGGTTGAGGTATCCATGATTTGCAGAAAAGCCAGAAAAAAAAGCGATATCGCGGAAGCATGCAAGGTCTAGGGTTGCGCACCTAGATAATGTGTGGATTATTGGGGGAGTAAGTGGAGTCATCATGATTGAATCAAGCAAACCCTGAAAATGCACAAATGAAAGGTTAAATTTTCCGATTCCTACTAAACTATAAGAACCCCAAAAAGTTTAAAGGTTGGGTAGATGGGGTATTGGGATTGGCAACCGAGAGCCGAAAGGCCATGCACATGTATGTTGTGTCACATGTCATGCAAAACAACCTAAACCCCCCCAAGCACTAAACCCCTAAACCCTAAACCGCCTAAACCCCAAAACCAAAACCCAAAAAAAACCATGACATGAACCCCAAACGGCCCCCAAACCACAACAAAAACCATAAACCCCTAAAAACCCTGCCTACACCCCTAAGCCCCTCAACAACCTAAACCCCCAGGCCCAAGCCCTAAACCCCTAAGCCTAAACCCTAAACCGCTTACCGACCCCTAAACCCCAAAACCAAAAACCCTAAAACCCGGGCCCTGAACTTCCTGAACCCCTACACCACCAAAAACCATTAACCCTAAAACCCCAAAACCCCTACAGTCTACACCCCTAAGCCCCTCAACAACTTAATATCCCAAGCCCGAAACCCCTAAACCCTAAACCCTAAGTCCTAAACCGAACCCGGCAGCACAGGCAGCATGCCAAGGAAAAGGCGATCCCAGCCGATGCGAAGATTGCGAAGATGATCAGACCTGGGCGCAGCGAGAACGGGCAGGGGCAGGGGCTGTCCTGTGCGTGCACGGACACTCGCAACGACGAAAGCCCGCAAACAACCCCAACCCGAACAAAGCCCCGAAACCCGAAACCCTTTCTGAGGAACCGCGCTGCACGAAAGGTTCAGCCTGGGCAAGCGAGCAGGGCTGTGGGGGACATGTTGCACGAGGCGCTTCAGTATCGAGCGGGGGACGCACAGAGCAAGCAACGACAGAGGACCAAGCAGAACCGCAGAAGCAGGCCCTCCTGTACGTGCACGGACACTCACACCAAAAGCCCCGGCCCAAACTCTCAAAGTCCGAAAAACCCTGAACACCAGAGGCACCAGCGAGCACCGCGATTCGAAGTCGAAGAGGAGGACGGAGCCTGAGGTCAAAGCGAGGGGCCCGGGGCCCGGGGTTCCCGGGAACAAGGCACTCCAGTCACGGGAGGGGGGCGGGGCCGACACTCACGCCAAAAGCCCCAAGCCCTCAAATCCCAACCACCCGTCGCAACGACAAAAGCCCGCAACCCAACCACCCCCAACGTCCGAACAGACCCCCGAGCGAATCCAAGAGCCCCGCAGCACCGGAAGCATCGGGAGGCGGATCCTGCCGGGAAGACGAGTAGAGGGTTTTGTTAAAGGGTGGGGAATCGGGGCATCTAGCTTTGGGGCTTTGGGGGCTTGGGGCTTTGAAGTTTGGGGGGTTGGAGGGTTTAGGGCTTTGCGGCTTTGGAGGTTTGGGGTTTGGGGACTTCGCGGGTTTCGATGGTTCAGGGCTATTGAGGCTTTGAGGAAAAACAGAAAGCACACCAAAGACCCCAAAGCCCAAAACACCCAGAAGTCCCCAACCGAAGCGGACCACAAACCCGAACCAGGGCAACCACGGGAAACAACAAACGGCTTAGAGGTCAGGGATTGAGGGTTTCGGGATGCGTTGGGTTTGGGGTTGGGGTCCAGGCTGTCGGGATCTTTCGGGTTTGGGTTCCAAGAGGCGTTGGGGGGAAAAGAGGTAACCCGAAAAGCCTTATAGCCTATAGCCTGTAGGATTTAAGAATCTAAGTAATCTAAGACTCTATAAGAAACCCTTCGAAGAATCTAAGTTAAGTCTAAGTTCTAAGTCAAGTCAATCTACCAGAATCGATCTACGTGAAAGTAACCCGAAACACACTGCAGCTTCCTTTCACGAGAAGCGACCCTCGTCGCGAGGCCACGTCACGACGGAGCCGTCGCCCAAGATGGCAGCAAAGCCCGCCTCGCCTCCATGAATCACCTCCACTGAAGCCAGGTGCTGAAGCGAGGCCTCGCGAGGCATTTGCCAACAAAATCCCCAAGTCACGACCGATCCATCGCCCAGAATGGCTGCAAAAGCTGAGTGGCTCGCGCTAATCGACACAACACGCCGCAACTGCTGAACATCTTCGTCATCAATACCGTCAGGTCCTCCATAATACTTATGGCCCCAGTGAACCACGGAATTGCCAGCACGACGAATTGCAGCGAAAGCACGCTGAGTGGCTTGGATCTCCAGCACGCCCGTCAGCTCATGTTGGACAGCACTGCTGTCGCCGCCCCCAAGTCAAAACGGAAGGATTGCAGCGAAAGCTTCGTCTGTTGATTGAATCTGGCGCACAGTCTGAAGATGAGCTTGCACAGCAGTGCAGTTACCACCACTGTCAGGATGACCCCATGCAACACAAGAGCCGTTGGCAAGGATGGCGGCAAAGGCATAGCCGCTGGCCTGAATGTGCTCCACATTTTGCAGTTGCACCTGTACCATACTGCTGTCACCACCGTCTGTCTGATTGCCCCAGGAAACGACGGATCCATTAGCAACAATAGCAGCGAAACGGAGCGCGAGAGTCACGGCGCTGCTATCGCCGCCACTCGGGCCGTGGCCCCACGTAAAAACCGTGCCGTCGTGCAAAATGGCAGCAAACGCCCTATCGTTGGCTTGGATCTGTTGCACATTCTGAAGCTGCAGCGCACTGTCACCGCCAAAGTTGGGATTGCCCCACGCGACCACGGATCCATCAGAACGAAGCGCGGCAAAAGCGTGACAAGTGGCTTGAATCTCTGACACAGCCTGTAGCTGATCTCGTACCGCAGAGCTGTCGCCCCCATGCGTGTCATTACCCCACGTCACGACAGATCCATCTGCAAGAATGGCAGCGAAAGCCTTCTGTGTGGCAGCAATGTATTGTACGCGCTGCAGCTGATCTTGTACTGCAGAGCAGTCGCCACCAGATTCAGCCTCACCCCAGGTGACTACGGATGCATCTCCAAGAATGGCAGCGAAAGCTTGGCTGCTGGACTGCACACGTGTGGGGCAATACACCAGTGTACCCCCCGCCAAAACCCCTCGCCGTGCCGAACAAGCTTCTTCACCACTCAATGTCACAGGAACGGCCATCACTCAATCACGGACTGGCTTGCTTAGAAGCTTGCGGGCTTGCGGGCTTTAAAAGGAATGCGGAATGAATGTTCCCTATTATTGGCGGATGAGCAATCGGATGCTTTGGGACTTCGGATTCGGTGTCTGAATCTAGATTAACCTAGGAATAAAAAGGGCGGCCTTTTTGGTTTGATGGGGCTTATAAGGAAGGGAACCTCAACCTTTAAAAGGAATAAGGGCCTGACCCAGGTCGTAGAAATTGAGCCAAAGCCGCAAAGCAACGTCGAAGTGAGTGCTTGGCTGCCACAAACCAGTTTCTGTCGTGTAACTTTTATGACACCTCTAGCTGACTCTAGCCAGGCAAGGGGCCGAAAGGGGGAGGGGGAGGGCAAGCTAAACCAACCCAATCGCCCAATTACCGAATAACCCAACCGGCTAAATAACCAAAGAAACAAACTAAACTATACATCAACCCTAACCCGGCCCAACCACAGTCCTCGAAGTGAAGATGCGCCGCAGCGAAGCCAGCGGCGCCAGGAAGACCACGACCAGCACAGAACAGGGGGTTTCGGATTATGTATGGGGTCATAGGGTTTAATTATACAAGTCAAGTTGCGCTGGGCACCAAGTTTTCGGAAACAATGTTGGCCCCAGCACATCTTCCATGGCTACACGATCAAAAGTCAAAAGGCTATAAACTACCGTGACGCATGGGAAAGTTCAGGTAGCTTGCAGTGAATATCAGATATGACATTCCTAGTTAGAAGAAATAATTCTGTGAAAGTTCCTCTATGGGGGTCCTGGAATGGTCCTTTGAACCCAGAGGATGCGTTCTTCTGCTCAAATTACACTTGATCACAGCCAAACGGCTGAGAAGGAATCCGGAGCTACAGCCAGGATTGTTACGTGACTTGTTCCGCGACTTATGTCCTGATCTGTTACCTGGTATGTTAGTTCCAACAGTGGGCATTTAATAATGAAGCTACAAACTGTTCTAATTCAGAAAGGTTTAGGTTTTAGGGCTTAGTTTTAATCAAGGCCTTCTCGCTTCAGGATTCGGGTGCAGCGCAGTTTGACGCCAGGGCTGGGGACGATTTGGTCTCGAAATTAGGGTCCCTTTTTGGATCTAAGGTCCCCAACCCTAAACTCTAAACCCCAAACCCTAAACCCTGAACCCTGAACCCCAAGCCCTAAGCGGCACCATTAGAGCAAGGACCCCCCACAGGCATCCTAAGTTTGACAGCTACTCCTTTCTACACACTAGAGGCATCTCTGGGCTGTTCGTGCCTGCGATAACAAGAGTCAGCGAAGCTCCTGCAAGAGCCCGCACTAGGTGTCCTTACTAAACCCAAAACCCACTAAAACCTAGTCATCTAACGAACTCCCAATCCCCCCAAAACCCCACCCCTACACCCTAGGCTCCGCAGCGCTCCGGAATTCCTGAAAGAATATCCGGACCTCAATACTTACTCTCGATATGATGATGCTACAACACTCCTTTAACCTTTCTGCTTAAACTATACAAACAGATGCAATCCAGTAGCAGTCACACCGGTCGCGATCATACCAACAACTGGCTGAGGCTGCCACATATTACACCTTCGCCCTGATAGAAATTCACCCCTCGCTACCGAAACTTCGAAACCTCAACCCTAAACCCCCCTTACACACCAAACCCTAGTGAGACCGAACAAAAACTTATAAAATCTCGCAGGAAGCCCTTCCTCTAGACCCGAAACACTAAGCCGCCAACCTCCTCCAGGTGATCCAACACCGCGGTGAGGTCCTCAGCCCGCTTCTCCACGATGTCGCGCAGCTTCCGCAGCGAGGCCTCGTCTCCGAAAAAACTTGGGTGGTTGTCAAAATTATGGTCCCTTTTGGGAACCTATTATAGGACGGCACCTATTATTTAGGGTACCCGAAAAGGGATCCTAATTTTGACAACTACCCACTTGTCCAGGGTTTGATTGCAGTAGAAGCCCAAAAGTTGGAAACCCAACCTCAATCTCCAAGAATTGGGAATCCTAGTCCTAGCACTACTTGGCCTTAACCCGGTTTCTAACTTTATGGGGTTTAAGTTCAGGGCCTAGGGTTTAAGGACCTTGGATGTAAGGGTTCCGCATTTAGCACCTAGGGATTCATAATCACAGGGGTTTGATTAAGAGCTTGGGGTTTTGGGGTTTGGAATTTTGGGTTTGGGCTTTCTGGGTTTCAGAGCTTGGGGGGTTGGGGTTTGGATGAGGCTTTGTGGTTGGGTGCCGATTGGGTGGGGGCTTGCCCTCAGATTTTAAAGCTTAGCCTAAACCCCAATCCCTAAACCCTAAGCCCTCAAAAGTTTAAGGGTTGTAGCCTTCTGGGACAAGGGTCTACTTCCTGGGTTGGGGAGTCAGAAGAGTGTGCCCAGCAGGGTTTGCAGTCTAACTCAGAAACTCCAATACCCCTTGATTAAGGAATACTCCGTAAATTATAGTCAGGATCCCTAATATGATTTAAGGTATATTCCTTGATTAAGGGATATTGGAGTCTCTGGGAAACAAGCTAAAACCAACAGCTCCAGAATCCTGAGGTCGAGTCTAATTCCCTTCTTTTCCCCCTAAACCCTAAACCTAAAGTTTAGGGTTTAGGGTTTAGGGTTTAGGGTTTAGGGTTTAGTCCCTCCAAAAAGACCTGAACCCTCGCCCCCGTTAGGGTCTCGGGTTTGGAGGATGAGGGTATAATTAGGGCAAACCCTAAGCCTGACTCCCGAAACAACTGTACTCGAGTATCATCGGGAACTGAATCTTGCATAAGGGCTTTAGGTGATACGGCTGATGATGCAAAACCTGCATTACCCAGAACAAGGCATAGACCATAGTTCGCATCGTTTGGGGTCGTGAAGGTAATGCAGGATTTTTATCATCAACCCTAACCCTAAAGTCGCGTAGGCTGTGGATTCGGCCTCATCCAGCTGGAACCGCTCGGCGATCGCAGCGGCCCGCGTCATGTCAGGGAAATCGTCGATCCTTCTGGTGTTTGTGCCTAGGGGTATACCTAAACCTCCCAACCACTGCATCTTTGTAGGTTCTTATTATAAGCCCCTAAGAATACAGAATTTAGTACGGGGCCACCACGAAAGCAGAGGTTTTTGGTAGCTTCGGATAGGATTCTTGGGGCATATAAGGTTTCGGGATTCGAGCTTCAAGTTTTCAGGTTGTAGGTTGTGACCGTCGGCAGGCTGAGGAGGGCCTCTGTTCATGTTAGTACAGGGCACAAGTCATGCAGCCATAGCCATAGCAGTCTAGAACTCCAAACAAGGTACTTTTAGAGCAACACACAACAAGCCTAAACCCTCGGATTTGCGCTATGGCTTGCATTGAAGTCCCCAAGCCGATAGGAACCGCGAAACCGAGGCTGCAAGCGCACCCACAACCTCCAACCTCCAACCCCAAAACCGAAACACCCTCAGCCACAAAACCTAAGCCCCTAACACCTCAAGTGCCTTCTACAACCCTAAACCCTAAACCCGAATCCCTGAACCCTGAGCCCTAAGCCCTACCCCCAAACCCCTCCAAAACGAAGCAGCGAGCCTGCCCTGCACCACCTGACTGCAAAGGGGGTTTTCAGGGCTGAGGACTTCGGAGCCTTAGCGATTAGGGTTCAAGGGCTTAGGGTATAGGGGCTTAGGGGCTTAGGGGCTTAGGGTTTAGGGGCCTAGGGTTTAGGGGCCTAGGGTTTAGGGGCCTAGGGTTTCGGGGCTTAGGGTTTCGGGGCTTAGGGTTTAGGGGTTTAGGGTTTTAGGGTTTTAGGGTTTAGGGGAGTCGGAGCTTCGGGTTCCGGGCCTTTGGCTTTGGGGGGGGGGGGGTTGTGGGTGCTTTGGGATTTAAAATTCAGGGTATCCTCATACCGTTCTACAACAAGGGTTTGCAGGTTTTATAGTTCGACTCTAAGTTTAGGGGTCTTGCAACTTCGGCTATATAGGGATTGTATGGGCATGTTAGCAGCAAGCGGTCGAATCTCTATATTAAACCCTCAGATCTCCCTTCTCGCACAAGCCTAAACCCTCAACTCTTAACCCCCGCCCTTTTTCTTCCACAACCCTGAACCCCAAAGCTCTGGACCCTAAAACCCATCTGGAGCTCTTAACGAAAAGGGACAAGCCACCCTTCGTCAACCCCCCCCCGGCCTTTTTCACCAGGGAGATGGCCGTGAAGGACCGGTCGGCACAGATGCAGAGATGCTGCGCCAGCTTCTGCAAATCCTTCGGAGCATTTTGGGTTTAGAGTTAGAGTTCACGGTTTCGGCTTTAGGGCTTTCAGGAGATAAGGTTTAGGGCAGCGTGGTAACTATCTGATTTGGGGCTCAGGAGTTGGGGCTAGGGCTAGGGGTTTTGTTCAAGACTTAGGACTGAAACCTTCTGGTTGAGTGGTCATTTCCTGCATGAGAAATGCCGCAGCTCATGCGTCGCTTCGGTCCTCGTCCTGCTCCGCTTTTCTGCGAACGCGCAGCTCGACCAGCCGACACCTGCGAAGAGCTCGAGTTTTGGGGGATCAGGGCTCAAGATTAGGGTTTGGTGATCAGGGCTTAAGGCTGTAACAGGTTAAGGTGTAGGGTTTAGGTTTAGGGCTCCACAAAGTGTGTAGGGTTCAGGGTTTAGGGCTCCACAGAGGATTGGAGTTGGGGCTTCGGGGCATTATGAGTCGCGGCTCTAAACAGGCCAGAGACAGCAGGCCGAAGTTCAGGGTTTAGGCTTTAGGGTTTAGGGTGTAGGGTTTAGGGTTCAGGGTTTAGGATGTCATGCCGGGGCCTGTAATAATTAGAACAGTTTTGGGGTGTATTACTATAATTGCACAAGGCATATCAGGGCCACCTATGTCGGGGATCCATATCAGGGACGTCCCTTTTTGGTCGTTAGATATGGAAGATGCCCTAAACCGTAAACCCTAAACCCAACACCCTAAACCCTAAACCCTGAAACCCTGAACCCTAAACCCTAAACCATGTTTCGTCAGTTTCTCAACAGTGAGGGCGAAGTAGAGGCTCCAGGCCTCGTAGATGGGTATCAAGGGCTCGCACAGGAAATGCATATAAGACAGTGGCCTAAATGATTACCAATAGTATTTTGGGGGGGTTCCTTATTATGAGTATAGCATAAGGGGCCCCAAAACGTGGCAGGCGCTGGTGCAGCTGATAAGAGTTCCATATTGACATTGACGTCCAACTACTACACGAACTAGGGGTAGCAGGGGGGCGCCAACCCTCACCACTCGCCTCCTCGCTGTCGCTAAGACGTCTCTTTTTTGGGGTCTCCTTCATCCCTCCAGCCCGAATCATGGAATGATTGACTTCGGCGACCTCAGGGATCCTACTATAATTTAAGGTATATTCCTTAATTTAGGGTATTGGAGTCCTGGGTAATGCCCATCCCTGAGCAGGAGAACTACAGCAGCCTTGCCTGCACGCCAATTTCCGAATCTCACAGGGCGATCCTTTCGGACACGAGAACAGGGAACGACCAGGATACAGATGCCGTAGCGTTTGGCAGCCGCAAGAAGGCTCAACCCATCGATCCACCTACCCTGGCGCAGAAGCGCCTGTTTCGGAACAGGCTGTGATAACTTCCTGCAGTTCTTGGTGTGGAGCTGGCTCCACAGTCAAACCAACAGGGCAAAATCCGTATCGCGCGGACAAAGAGCTACAACCACTTTGTGCAACTCGCAAAAGGAATGCGCTGCTTGTTCTTATGGTTTAGGGCTTAGATGGTTTAAGGCTTGGGGATCAATTGTCAAGCAATCACGCTGAACCTTCCACCCGGAACCGAGACGCGAAAATGCCATCAACCCTTGGCCCACCAAATCCTCGACTGTGCGAAGCTATGCTGATTGGCGCTTGAGGGCAACAAGATGATCAGTCAGGGTGCCAAGAACCGAAATTGACATAAGAGCAAACATGCACGGGGATATTCGACACAATACCCCTTCAGATTGAGCCCCCGGTCAAAGGCTTACGCTTCTGGCCATTCTGAGGCCCAAAACCCTGAACCCTAAACTAACCATTACTTTTCCTACGTGCAGACGAGAAAGTCTGAGCACAGAAGCCTAGCTAATGAAGTGGAATCAAGACATAGAATCATGTATCTTAGCATCGAAGAAGTGAAACAGACAGAGTGCAGTCTACACTTTAAACAATTAATCTTAAACTAACCATTAAGGCCCCTATATTAGCGGGCTTCACTTGGGATGTGGTCTTCTTCCCAGAGCCTCCAAAACCCCTGAATTAAGGAATATACCTTAAACTATAGTAGGATCCCTAATATGATTTAAGGTATATTCCTTAATTAAGTGGTTTTGGAGGCTCTGGGTTCAAGGCGGCGAGAGGTCTCGGGTCCCTGCTTTGAAGGTTTGGGGTTCAGGGCAAAACATAGCCCACCCGGGCTAAATCCCCGCAGAGACTCCAATATCCCTTAATTAAGGAATATTCCCTAAATCATATAAGGGATCCTACTATAATTTAAGGTATATTCCTTAATTAAGGGATATTGGAGTCCTGGGCCTACAGCCCCAAAGCCTAAACCTCTAAACCACAAAAGACAACTGAAACCCGAAACCCCCAAACAGTCTGCGGCCCAAGAAACCTGAAGCCCTAAAAATGCTGAAACCTCCAGAGCCCTAAACCCTGAAACTCCCGACATAGGGGCCTTCTTAATTTCACCCGTATGATAGCCCCTTACATGGGTCTAGGGCTTAGGGTTTAGGGTTATACTAGTCCCCATAACCCACTCCCCCATTCCCCTACGGAGTAGGGTTATGGGTGCGTTCTATGAACCCTAAACCCTAAACCCTAAAGCAAGGGGCCCTTCTGGACTAGATGCTACTCAGAGATCCTCTTAGCATCCTCACACTCCCAATGCCCAAAACCCTAAAACCCCTTTGAAAAACGAGGCATCCCAAAACCCTCTCAAAACACCCAAAAACACTGTAGAAATACATGAAACAAAAAAATAAAACAAAAGGGTAATGAGAACCAAAGCAAAACCACTAAAGGAAACTCAAAACCCCAACCGTCCCCGAAAGCTACGGCAAATCCAAGGCTTCCCCCGGGGGGGGGCCTCGCAGCATCGCTGAGGGAATGCTCTTCGACGAACCTGCAGACGTCGGTTAAGGGTCTAGGGTTTGGGTTTAAGGTTTAGGGTTTCAAGTTTGGAGTTTACTATTTGGGATTAGGGTTGTTCAAAAGTGCAATGGACTGTCGCTCTCGCAGCAAGTCTCGCCTCTCTAGAGACGCGCACTTCAGATCTCAAATCTGACTAGCACAAAACAAAACCTGAGCCTCACTCGGATGTCACCCTCAGTGTTGATAGAGCTCACCATCAGGTCACTCCGCTCCACTCTTTTGGGGATTCAGGGTTTATGGCTTTCGATTTAGGGTTTGGCGGCATCCGTGACGATGAGCGGGTCTTGGGACGAGGTGTTGAGCTGCTTTAAAGCTTGTTCATCTGGGTTTTACAGGCTTCTTCCATGATCGTTTGTAGGGTGTCGCCGGGTTTGTAAGGAATTAAGTGCTTGTGGCTTGAGGAGTAGCGTAATGGGTATAGGCTTCCGGATGTTTTCATGTGAGGTTTCGTTTTCCGGTTGGGCTCCCAATTCTTGAGTCCTCTCGCCCTCGGACTGGCCAGGGTTAGGGAGGTTTAGGGTTTTGGGGTTTAGGGTTTAGGAAGTAGTGAGACATTGTGATGCTGGTATGGGGTTTGAGCTTTTCAGCATTGCTTTAAGGCTTACGGGTTAGGGTTTGGCACTGGGGGGGTTTTGTTCCTGGGGAATCAGGGATGCAATCCTGAACCAGAGAGACTGAGAACTTAAAGCCCCCACCCCCCGACCCTGAACCGGGCAAACCCTGCTAGGTATTATTATGAGTCTTGTCAGTAGTATGAGTGAGACTTCTTTCCCGAATGCCCTTGACACGCTCTAAAATCACTTTTCTAGGACAGGAGCTGGCAAACCCCCGAAACCCTGAACCCTAAACCCTAAACTTCAAATTCGAAATTCTAAACCCTAAATCCTCAAAAACCCTAAACCTTAAAAGACTCTAACATCCTAAACCCTACAGCCCTAAAACCCTAAAGCCCTAAACCCCAAAACCTAAACCCTACAACCCCCTAAACCGACCCCGCCTGTCGATCTTCTCATCCCGCTTGAAGTTCGTAGCCTCGAGTGCTTGAAGGTCTAGGGAAGAGCCGGCTTACCCCTGCCCCCCAAAACCGAAAAAAACCCTCAGACAAACAAGATAATGTAAGATCACTCAAGATAAGATAATAAAGTACAGTTTACTATAAAAACCCTACACCCAAAGCCCTAAACCCAGAAAGCCTTAATTCAGGGTCCCTCAACATCAGCCCTATTATAGCTTCCTGCATAATCCGAAGTCAATTCAGCGATCAGGGAATCTCTGCATCCATTTAAGGTTTTGGGGGATTTAGGGTTTAGGTTAAGGGCTTAAGTTTAGGGATTAAGGGTCTAGGGTTTGGGATTTAGGGATTTAGGGTCTAGGGTTTAGGGTTCCGCCGCTAGCTGGGTACTGACAAGTAATCCGCTACACTCAAGGTCAACTCCAAACCATGCAAGCCAGAGAGACCCAGGTACAGGGAACTCCAGAAAGTTGGAATATGGTTTCATGGTAGGATACCCTATAATTTACCATGGAAGGGTTAGGATAATCATATTCCAACTTTCTGGCTTTTACCTTAAACCCGTCCAGGTCAAAGTCACACTGAAGGGCTGCTAGGACCTACCAGAGCCTAATTCTTGTGGTGGGATGCTAGAAACTGGGGATGTGTTTGCTATCCCGGTTCGCTATGGTAGTATATCATATTATGTATGTGTGTATATATATATAGAGAGAGAGAGAGATAAGTGTGTGTGTGTATGTATGAATGTATGTATGTATCCATACAGCTAGATAGATAGATAGATAGACAGATAGATATGTGCTATCCATTTACTATTGCTTACCATCACTTTACGATTGGTGCATCGTAGGGGCGAATTCGCCCAGTTCCATTTCATCCATCTTGACCATCAGCCTTTGTGAGCTGTCGGTTTTAGGCTGTAGGGCTTTGCTGTTCGGGAGAGGTTTGAAGCATAAGCTGCTGAAAATGAACTGCCTTTTTTTGGGGGGGTACAGCTTTGGGGTTTAAGGCTTCCGGATGTGGAAGTTCGGGTGTGGGGTCTGCAGTGGAGCCTGCTCCGGGGCTTAGGGACCAGGAAACCCAACCACAGCGACCCTAAACCCTAAACCCTAAATCCTAAACCCTAAACCCTAAACCCTAAACCGAAGATCGACGAAGGAAGCCTTCAAGCTGAAAACCCCGACCCGAAGACCCAAGGCCAAAGCCCAAAACCTAATCCAAGAGCCCCAAGAGCCATGAGCCTTAGGAACGCAAAACCTAGGGTTTAGGGTTTAGGGTTTAGGGTTAATGCAGAGCCCACACTTTAGGCCTTAGGTTTGCTTTGAGCAGCCTTGGGGATTCGGTCCGAGGGTCCTGAGCAAACTTGCGCGGGCCAAAAGCCAACGGCAAGAAGAGACGGGGACTTGCAACTTTCAATCATCATTGACCCCGGCCGCTACACCTTACTCGAAGCCTGATTGAAAGCGTAGAACACGATGCCTAAACCCTAGCATCCTGGACCTGCTCGAACTCAAACCCAACTGCCACGTGTTGTCAAGTCATTGAAAAGTTCCTCGAATCGGCTGAATGCATCCCACTATCCCACCGTGCTGTATGGTTGATAGTGAGGGAGCTGTCATCCTCGAGGCAAGGAGGAGGATAGCGCCATGTGGGGTCTAGCCAAAAGTCCTGCGTCAAACATCCCCATCAGGTTGGATTGCACGCAGTAATGGACCTCCGTGCTTCTTGTTGCATCAGAGACTACCCCGTTGAACACCTTTCGGGTTGGATCTTCCAGCAACAGCATCGCAACGATATCTCCTTTCTGATGCTCATTTAACACCCCACCCCCTTTCCTTCACTATACCTAAGAGAGGCTTGCGGTTTGGGATTTACGGTTTAAACTCTAAACCCTAAACCCCAAACCCGAAACCCCTCCTTGAGTAAGGCCAAGTAGCAAGCCACCAGGATTTCTGGCCGCATCCAGCACCTCGTAGAGCTTTGCGAGGTCCCTGGGCGAAGAGGGCTTAGTTGAAAGGAGGGACTTCGGGCCCCGGGCTTGGGGTTCAGAGTTTAGAGGGTTTAGGGTTTAGGGTTTAGAGTTTAGAGTTACGGCTGCTTGTGCGGGATCTAGGGTCTGGCGACATGAAGCGCCCCAAAAGGAACAAACGAAAGAAAACCTGTACGTTTTTGTCTGGCCCCCAAAAATCGTGAAGGTCCAACGCTTGGTTTGTAAGGCTATTGAGCTTCGAGTTTCGAGCCTACCAACACAATTGAAACATGCTGGTCGTGTCTAACCCTAAGCCCTAAACCCCTAAACCCACAACCCTCCCCTAGGTTAAACCCTAAACCCTAAACCCCTAAACCCTAAACCCTAAACCCTAAACCCCTAAACCCTAAACCCTAAACCCCTAAACCCTAAACCCTAAACCCTAAACCCCTAAACCCTAAACCCTAAACCCCTAAACCCTAAACCCTAAACCCTAAACCCTTAGAGTGGGGTTAGGATTTACGCTTGTCGTAACCCTTCTCGTGCAATGCTGGGCTCAGACCAGAGGTTGTTCCTCTGGGGCTTTGGGGTTTTATGGTTTAGGGGCTTAAGGGTTTAAGGGTTTAGGGTTTAAGGGTTTAGGGCTTTAAGGGTTTGAGGGCTTTAAGGATTTAGGGCTTTAAGGGTTTAAGGGTTTGAGGGTTTAAGGGTTTGAGGGTTTAAGGGTTTAAGGGTTTAGGGTTTAAGGGTTTAAGGGTTTAAGGGCTTCGGGCTTGGGTAATTTGGGGGACTGGCGCCTGGGGTTTCGGGTTCGTGGGTTTAGGGCGTAAGATTCGGACTTCGGGGTCTGGGGGCTTAGGGTTGTAGAGGCTTAGGGCTTCAAGTCCGTACCTACAGTCTTGAGTACCCAGAGAGCCCAATACCCCTTAATTAAGGAGTATGGCTTAAATTATATAGGGCTTCATATTATGATTTAAGCCATATGGTATTGGGCTCTCTGGGTAGTCCTTCGGTTGATGATAGAAAGCCTGCATGACCCATAATAAGGAATAGACCATAATTCCGATATATTCCTTATTATGGGTAATGCAGGATTTATATCATCAAACGCTAAACCCTAAACCCCCTATAGATCCCTTCCTGGAGCCCCTTAAAGGTACCCTTATAGATCCCTTTAAAGGAACCCTAGGATTTATATCATCAACGGTTCCAAACGTAAAATTACGCCCCCGGAACGCTTCAACGACCGGGCCCCTGGGTTCTTGCAACTCAAAGTAACAGGGCCCCAAAAAAAGCACATAAGCAAAAATTAGGATAGGGATATCCCATATAAACCTCCCTTATAATGAAGCCCAATAAGGTAGGGATATCCCCATAAAATGCTTATGCTTATGTGCTTTTTGGGTCCCTAAAGTAAGTTACCAAAAGAAGCAGCAACGCATCTTATCACGGCTTTAGGGATTAGAGTTTAGGTTTTAGGATCTACGGTTCAGGGATTAAGGTTTAGGGTTGAGGATTTAAGGTCTAGGGGGGTTTCGAAACGTTTATCTACTATGTATTCCTCGCCTGGCAGGTTTCCAGACCGACGCGAGGATCCAGAAACCCCCAAGCTGGTACCGTATACTACTGTTGATCCTGCACTATGCGAATTATGGTATATTCCCTATTATGGGTAATGCAGGAATCATCAACCGCACTAAAGGTTTCTTGACAGGAGTCACCCGTACGGATCTACTTTTTGGATCATTCCGGATCTCTGAACCCTGTAGGATACCGGCCGTTCCTTGGTTTCTTGCCTCTTCTCCATGATCTCATCTAGCCTGCCGGCTTTTCGGGGAGGCTCTCTTGGAAGGAGTCGGGGATTTTGGGCTTAGCGTTAAGGGTGTAAAAGGTTTTGGGCTTCGGGATTACAGAGTTTTGGGCGTAGTAGGGTTGAGGGTTAAAAGGGTTTTCTAGGTTGGCCCAACAATATTCGTAAAAAGTGTCCAATTAAGCCCAAAAAAAGGCCTACCTATATAGTTTTGGGGGTTTTGGGCTCGTCTTGTTAATCAAAGCTTTGCTTTGGCTTCTTGCAGATCTCGGCTGGGGCGGGCGTCCTTGACTTGAGGCTCGGCGCACCCCGATCTCCATAGGTTTTGGGCCGGGATGGCAGTATTACTAGACCCAAGAGTAACCTAGGAACAAAAAGGGTGTCCTTTTTGGATTAAAAAGGGTGGTACAAGAGAACCTCAACCCTAAGCAGGGAATAAGGGCCTACTCTGGGTCCTAGCACCGCTATCACGAGCAACCTCTCGCTGGTACCATCATGCTGCTGGTATCATGTATCAAAATGCACGACTGCTGCCGCGAGCAGCGTTGTGACAACCACCACTGCTCCTCTTACCCTAAGCCCCAAAACCTAAAGCAGGGGCCTTAATATGTAGAATAGGGTTTTGGTGCCCAATAGACTATACTTATAATAGTTTCCGGCCTCAAACCGGGAAACAATTTGAGGCCCTAAAGTCAAATCGGGCCCCGCTGGCCTGACAGAGCTGGACCAATGCCTGCAACCCGAAGCTCTAGGCCTGAAACTTCGCGCTGAAACACCTTGATGCCAAGAGCCTACTTGGAGGTTCCGAAAATAGGGGTACATTATTTGGGGGTCCTTATAATAAGGATCCCATTATTTAGGGTACTACATTAGGGTCCCTTATTTTCGGAAACCCCCACTTGGAGGTTCATGGGACTTAGTAACTACAGTTATATGTACCTTAATTGGGGGTTATAGCTAGTTATAAGTATAGTTACCTTATAACTAGCTATAAGTATAGTTACCTTAATTATCACCGCAGCTACCCTAAACCCCGAGCCCTAAACCCCGAACCCCCAACCACTGAACCCTTCGTTTTTAGGGGTTTAGTGTTTAGGGCTTAAGGGTCTGGGCCCAGGGTTGACAGGGCTTACCTTAAGCCGGAATAACCTACCTTTTTAAGGACGTATATAAGGAAATCATAATAAGGAACCCTAAAAAAGTAGGTTATTCCGGCTTAATAGGTAGGCTTTGAGGTTTAGGGCGTCGGGTTTAGGGCTGCCGGCCCTGCGCTTCTAGGCCCCCACCTCTCCACCGTCAGCTGGTCGATGCCGAAGTGACCTGATTCAGGTGAAAGACGATTCCACAATCCTACATTAAACCCCTAAACCTTAAACCCCTAAACCCTACACCCTAAAACCCTAAACCCTAAAACCCTAAAGCCTAAACTGTCGCTTCAGTAAGTCACTTAAAGGTTCAAGAGGTTGTCGGGCTCATAGGGCCCAAAGCAACCCCATAAAGCACCCAAACGTCGATATCTGTGAAAGCAACATCCCTTCAGGGATAGGTTTCCACACCTTCCGACTATGTGCTCCTTAAAGCCCGAGACCCCTAAACCCCTAAACCCCTAAACTCCAAACCCGAAAACCGTAAACTCTAAACCCTAAACCCCTAAACCCCTAAACTCTAAGCCCTAAACTCTAAACCCTAAACCCTAAACTCTAAACCCTAAACCCTAAACCGATCCATATTCCCCAGAAGCTGCCGAGCTGCTGCCGAGCCGTCGCACGTCACGGTCTGCTTTCTCCCCTCGCGAGGCTCAGGGCTCCGCTTAACCCAGACCCCCGGGAGGATCTAGAAAGTAGGGTTTAGGATTTAGGGTTTAGGGTTTAGGATGCAGGGTTTAGGGTTTAGGATTTAGGATTTAAGGTTTAGGGTTTAGGATTTAGGATTTAGGGTTCAGGATGCAGGGTTTAGGGTTTAGGGTCTAGAAAGTAGATCCCCTATTTTGGGGCCCTATACTACTAAGGGTACGTTGTAGGAAACCCCAGTGAGGGATCTACTTTTTAGATCCTCCCGGGGGTCTGGGAAGGGATACGCTGAGGTTCCCTTTGGGGTTTAAGGATGAAGCTTCTAAGGGATCTATAGGGTTTGGGGTGCAGCTTTACGTTTCTGATGAGGGTTCGAAAGAAACTTTTAGGATTCGAGGTTTAGGGTTTACGGTTGTAACTTCTATAGGGATCCATGAGGGTTCTAAACAGATTTTTACGATTTGAAGGTTTGGGATAATTTCTGCTACAATCCCGACAGACCTTTCATACGGCGAAGCTTAACATGGCCCCAAAGCCTCGTAAACCAGGATTGAAATGGCCCAAACTCTCATACACCTAGGTTCAAAAAGGGCCCAGCATAAAACTGGCCCTAAAGGGTTTAGGGATCGGGTTCCTTCAAACCCTGAACCCTTAAGCGACCCCAAACTCTCACTAAACCCCCTAAACCCTAAACCCTTCAACCCCAAAGCCCTAAACCTCTACACCCCTAAACCCCAAGTCCTCCCCTCAACCCCTAAACCCCTAAACCCCTAAACCCCTGAACCCCTGAACCCCTGAACCCTGAACCCCTAAAGCCCTAAACCCCTAAACCCCTGAACCCCTAAAGCCCTAAACCCAAAACCCCCATCGCCTCCTTTCGGCTTGGGTACGGCGCCGGACCCCTGAGCAGAGCTGCGGCAAAAGATCGAGGGCTATTGGGCTGTTGGTTTAGGGCTTAGGGCTTTGGGGTTTAGGGAAAAAAGAGGTTTAGGATTTAGGGTTTAGGGTTTAGGGTTGGGCTATTGGGCTCTTGGTTTAGGGCTTTTCTTACCGCTGGTTAGTAGGGAATGGAAGAATGGTAGTAATAGTAGTTATAATTGCACCCCATTCCTCCATTCCCTACTAACCAACGGTAAGTTTTGGGGCTTACGGCTTTTTGGGGTTTTGGGTGTAAGGGTTTAGGGTATAAAGGTTTAGGGTTTAGGGATTTAGGGCTTGGGGTTTTGGGTGTAGAGTGTAGAGGTTTAGGGCTTAGGGGTTGAGGCAGGTTTGAAGGGTTTAGGGGTTTCCGGCCCAGGGTCGAGGGTCTAGGGATCTCCCGTGAATAATCAGTTGTCCGCATCATGGTAACTTAATTTGAAGTCCTTCACAAGAACCCAGGCTGAGGATCAGAGAACCTCGGGCGTAGCTCCTGCAAATCCCTGCAACAACCCTAAGCACTAAACCCATAAGAAAGAATAATACTAATGCTAATAATCATTGTAGCAGCCATAGTAATAATCATCAACATAATCATAATCATAATCATAATCATAGTAATACAACCCGTATTTACCTCCAAAACCCTTTACGAAAGCTACGCACCTTGTCGCCGGAGAGAGGCGTGGTGCCGTTCGGAGTGCCTTCTCGGAAGAATATGTTGAGGGGTTTAGGGTCTCGGGTTTGGGGGGTTTAAGGACTTCCCAGTTAGGGGTTGGAGTTTGGGGTTTGGGAGTTTGGGGGTTTGGGGGTTTTAGAGTTTGGGTTTTGGAAGTTGTTCTAGGGCTCTGACGGCGTTTAAACGAGATTTAGGGGATTTCCTTCGAAAACTGTTTACCGAAATATGGGTGGGCTATACCATTAAAAATCTGTTTTCCTTTAAGGCCTTAAAGGGCCTTAACATCAACATGTCCGCTATGATGCCTTTCAAGATAAGGTGGGGTTACCGAGTCAGGGATCCAAATTCAGAAGTGTGTCAAAGACTGAAACATCCACAAGCATCTGAACCTTCAAGCCCCTAAACACTGAACATTCACCGCTTTGGGCTTAGGGTTCGAGGATCGCACGGGCGATTCAATGATTTTGGCAACAGGCGTGCCATTGATGGAAAAACGGCATCTTGGACTTCATACCGATGCAGAAATATTATCTATGTCAATTTCCTACCTAGTAGTAGTTCCGTTTGGTCTTGCGGGCGCTGAACCCACAATGCTACGCTCGAAACCTCATGCCAACTAACGATTCGGTTCCTGTAGGACTTTTGCTCAGCTCGTGAGAATAGCAATGCTGGTAGTAGTTCGTAAACGTTTTAATGGCAATCATGGTAGTAATGGTAGTAACAGTAGCAGTAGTGGTAGTCGGTCGTTGTCTCCTTCGTCGTCGTCCCCGGCATCGTCGCCGTCGCCGTCGTCGTCGTAGTAGTGGTAGTAGTAGCAATCATAAGTTTTACTAGTAGCAGTAGTAGTAGTAGTAGTAGTAGTAGTAGTAGTAGTAGTAGTAGTAGTAGTAGTAGTAGTAGTAGTAGTAGTAGTAGTGGTAGTAGTAGGAGTAGTAGGAGTAGTAGGAGTAGTAGGAGTAGTAGGAGTAGTAGTAGTAGTAGTAGGAGTAGTAGGAGTAGTAGGAGTAATAGGAGTAGTAGGAGTAGGAGTAGGAGTAGTAGGCGTAGGAGTAGGAGTAGTAGGAGTAGGAGTAGGAGTAGGAGTGGTAGGAGTGGTAGGAGTAGTAGGAGTAGGAGTAGGAGTAGGAGTAGGAGTAGGAGGAGTAGGAGAAGTGGGAGGAGTAGGAGGAGTAGGAGGAGTAGGAGGAGTAGGAGGAGTAGGAGGAGTAGGAGGAGTAGGAGGGGTAGGAGGAGTAGGAGGAGTAGGAGGAGTAGGAGGAGTAGGAGGAGTAGGAGGAGTAGGAGGAGTAGGAGGAGTAGGAGGAGTAGGAGTAGGAGTAGGAGTAGGAGGAGTAGGAATAGGAGTCGGAGTCGGAGTAGGAGTAGGAGTAGGAGTAGGAGTAGGAGTAGGAGTAGGAGTGGGAGTGGGAGTGGGAGTGGGAGTGGGAGTAGGAGTAGGAGTAGGAGTAGTAGCAGCAGCAGTAGCAGTTGGTGGGATCGCAACTACCGGACCTTGAATTGACGGACATCGGCATCTTGGTTTGTGCAGAAACCGAACCCATTGCATTTACCCAACCCTTCACCGCCAAGCTCCGCGCCTGCACATCCTCCCGGACCTGCAGCATTCATCGCCATGCACGGGAATCCCATTCCCGGCATTCCCGGCATTCCTTGCATGCCTGGCATGCCAGGCATGCCTGGCATTCCTGGCATGCAGGGCATGCCTGGCATGCATGGCATGCCCGGCATGCCCATGCCGGTCCTTTGTGCGCAGGGCTTCGGGATGCAGAGGGCCGTGATTCTGGGTGTCTAGTCTGAGATTGCAGGGCTTGCTACCTGTGAGCCTGGCTTGAGGGGTCTCGGTTCAAGTTTAGCGCTTAGGGTCTCGAGTTTATACGTTTAAAATGAGATCAGTTCGCACATTGCCAAACCCTTTTGGCCCTATTGCACATCCCAACACCGCCCTGCCGCATAAATGAAATCCCCTTTTAGTCAGAGCAGACACCCAAGACTAAGATGAAACGTGAAGTCATGAAATCTGAACCTCCAACCATGCAGCTCCGAAGCCCAACACTTACCTTTGGTTAGTATAGGGGATGGAAGAATGGTAGTAATAGTAGTTATAATATTCCTCCATTCCTCCATTCCCTACTAACCAAAGGCAAGAACATGCCCCACCTGCGCATCCTGGAGCCTTCAAACAGCACACTGCACCCGACAGGCTACTTAGAGGTTCATGGGACTTAGTAACTACGGTTATAACTAAGGTAACTATACTTATAACTAGTTATAACCCCAATTAAGGTACTTGTAACTGTAGTTACTAAGTCCCATGAGCCTCCAAGCAAACTGAGCCCAAAAACCAAAAGCCCGACAGCGCGACCTGCTGAAAAATCCCCCGAAATGTGGGAACGGCTCATCTCCACTCATGTACAAAATGGGCCTTACTGATTAGAATAGGGTTTTGGGGCCCATTATTGTATACCGATAATAAGGACTCCCCAAAAAATGGTATTGGTAATTATTTCGGCCCCTATATTATGGTACGCTTATAGATCCCGTATAGCAGCCCTTTTAAGGACCCCTTTAAGGAACCCTAAGGAATAGTATAGGTAATAATTAAGGCCCCTATTGTAGCGCGGAATTAAGGCCAAACGACATGCCACCCATGGGGCCGCCCATCATGTCGGGGTGCCTCGGCTGTTCGCACATGTACAACAAGCTTGAGGGTTTAGGGTTTAGGGTTCAGGATGTAGGTTTAGAGTTCAGGATGTAGGGTTTAGGGTTTAGGGTCCAGGATTTAGGGCTTACGGTTTAGGATTTAGGGTTTTGGGTTCAGGATTCGGGGTTCAGGGCTTCGCAAGACCATCGTGCTTTGATTGTGTGGGGGGTTTGGGAGGCAGGTCTGACACATAATTCCGCAAAAGCCACTGAAACACTACCTCCTAAAAACACCATGCCAACCAAGAGGAACGAACAAAACAAAGAAGCCACTCCTGACCCGGAAAGCTAATAAGCGGAAAAGACATAAAAGCTTTAGGCCCCTCACCTGCATCCCCAAACCTTGCAGAATAGTAGGTTGTGATCCCTTAATTAATTAAAGGGTATAACCCTTAAAACGATATATAGTAGGATCCTTATTGTAAGGACCCCAAACTCTAATTTTCGGAAACCCCCATAGAGGTTTTCGGATCCCAAGGCAATGCTACCAAAGGGGCACGAAGGTCGGTCTCCCTGACGCATCGACCGTTGGCATCCACATCGCCGGCGCCGGGGGCCGCAGACGGCCTCACCGGGGGAGCTGAGCTCGAAAGCTTGGGGTGATGTTTTTTCAAGGTTTGGGGTGTAAAGCTTAGGGTTTAGGGTTAGGGTTCCTTTTCAGGGTGTAGGGTGTAAAGCCTAGGGTTTAAGGTGTAGGGTTCCGGGTGTAGGGCTTGAAGCCTTGGGATTAAGGTGTCCAGTTTGGGTCTGCGGCCTAGGGTTTCAATGCTAAAGCCCAAAATCTCATGGGAGTGCGGGGTACCTTGTTGGTCCTTAGAATAAGGATCCTACTATTTAGGTTACTCTATTCTCACTGGCCCAAACCCCCAGGGAGTAAAGGTTGAAACTTTCAGAATCGACTACTTTATGAGAACCCCAAACTTTGAAAAGCTTCGTTTACAGCCAATAAGTATTAGGGTCCCCTGACTTCGGAAACTCCTTCATCAGCCTGAAGACTGAAACTTCGGAGGCCGTGGGAAGGCCCAAAGAAGGCCGAAGCGGAGTGGAGCCGTTTGGGTTTAGGGTTTTGGGGTTAGGCTTGAGCTAGGCTTTCGAAACGTTCTGGAATAACTTAGGTGCCGTAATAACTAGAATAGGGTTTTGGGGTCACTTATACTATAGTTATGATACGGAACCCCCAAAATAGTATTGGTAATTATTAAGGCCCCCGTATTCGGCCTTCGAAACTTTCTCAAGACACCACAAACCCTAAAGCCTGCAGTGTAGGCCGCGAACCCAGAGTACCCAAATGGGAGTTTCCGAAACTTGAGGGTACCTTATCTAGGTATCCTTATAATGAGGATCCTACGAAAAAGGGTACTATATTAGGGTCCCCTATTTTCCGGAAACTCCCAAATGTTATTGAACCCACCGACTTCCCATACAAAGGTGTAAACACGTCGACAAACCCAGCAAATCTACCCCCTCAGTCGCCTGACATAGTCCAAGACATGATGAAACGTAGAAGCATGGCATAACCTTGTAAGAATGTAGGAACCTGATTAAGAAACCCTGGGCCTATAAACCAAAAAAAGTAGGGCTCATATAAGGAACCTTGACAAAAGCCGAAGGTTTCTTAATTCATGTTCCTACATTAGCCGGCGAGACTGTGAACAGAAGATCTCACAACCCTCAAGAATTATGGGCCGGACGAGGGTTCAGCGCCGCGGTCGTCGAAGCATTGTGGCGAAATAAGGAAGCTAAGCTGCTAAGCCCGGTATGTTTAGGGTGGTAGTGGACTTGGTGCGTTGCCAGGCTGGCCCTCGAAGTCTTTGAAACATATGGTTGAGTACGACCCTTTTGGTTAAACCCTGGGGAAGTGTATTATCCCAGTGACCTACCTAGGCTGTAGTGTGATCTTACTCGGTTTTGGATCTAGCTGTACTTCTTAGCACCATCGATGCGAGCGTGATGGTGCTACTTGGGCAACTTCTGACCACCATTGTGGCTTGCTGTGCTTAGGGTTGTGGGCTGAGACCGAAACCCTAAACCCTAAACCAAAAAAAAAGCTTCAGGTTAACCGTTCATTCATGGCCTCTCTTGGCGGGACCTGAAGCTGTGGAGTTCCGGGTTTCGCGTTTTGGGGCTTACGGCTACAGGGTTTAGGGTTTAGGTTTTGGCGTGAATGGTGCGGGGCGGCTGAGGTGTGCGGGGATTGTGCTGGTCTCTTGAGGCCTCTACGATCGGGGACGCAAAGGTTTGCGTCTTATCTGATGTGTTTATGGGCTTAGAGGCGCCTGGGCCGGTCAGAGCGCTCGTGTGGTTCGCGTGGTTGTGAGGCTTGGATGAGATGCGAAGCTGAATGCTCTCTATCTTAAACCTTAAACCCTGAACCCTAAACCTAAACCAAAATCCTCTCTCCGGAATTCGAGTTTCGGGCATGTAATCTCAAAACTGGGCGCCCTCGGTACGGACTCTCAAACCAGATCCAGGGCAAAGGGAGGGACCCCAAATGGGGATACCTACCCCATAACGTTTTTTATAATGGGTATGTAGTACAAGTAGCTATATGGGAGTTTCCGGAAATTAGGGGTACCTTATTTTGGGGTCCTTATTGTAAGGATCCTACTATTTAGGGTACTATATTAGGGTCCCCTATTTTCGGAAACTACCATATTAAGGTCATATACCTAGGAGTCCTCATTAAGGGTCCCTCCTTTATCCTTCGAGAGCTAGCCAGAGCTCCCGGTCTGAGAGATCTCCTGCTACGCCCATAACCTTAGTATAGGGGCCTGGTTTAGGGTTTAGGGTTTAGGGTTTAGGTTTTAGGGTGTAGGGTTTAGGGTTTAGGGTTTAGGGTTTAGGGTTTAGGGTTTAGGGTTTAGGGTTTAGGGTTTAGGGTTTAGGGTTTAGGGTTTAGGGTTTAGGGTTTAGGGTATGGTGTTAAGGACAATAATATACAATATAATCACAATAAGGAACCCCCAAAGCAGTATAGTATAGGTAATTATGAAGGCCTCGATTATTACACCCCCTTCCCCCTCCAAGGCCCTGCTTAGCTGCCTTGACGCTGCTACTTTCAGAAGAGCTCCATGGAGTAGAGCAGAACCCCAGCACAGCAGAATCTACGTAGAGAGGTCCCTATCATCCCCGGAAAACCGTTATAAGAGCCCTACTCATTAGAACAGGGATTTGCTTATACTTATACTTTCCTGTACTTACTAGCAAGAAATCATCAGAAATAAAGTGCGCAACCCTACACACCTAACCCCCTAAACCCCAAACCCTAAACCCTAAACCCCTATATAAACCCTAAACCCCTAAATAAACCCTAAACCCCTAAATAAACCCTAAACCCCTAAATAAACCCTAAACCCCTATATAAAGCCCTAAACCCCTATATAAACCCTAAACCCCTATATAAACCCTAAAACCCCTACATAAACCCTAAACCCCTATATAAACCCTAAACCCCTATCGATCGCTGTATAGCATCGATCTTCCGGGACCTGACTCTTGGTAGGAGGCCGTCTTTCAAAGGGGAAAAGGAGGGTTTAGGGTTTAGGGTTTAGGGTTCAGGGTTTAGGGCGTCTTTCAAAGGGGAAAAGGAGGGACCCTTAATGGGGACCCCCACCCTATAACGGGGTATATAATGGGTATATAACAGCTATATTAAGGCTATATACCTAGGGGTCCTTATTAAGGGTCCCTCCTTTTACCCTTGGAGTTTTGTCTCAAGATGCGAAAAACCCTAACTTAATGGAGGGGCTTCAATAATTAAAATAGGGTTGTGTGGCATATTATCCTATAATCATGATAAGGAACCCCCTAAACAGTATAGGTAACTATTAAGGCCCCTATAGTGAGCCCCCAGAGCCAGAATTACGATATTATGTTTCATAGACCCCTTAGAGCTTTAGTACAGGTAACATAATGTGTTCCATCCTCCCTGGAAGGTTTATTACAAGGTTCAAGTAGTCTGGCTGCCAGAGTTTAGGAACTTAACGCTTAGGGTTTTGCACGGAAGCCCTGGCCCTCGAAATTAGGGTCCCTTTTGGGGTCCTCTTTATAGTGGTGCTGTACAATATGCTAACCTGGAAAAAAAACACCAGAATTCACAGAACTACCGCATGGTTTCTGCACCACCCATGCTTCAAGCTTCCTGTACAGCACCGTCTGCGAGCAGTCGCTGCGTGGTTTTAGCTCACTGTGTTCAAGCCCTTCCAGTTTCGAATATGAGGGGTAGTAAAGCTTAGGCTTCTTTCCGCTTCGGGCTTGGCATGTGGGGCATAGCGCCCCAAACACGAAACTGAAACCGCTGCGAGAATGAGACGCTGGCAGACTCTGCAGCTACCAAGGCCTGGAAAACCACCCTCTCTGTGGTCGCTTCCTCTGTGAAGCAACCTGAATTCCCAAAGCCTAACTCTACAAAATGCACACAAAATCCTAAAGCCTACGTAGCCCTCCTCCTGCTCAGTCGAGGAAAAGCAGAGCGCGCTGCTCTGGCGTGAGGCCTTGGCGCGCGATGGGAGCTTGCGGCTGGGCAAGCTGAGGGTCTTTTGTTTTAGGGTCTGGGGTTTAGGGGTTTAGGGGTTCAAGCGGTTCAGGGGTTTTAGGGTTTAGGGGGGTTTTGTGGGTTTACGGGTTTAGGGCTTAGAGTGTAAAGGTTAAGGTTTGAGGGCTCAGGTTTGGGAGCTAAGTGCTGATGGTTTGAGAGTCTAAGGTTTGGAAGTGCGGGAGTGCCATAAACTTGGCATAATTTGTGGAGATCAGGGTGTTGAAGTTCGAAGTCTCGATGTTGAGGTTGAAAATTCAGGGTTTTTGGGCTGCCTACAGCAGATCAAAATCAGCGTTCTCCATGTCTTCTGTTCTCCAAATCAAGTTATGGGGTGATTTCTCGAAAAATTTGATAGCACGAGAACTACCATGCAGGTCCTGGCTGGTGCAAATCTCTCACTTCCAGACGCGAGGTTCCGTGGAGGTCCCGCAGAGGTCTTGGCTGGTTCTGCACTGCTGCCTAGAGAGATTGAGGCTCGAAGAGGTCCCCAGAGAGCCCAATATCCCTTAATTAAGGAATATGGCTTAAATCATATAGGGCTTCATACTATGATTTAAGCTATATTCCTTAATTAAGGGGTATTGGGTTCTGTGGGTCCTGTGGAGGTCCTGCAGTGGTCAAAGCTACCGTACTGTACAGGTCATGACTGGTGTAAACCCTTCACTGCGAATCTGACCCTGGGTAGGACAGCAGCTTCGGAATGTTCCCTAAACCCTACATAAACAAACCCTCAATGACTCAACTCTCAACCTTAAACCCTCAAACTTAAACCTAAACCCTAAACCCCTAAACCCTTCATCCCTAAACCTTAACCTCAACCCTTTTACCGCTTAAACCCAAATAACGACCAAGCCCCGAGCCTGCGAGGGAATCCTTGGTCGGCTGCTCCGGCGCCTGCAACTCGGCTGTGAGGCTTTCGGGTCGGGGGTTCGAAGTGGAGGGCAGTTCAGGAGCCGGGGTTTAGGGTTTAGGATCTTAAGGTTTAGGGTTTTTAGGGTTTAGAGTTTAGGGTTTTAGGGTTGAGGGTTTAGGGTTTTAAGGCTTAGTGTTTTGGGTCAAGGGGTTTAGGGTTAGGGGGTTTAGGATCTTAAGGTTCAGGGTTTTAGGGTTTAGAGTTTAGGGTTTGGGGTTTAGGATCTTAAGGTTTAGGGTTTAAGCCTAGGACTCAGCATTTGGCTACGGTTTAGGGCTAACAAATTGTGCTTAGGATTCCTTGCTGTGACCACTTTCCTAAGGTGTCCAAAGCAAGGCAAGTCTTTGGGCTGCAAGTCCGACAACCCGAGGCTGTGCTGCCCGGTGCGGGCCAAAGGGGTGTAAAAGACAAGCCTAATCAGGCAATATAGGGGCCTTAATAAGTAGAATAGGGTTTTAGGGCCCGTTATACTATAGTTATCATAAGGAACCCCCAAAAATAGTGTTAATCATTTAGGCCTCTATATTAGAGTCGGATCTCAGAGCGCAGAGGCCGCGTCGGACTCGGTGCCTGCCGGCATACAAACCATCGAGCATCCCGCACCCAAAGCACGTCCTAAATCTTATACCAACCCTGCACCCAAGTCCTGAATCCCGAAAAAAACCATCTCCAACCCTACATGCTGAATCTGAATCCTCGGCCCTCGAATCCCCGTCGCCGGTCGCCTTGGCCGGGGCGTATCCGGACTCCTTCAGCATCTACAGCTTCGCGGATCAGGGGGGGCAACATCACATACATACGTACGTGCATGCATGCATACATACACGCCTACGTACACAAATACATGCATACATGCATACATACGTCAATACGCGCAGACATACATGCATACATACATACACACAGACATACATACATACATACATACATACATACATACATACATACATACATCACACACAGACATACATACATACATCACACACAGACATACATGCATACATTTGTCTGCATGTATGCATGCAAGTCACCTACAGAGGGAGGGAGAACCGTCTTCAGCCTCGCCGGACGAACTCTAATGGCCGTAGTAATACATGCAACGATAATAACAAGTTAATAACAGTAACAGAAAATAACAACAATAGAAGAAGAACAATAATATTACTACTAGTAGTAATAGCAATAAAAGCAAAAACAGTATTCTTAGCAAAACTGACAAAACACAAGTAACATTAACAATGATAATGACCAGAATCATAACAATCACAGTAATGTTAACAATAGCAATATAAATTGTATGAATAACAAGAATCAAAACAATACTGACAACAATTACATGTAATGATAGTAACAACATGTAATAACAATAGAACTCGATGAGGCCCAGTAACCTGCTTCTCCCCGCGCAGGAGCGCCAGCGTTTCGGCTTTCAGGCCTGAATCTGAAACTTCGGGACAAGAGGTCCCGGGAAGAGTACCCAGAGACTCCAATACCCCTTAATTAAGGAATATACCATAAATCATAGTAAGGATCCCTAATATGAGTTAAGGAATATTCCTTAATTGAGGGATATTGGAGTCTTCTGGGTACCTAGGGTTTAAGGTTTAGGGGTTTGGAGCTGGGTTTGGGGCTTAGGCTTAGGGGTAACGTGCACCATACCTATAGTCTCCGTTGTAGTGCCTCAGTTTTCCATGAAGGATCCTGTAAGGTAACCGCAGAAAGGAACTATAAATGAGACAGGAGGTAGGGCCGAGGCTAGGATGTAACGGTTTAGGGTGAGGAGTTGAGGGTTTAGCCTTCGGGTTGAGAGTTCAGCATTTCAAGGCACAGGGAATTACAGGGCTTAGAGTTGAGGGTCGAGGGTTGAGGGTTTCAACCGAGGTAATCGAGACCCCCAAGCCCCGACTGGCAAAGCCCGCCCAGGGTCCCCAGAGACTCCAATATCCCTTAATTAAGGATTATACCTTAAATTATAGTAGGATCCCTTATATGATTTAAGAATTATTCCTTAATCAAGGGATATTGGAGTCTCTGGGTCCAAGAAACAGCTGAAGCTTTCCCGGAAGAACCCGTGTCCCCAAGCTGAACTAGGGTTTAGGGTTTAGGGTTTAGGGAACTGTCCACAGTCCTTTGTCGGGGCTCTGCTAAGGCCACCCTCCAGCTTTCACCCAGATGCAAGGGGGCTTACGGAAGACCTCAAAGACCAAGACCCAAACCTGCAAGACAGGACGCGTCTCCGAAGCTCTAAGTAAGGGTTTCTTAAACTGGTTTGGGGGTCCTGATATTCAGAATGAATCTAGGGTGTATGTGAGAAATCCCTGAACCGCAATGCCTCCACCGTCACACTGTTTTCGGTTTAGTTCTGAGACACCGCGATGCCATCCTGATGGTCCTAATGACGACGACGACCACCACGACGACCATGACGATTGTTATTATGAAGACGCTGTTGCTGATGCCTATACTGATGCTGATGCTGATGATGCTGATGACGATGAAGATGATGATGATGATGATGATGATGACGATGCTGTTGCTGTTGCTGGTGCTGGTGCTGGCGATGGCACTGGCGCTGGCGCAGGCACTGGCTCTGGCGCTGGCGCTGGCCCTGGCGCTGGCGCTGGCGCTGGGGCTGCGGCTGGGGCTGGTGCTGCGGATGTGGATGCGGATGCGGATGATGATGGTGATGATGATGGTGATGATGATGGTGTTGATGATGGTGATCATCATGGCGACGACGAGGATGATGATCATGTTGACGATGGTCATGCGCCTCGAATAACACACAAGCAGCAAATCGTAAGACCCGACAAACCCTCGGGCCAATGACCGTTCGTTTCGCCCAGTTCCGCCGGAGTCTTCCCAGCAGCCTCGGCCAAGGACTCCGAAGACCTACGTGAAGCTACTACTGTTGATGATACAAATCCTGCATGACCCATAATAAGGAATATTATATCATCAACCGTATTACTACAGGGGCGATAACAAGTCGAACAGGGTTTCGAGGCCTTGGGGGGGGGGGGTATGTTATAGTATCATCATTTCGTGACCGGGGATACTCTCGCTAATTATTCCGACCTCTATCTATATCACCGGAACCTACTTGTCTGTAGGGCTCCTGTAACTCCGATGATCGTGTCTCAATCGAGACACCTGCAAGAAAAAAGTTAGAGCCTACAGCGCAAATCCGGCAGACCCCTCATCCCAAACTCACATCCACCAACTACATCCCGCACCTGCAGACCTTAGAGGGTTCAGGGTTCAGGGCTTATCTGAAAAGAACCCTCTGGTGCACGCTGACCAAGAAACCCAATGGTTCTTATTCGGGCTCTTCATACTGGGCACTGCTATGCTGGTTTGCAAGGCTTGGAACTACACCCCTCTTCCCAGACCTTCCAAAATCCCTTTCATTAATTAAGGGACATACTTTAAGCCATATTAGAGATCCTGCCATAATTTGAAGTATTTCCTTGAACAAGGGATTTTGGAAGCACCCTAAACGCTAAACACTAAGCCCCTAAACCCTAAACCCTAAGTTCCTCAGCGCTTTTTGTCTGCTGACTGCCCAGAGACTCCAATATCCCTTAATTAAGGAATATTCCTTAAATCATATTCGGGATCCTTACTATGATTTAAGGTATATTCCTTAATTAAAGGGTATTGGAGTCTCTGGGTGACTGCTCCAAGGTCGTGGATACCAGCGTCTTCACGTCTGCGAGGACGGCCTCCAGGGTGTCACGGCATTAGGGTTTAGGGTTTAGGGTTTAGGGTCGCCTTTTAGGGGGTCTGGGGAGAAGAGCTTCAGACTAAAGACTTTCTTATTAATATTAATGACAACAATCATACTGCTATTACTAGTACGAGCTTCAGAATAAAGACATCAATAATCTTAGAAATATCAATCACAATAATCATAATGCTACTATTAGTCGTAATATAAATGACTATAATCATGATAAGATTTTGCCATCGATCATTATTATAGGCTTAGATCGTAACCCAACACGTCAGACCCCAGCTCCAAAAAAAGCTCCGAACCTCGAAGAGTAAACCCGAGCCTGTGTGGGGATTTCGGTTTAGGGTTTAGGGGTTTAGGGAGTTTTTTGAGCTCTTTTTCCGCAGGGCCCGGAGGTCTGCGGCAATCCTTGGGCTTCGGGTTTAGCATTTGGAGATGCGGCCCGGGAGCTGTTTGCTGGGTTGTCTTGGTTTCAGGCTTCCAAAACCCTCAACCCCTAAACCCTCACCCCTCAACCCCTAAAACCTCAACACCTAAACCCTAAAGCGCAATACCTGAGGCACCTCCTGATCCACTTCATCGCCGCATTTCAAGGCAATGGTCGGGGCATGGAGCAGGCGGTTCCTCGGAGTATTCTCATAAGGGTAGTTCTCCACCCCAGAGACTCCAATATCCCTTAATTACGGAATATATTCTTAAATCATATTGGGGGGTCTACTGTGATTTAAGGTATGTTCCTTAATTAAGGGCTATTGGAGCCTCTGGGAAGTTAGGGTCACTGATAAACTCCCCAAACCAGTACGGCACGTTTAGTACAACAAAAACCCGAAAGGGCACTTGAATTTCGAGAGAACGACCCATAAGATGATCAGATTCTGTACCAAAACAAAGGTTGCGGTTCCGTTCGGGTCTAGTGTTCAGGGTTTAGGGTTGGTGCCTGTTTGGGGCTTCGGGCTTTTCGGCTGGTTCCTGCTTGGGTTTCGGGGGTACGGTGCAGGATTCTACCCTGTAACCCCACTGCCCGAAGCTGGAGTCCCACCTGACGTGAGAAATACCGCTCACCGAGCCTACCCTGCTTCCCCAAACCCCAAACTTACCTTTGGTTAGTAGGGAATGGAGGAATGGGGTACAATTATAACTACTATTACTATTATTCTTTCATTCCCTACTTACCAAAGGTAAGTAAGCCCTGAAGCCAAACCAAGGATCCTAATTTTGCTTTCTATCCCTGGGGGAGGTTTCTGCCTGAGGGTTTATGGCGGCCCCGCGTCCTTTCCTGCTTCGTATGCACCTTGAGGATCAAGGCTACGCGGTCAAGGGTTTAGGGAAGTTTAGGGCTTGGGTTTAGGGTTTGGGGTCTGGGGTTTGGGGTTTAGGGTGTTCTTTTTAACGGCCCTAAACTACGCTACACCCGAAACCCTAAACTCTAAACTCTAAACCCTAAACCCTAATGGACCTGCACCCTGCGCAGCTAAGCTTCAATCGCCTCCGCGCTTGTTGCAACTCCTTCGCGGTGGAGGGGCCCAGCTGCAGCTGCTGAAACAACTCCTCGGCCTGGCGCCAGGAAGCCCAAAACGCCGACGTCCGAAAGCACGAAGACAGGGCCTCTACAGACCCTGACAACCTAAGTGTATCGGGACCTATAAAGGATGAAAAAATGCTACTGCTACTGCTCCTGCTCCTGCTGCTGTCTGCTACTGCTACTGCTACTGCTGCTGCTACTGCTACTGCTGCTGCTACTGCTACTGCTGCTGCTACTGCTACTGCTACTGCTCCTGCTCCTGCTGCACCTGCGCCTGCGGCGCCTGCGCCTGCGCCTGCGCCTACGCCTACTCCTACTTTTACTTGGAGGTTCAGGGGTAGACATAAGTGAGGTTGTAAGTCCCCCAATATGGGTTATAAGTATAATTAGTTACCCTACTTATGACCTTACTTATAACTACCCATGAACCTCCAAGTACTCCTACTATACTCCTACTCCTACAACTCCTGCTCCTACTACTCCTACTGCTCCTACTCCCACTCCCACTCCCACCCCCACTCCCACTCCGACTCCGACTTCGACTCCTCCTACTCCAACTCCTACCCCTGAACCTAAAGCCCGTTCCCTAAAGCCATGAAAGTCCTCTGTGCATGTAATTTTTGCTCATATCATTCTGGTCTTGAACATGAGCTCAAAAAGTGAAGCCACTGAACCCTAAATCAAACCCAACACCCTGAAGTCTAAGCACGAAACCCTGAACCCCAAATCCAAAAGACTTCACCAAGCCTGGCTTCTAAGGGCCGTAACCCGCCCGGCATTGCGGAAGCCCCGCAGCTTGGAGGCACATTTCGCCACGGCCGGCCGCAAGATGGACCTGCGAGGTTTAGGGTTTTAAGGTTTAGGATTTAGGGTTTAGGGGGTAGTAGATGTTAAGGGAGACGGCTTAAGGCTTCGATTTCAGTACGCTGGCTTGGTGGAGTTTTCGATTCTAGGATTTGGGGTTTCTTTTGTGCTTGGAGGGTTGAGGGTTTGAACTCGATTTATCTGGGCTTAAGCTCCGGGGTTCAGGACTTCAGATTTTTGTTTAGGGTTGAAGGTTACGCGAACAAGGATGGCCGTAATTGATCAGCAGCAGTCTGGACAAAAACATGCGCCTGTTGAACACCTGCTGAACACCGTGCAGAACCGTCCTGAGACCATCCGGGGAGGTCTAGATATCACCTAAGAGGCTGGAGTTCAAACGAACTCGAAAGTGCACTTTACGGAATTACATGATAGGACATCGTTCATTGGGTTTTGGGGTGTTGGATCTGGGTTTGGGGTTGAGGGTGTAACGTTTAGGGTTGAAAACCTGTTCTCAAAACCTACTCAAACTCCTATAACCTACACACCCAACCCAAAAATTGTCAGTACTACAACAATACGATGATGACACTATAATATTGCTATAACTAAACTAAGCACACCCTAAAAGCAAATCCGACACCCTGAAGCCCCGAACTCTAAACCTTATTCGACACTTAAAGGACACCTTCAAGGAACCTTTGTAAGCCTAAACCCCACCCCTTAAACCCCTCGAAGCCCTAAACCCTAAACCCCTAACCTAAACCCTACACCCCGAAACTCTACACACGTAAACCCTGAACCCTCAACCCTAAGCCCTAAATTACTAAAGCCTGAACCCTAAACCGTGCTAGACCCAGAGGCGGCCTCTCCGCGACCTCTGCCGCATCGGCTGCTGACCTGCGTGGAGCCTTCGCCAATCGACCCTCGCCATAGGCCTGGCGGTCCTAAACCCTAAACCCTAAACCCTAAACCGTTAGGGCTTCGGATTTAGGCGTTGAGGTTTAAGGTTTTGGTTTAGCAGATGCTGGTATTTGGGAGTCTGGGGTCTCGGATTGTTGAGAGTATTAAGGCTTAGGGTAGGGTAACGCTCTTGGTGGGTCGTAGACACGGGGGTTTAGGGTTTAGGGCTTAGGGGTGATATGGTTTTGGATTTAGGGGTTTGTGGTACAAGGTTAGGGTTATTGGATTTGGGATATGGCTTGGGGGGAGGGTTTGGGGTTACGACTTGGGCATGGGGTTCTGGTTAAGGGCTTTCAGGTTTCGGGTCGAGGTGAGAGACTCCAATACCCCTTAATTAAGGAATATTCCTTAAATCATACAAGGGATCCTACTATAATCTAAAGTATATTCATTAATTAAGGGATATACCTTAAATCATATCAGGGATCCTACTATAATTTAAGGCATATTCCTTAATTAAGGGATATTGGAGTCTCTGGGAAGGTTCGGGGATGTGCTCGCCGGCTCTCGCACTGGTCGCACGCATCGCAATGCGTAAACATGCTGACCCCCCACCCAGAGAGCCCAATACCCTCTAATCAAGGAATATGGCTTAAATCATAATATGAAGCCCTATATAATTTAAGCCATATTCCTTAATTAAGGGGTATTGGGCTCTCAGGGCAATGCCGACACAAAGAATACCCATGCAAACTGACTAGCCTTTCCCCTAGGCCCTGGACCCCAAGATCCAGCCCGAAACCCTCAAACCCTTGGCCAAACCCCACGACCGACCTCCTAATAAGGAACCTACGGTTTTGGGTTTAGGGTTTAGGGATTAGGGTTTAGGGTGTAGGGGCTTAGGGATTAGGGATTAGGGGTTTAGGGTTTAGGGTTTAGGGTTTTGGGTTAAGGTCCTGCCTGTAGATGCTCCAGCTGCGGCAAACGGTCTGGGTTCCGCACGGCCTTTCCCACCTCCAACTTTGCAGGCTGGGGAATCGGTAGGCCTTTGGGGTTTATTCGGGGCTCAGGGTTTATTGCAGGGCCTTCGAATTTGCAATCAGGGCTTTGGCGGCTCACAGCCTTGTACGGTCCGTTTAAGGGCTTGAGAGCCGTTAGGGTGTTCGGGCTCATGATCTCGAAGCCCTCACTCACTAAACCTTCCTCTTGGGTCGATTTTGTTTGTGTTCGGGCTCGCGGCTGCGGGTCGAAACTCTCCCAAACCTCGCCCCAATCTTTTGTACAATCCGACCGGAAACCACAACCCCCTGTGAACCCCCTTGAAAACCCTGAACTCTCAACGCTTTGCCCCCAACCCTTAACTCTACACCCTACAGTAAATCCCATAAAGTTGGAAACCTGATAAAGGCCAAATAGTGCTGCGATTCCTTATACATTACTCTTAACGATTCAGGCTATCGGGTTTCCAACTTTTGGGCTTCTACTGTATATGGGAGTTTCCGAAAATAGGGGACCCTAATATAGCACCCTTATTATAAGGACCCCAAGATAAGGCCCGCCTCCAGCGCTATTCGAAAGATCAGCCCCAGACGCTTGCCGCACGGCGCGCGGCCGTCGGCATCGTCTGGCGTGGTCGCAGCCTCGTCTCAGTGCTTTGGGCATGAAAACTCGGCTCAGTGCCTTAAGGTTAAGAGAGTTTAGGGTTTAGGGTTGAGGGTTTAGGGTTTACGGTTGAGGGTTTAGGGATTAGGGGTTTAGGGTTTAGGGGTTTAGGGTTTAGGGTTTAGGGTTTGGAGGATCATAACTTTGGTGGTTTTGGGTGTCGGCGATAGGGGTTTGGAGGTTGGAGGGCTTTCGAACTAAGGGGTGAGGGTCTTAGGATTGTTCAGGGCTTCGGGGGGTTGAGGGCTTGGGGGGTTTTCATTTTGGGGATTTAGGGTGTGGGGGCTGGGGCTTTTGGGGCTTGAAGGCTTGTGGGCTACGGATTTCAGGATATGGGAGTTTCCGAAAATTAGGGGTACCTTTTATTGGGGTCCTTATAATAAGGATCCTACTAGTTACGGTACTATGTTAGGGTCTCCTGTTTTCGGAAACTCCCATATCGGGTTTGGGCACTAAGCTTCGAGGGCACCCACACCCAAAACCTACAACTCTGAGACATTCCAAAAGACAATGACGGGGGGCTCAGAGAACCCTCTGATCACCTCTTGGGGGTTCAGTCCTCAACCCCCCAAAAGTAGGTAAATTTAATGGCCCAACACCTATAAAAAGGCTATTAGTCTATATACTTCTGGGGTCTGGGGTAGGGCTTCGGGTTTACTGGAGATGTTCAAAAAGGCTCTGGGATGTTGAACTGCAAGCCTGCAGTCTACTTCCGAGGAGGGGCAGTGGGTTCTTGGAACTAATCCCTAAACTCTGGAACTAGTCTTCGCTTGAAAAACTCATTTAGATTTTAAATTCCGGTATCTGGCGAGGCTTGAGGAAGTCGTGGTTTGGGTTTCAGAATCTTTGGGTCAGGATTTAGGATGTGCTGTTTAGGGTTTGTGGGTCCCGTCGGGTTTGGATGTAATATGAGTGTAATACGATTTATTCTAGAAGCCGCAAAAATTGCCAAAATTGTTCCTTAGGGTTCCTTAGATATAACCCAAAATCCATATTCTAATCAAGGCCCCCATATCAGGAGTTTCGGACTTAGGGTGTTGACTTGAGCGTCTCGGGTTTTTATGTTGGGCCTTCTGCCAACAGACGGAAGCCCCCCGTCGAGGGGTCTAACGACTCTTAGGAGATTGCCTCGACTAGGAAGACACGAATACAGGTCCGGGTGAAGTCTTCCGACTGGACCTACCTATAGTCTCCATTGTAGTTCCTTGCTTTGGTTAACCAGTTTTAGGGTTAGGACCCTATAATAGAGATTTTGGTTAACCAAAACAAGGAACTGCAATGGAGTCTCGGGGTACTCTTAGTGTTGTGAAAAAGAACGGGCTTACGGTTTATACAGTATCGGGCTTCGGGCTTAAGGCATGGGGCCTTCAAACCCTAAAGCAATAAGCCGCTGACCTTAGGGTTCAGGGGTTCAGGGTTTAGGTGTTTCTCGGGTTATGGGCCGTTATGGGTTTAGGGCTTAGCCCTGACCTGAATTAAACCTCAAAAACTGATCCGACTGCCTCGAGCGTGCGCTTCAGCTGCAGCATGATGTGGGCGTCCCGCGCGGAGCAAGGGTTGAAGGCCTCCTTGTCGGGACTTGGAGTCGATTCCCAGAGACTCCAACATCCCTTAGTTAAGGAATATACCTAAAATTATAGTAGGATCCCTGATATGATTTAAGGTATATCCATTAATTAATGAATATACTTTAGATTATAGTAGGAGCCCTTATATGATTTAAGGTATATTCCTTAATTAAGGGATATTGGAGTCCCTGCGTTCCCAGCCCTACGCCCTGAACCCAACAAACCGAAGCCCTGTCACCCTAAACCCTGAACCCGAGGCCCCAGCTAAACTCTACTGTAAACTAACTGTAAACTCTAACTAAACATACGCAGAGTTGGTTGCCGCTTTTGACTTGGGAGACACGCGAGCATCAGAGTTTGCGCGGCTCATCAATTAGCAGCAAGCCTTGCATGAATCTCTGCCTAATTGTATGTTAACTAGCTTTCTTACTTCTTGCAGTAGCAAACGTACCAGTCTTGCTGACCTAAAACCTACACCCTAAACCCTGCATGAATATGATTCACGGCCACATACTGGCAGGGAAGTGTTCCTGCCCTTGATGTGCCTTTGGCAGTCAAGGAGCAGGTTCCGCGAACACTAGGGCCATATATAATAGTTACAATAAGGCTTCAAGCACTATTGCTACCGTAGAAGTATATTCAAGAACAAAAAATAGAACAAGATGTCACAAAGGAACCCTTAGGCATGGTATTGGTGATTGCTCAAGCCCCCAGACCTAGGCAAATATCCGCTCGAGTGGAAAAGCCATGGAAAATTCTTGGCAGGGCCCGCAACCAAAAGCTAACACCTCAAATCCTAAACCTCCTGCCTGCACCCCCACACGTAGGTGAAAGAATGACTGAACACCTGTAAGCAGCCACTGTTCTATATGGGGGTTTCCGAAAATAGGGGACCCTTATATAGTAACCTAAATAGTAGGATCCTTATTATAAGGACCCTCAAATAGGGTACCCCTAATTTTCTCAAACTCCCATATGCTATTACGCTAAACCACAGACCTCACCGAAGAAGGCTAAATTTCCGGAGCGGCATCGGACAGTTGAAAACACCTCAGCCCGCGCCCTCTTCGGCACCCAAGACCTTTGCATTCAAGGCGGGCTCTGCTTTCTGCAGCAGACTTAGCTCCACCAGAATCTCCGCATGCTTCTTCCTATACTGAACTTAGAACCCTAGCAAAAATCATAATTTTAGCTGTTTCTTAGGTATTATAATAACAAAAAATTAAAAAATATTTCTAAGTACCCCTAAGGTTCCGGTCGAGAGGGTAGAGAGCCCAGATCACCATCGCAGAGAGCAGCGCCAAGATGCTGGGCACCAATGAATAGAATATCCGGATGGCTAAGCGTGCAGATTCCGGCTGGGGTACCATATCAGCCCTAAAGCCCGAAGTATCGATCACCAGAAATCCCAGGGCCACCAGCAAGGATGCGGCCAACTTCGAGGAGATGTCGAAAAGCGCCACAAGCTTAGCTTCATCGCGATGCCCCCGGGTCAGTAGCTGCAGTGCATCCGCGACATCTGCCATCATGGAGAAGCGGACTACGGAGCTCCCTCCCATCACGGATCCGGCTGAGATGATGCAGGCAACATACATCCCCAAGGCCTGACGCTCAACCGCCACAAAGATGAGGCCTAGCACTGAAAACTGGACCAGAGTGATGAAGGTCAGGGTCATCTTCTTGTCAAACTTCTTGGCTACCCAAGCCCAAAAAGGAACGAAAACTGCACCAAGGAAGATGTACAGACCCAAGAGCCATTCGACACCTGCATGGTGTAGGGGAGGAGGATTTAGGTTCAGGGTTTCTGGTGGCGTACACGACTGAACCGAGAAGGAACACACTACCATGGGACCCCTGAGAAAGACTGTCATGTCGGCCGAGCCCCTCCTTCATCTTCGAGAACGTACTTCACGAAGAAGGGATAGAGCAATGCGTTGCCTGTAGTGGCCATGAGTGCCAAAACCGTCGCTGCGTAGAGAGCGATGGCCGGGCGGCAACCAGAGATGTTGCGAAGGAAAAACATCTGCGAGCTGGCAGAGCCGTCTCGATTCTCTCCTAGAGCTGGTACTGCGGTTGTATCGGGCACCAGGCAGAAACACAGCACGCTACTTACGACCATGAAGAAGGCCCAAAAAGAAGCAGCCAGGGTCAGCCGGAGTGGTCCGGAATCGCCAAGGAGAGCTCCCGCAACACTTGGTAGTACGGCGCCCAGCATAGCGCCGAGCACCCACATGAACTCCCGGACCGAAACCAGCTTCGTCTTAGCATCGTACTCCGGTGTTAAGTCAATGGCCCACGCCATCCACGGTATACGAGCCACTGTCAAGAACATCTGTGTCACAAGGCCGAAGGCTGCCGCAAAGACGAGCGCCGAGTTCGGGTTGCCAAAATCCGGCGGGGAGAAAAGCGCCACGAAAGAGGCTGCGAGGCCCCAACTACCAAGGAGCACAAAGGGCCGGCGCCGCCCAGACGAAGTTCGGCAGCGGTCGGAGAGGTAGCCTAAGAGGGGGTCGGAGATGGCGTCGAAGATCTGCACCGCAGTCGTCACTGCTCCAATCTGGCTCAAAGGCACCCCGAGAGTGTCTGCATACAGTGCTGGAAGGTATAAGCTTATCATAACCACGAAAGCTCCAAAACCAATGCCAGGCACTCCGTACGCCAATGCCACCGGGACAGAGACATAAGCGGTCCCTCCAGCTTGCGGAGACGCCATACTACGGAGCGGTTGATGGCTTCTTCCTCTGAGTTCCGGGTTGCAAACGAGCCTGGCGGAGCCCGAAGCCTGAATTTACCTACGAGGCCCTACCTTCATCATGGAGCTCTGGGCCACAAGTCACGTCACGAAAGCTGAGGTGCGCGTGCAAGCTTCATTGCAGCTCAGGATGCGCTTGCCTGAAGGATGCTACACTTGCAGATTCACATTCCTGAAAAAAGAATTTGCAGGAGCTCAGCTCTACCCGAAGGGCTTCGAGAACTTCGGGTGCGAGGGTTGGAGACTCGACCTTGATGAAACACAAGCTCAGAGAGCCCAATACCTCTTAATGAAGGAATATAGCTTAAATCATCATATGAACCCGCTTGTAGTTTCAGGTATATTCCTTAATTACGGGGTATTGGGCTCTCTGGGACATCCCCAAGCCTCGAAAGCCCAACCTATGACGCCCCAAAAACCTTAAGGCCGTCGATCCTGAAGTCGTCATGCCCACGAGCCCCCGCTGAACCCTGAACCCCTAGACCCCTAAACCCTAAAAGGCAACCTGTGTACCAAAAACTGCCCTGGCAAGCAAGAGTTCTGCAAAGCAGTTATTTGGCTTGAAAGGTCTACTCTCCAGAAACCTCGAGCGATTGAAATCCCTCTACATTCTGTAGGGCTTCGGTAAAGTTGACAACCTTTCAAAGCTCGCTAAATCTTCGACACAAGCCCCGAAATGCCAGAATACATCTCCCCAAAAAGCTTCCCGAGACCGAAAGAACACCCTAATTCCTTAACCCTTAGCCTACTGAAGCTAAACCCACAGCCTAAATCCCGAAACCCTGGAAACCCTACACCTTCATCCGGATGAGTCTCCTTGGGCCGCCCCTCCAAGCCGGCGGCCACGGCGGCACAGTAGGCCGTCACCCCCTCGCAGCCGGAACGGACCTGTGTGCTTTTAGGCTTGGGCGAGTGGGGGCTCGGTAGGGGTCTTCAGAACTCTTTGGAGCCCTTTCAAGCTGTTTTGGCTCTTTCTGGCTTCGGGCTCGGAGTTTGAGTGTGTGGCGGACTTATGGGGGTCAGGAGTTTAGCATGGAATTTGCGGAGGCTTGAATTCAGTGATTCAGGGGTTTTGAAACTGAGAGACTTAGGGCTTACATTAGGGTTTCCGGACTATCCAGAGTTCAAACTCGAGTCTGTTCGCTGCGGGAGGTACAGGGTGCGGAGCGGAGAGACAGAGTGCCGTCAGTTCGGAACTGCCAGGTCAGTGCCTTCGTGTTGTACTTCGGTTGATGATATAAATCCTGCATGACCCATAATAAGGAATATACCATAATTCCCATATATTCCTTTTTATGGGTCATGCAGGATTTATATCATCAACCGTTCCAACCCTTCCTCCCCAGAACCCTGAACCCCAAGCGAATCCTCAGCCCAGCATCTCAAAGTCCGAGGCTTACCTCCTATTTCGGGCTTAGGGTTTAGGGCTTAGGGTTTAGGGTGTAGGGTTTAGGGTTTAGGGTATAGGGTTTAGGGTTTAGGGTTTAGGGATTAGGGAAAGCCTTCATAACATGCCCTGACCGCTACATAAGCACTAGAGTCACTAGAGCTAAACCTAAAGCAAAGTAGCAAAGGGTTGGAAGGCTCTATACAACAATCTTAAACCCCTATAACCACGAAATAAGACTGGGATTCTTTAAGGGTTAGAATATAAGAGATTTTCGATGGTTCTCTAAGAGATTATAGAAGCTCTCTTGCAGTTCTCGCAGGTTGCATAAAGCTCGCTTGCAGCTCTTTCAGTGTATAAGAGCTCTATTTGGAAGTTTCCGAAAATCCGGGATCCTGATATAAAACCCTAAACAGTAGGAGCTTAACCCCAGAATAAGGTACCCTTAATTCTCGGAAACTCCCATTTCGGATCCCTTTGGGTCTCTAAAAAGCTCCGCTAATCTTGTAAGACTTCAATCAGGGCGTTCTGCTGTTACAAGAGCTTTCTCGGGAGACTGTCCCAACAATTGGGTCGTCCGCAGGGCCCAAAAAGGCTTCCCGGCTTAGGGTTGAGGGTTTTGGGTTTAGGGTTCAGGCCCTGAACCCCTAAACCCTAAACCCCTAAACTTTAGTGGTTTGGGCTTTGGCCTCAAAGGCCTTCTCCAGTGCCAGTGCATCTCTGCGGATGCCTCCAAAGACTGGAGAAATTCAGAACCCCCTTCGGGTTGAAGAGGTTCCTGCTATAGAACGAGGGTTCTTCAACAGGTAAGAGCCTTCCTGGAGAAAACAGACATCCACGCCAGGGCTCTTGTCTTACAGGGAATGGAGGAATGGGGTACAACTATAAGTCCTATTACTACCATTCTTCCATTCCCTCCTAACTAAAGGTGAGGTCACGGCTCCTCTGTTCCATTAGAACCCTAAACCCTAAACCTCTAAACCCTCTAAACCCTAAACCCTAAACCCTAAACCTCTAAACCCTCTAAACCCTAAACACTAAACCTCTAAACCCTCTAAACCCTCTAAACCCTAAACCTTAAACCCTAAACCTTAAACCCTAACTCTCAGGGCTCTTGTGTTCCACCAGGGTTTGCGACTTGGGGCTTCTGGCACTGCTAGGGCTTGATGATATAAATCCTGCATGACCCATAATAAGGAATATATGGGAATTATGGTATATTCCTTATTATGGGTCATGCAGGATTTATATCATCAACAGTAGGGTTTGGTGCTTCTAGGGTTTCGAGTTTTGGGGGGTGGTAGGGTTTAGGGTCTTTGTGCTTAGGCTTCGGCTTCAAGGTTTTTTGGATTTTGTGGTTTTGGGGTTTAGGCTTAGGGTGTAGGGTTTAGGGTCTTTGCTTAGGCTTCGGCTTCAGGGTGTTTAGGGTTTGGGTTTTTTTGGTGGTTTTTGGGGGTTTAGGGTTTAGGGGTTTAGGGTTTATTGCTTAGGGTTTTTAAGGCTTTGGGGTTTTTTAAGGGGTTTTTAGGGTATGAGGTTTAATTTAGGGCCTTGCCGATTTTCGGGTCTCGGGTCCTTCAGTCTCCGCAGGGTCGCGCAAGCGCTGTGGAGCACACACCAAGTCCGGCACGTCGAAGCCGCTGGAGGCCTGGCAGTGGGCGCGAGAATAGAGGGGCCTTCATAATTAGACTAGGTTTTCGGGGCCCAGTATACTATAATTAAAATAAGGCACCCAGAAATAGTATAGGTACTTATTAAGGCCCCTAGAATACAGAATCTGGGAAAACACCAACGAAAATAATGGGATGAGGACACCCGCAAGGAAAAAACCCTTACACAAACCTTCAGCACATCCTTATGGAACCCCTCATCGGATCCCTCAGACCGGTATTGTTTCAGGAATATTCCTCGGGAACATCCTCGGGAACTCCCTCAGCTATGTAGGGCTTCCTACTACACTACCAAAAGCTATCGGGCAAGTTTGTTGATTACCTCGTGCTTTTCAGGATTTTCAGGAGTAGTGCGTAGTTAGATATTCAGTGATTCCGAAGTCCCTGGGACGACTTAAAGAATCATAAGGGATCAGAGAGCTTAGCAAGTAGGGTTCTAATTTGAGGTACATACACTTCTGACTAAACTTTACCCCTGCTTGAGGTACTTATAACCATGCTTACTAAGTCTCATGATCCTTACGGAGTCCTTAGCGCTAAACCCGAACCCCTACAACCCCTCTAACCCCTACAACCCCTATAACCCCAAGCCGAAAACCCTAAACCCTCTGCTCCTGCAAGAGCCAGGTCTTCGCCCCCTCGAGCCAGCTGCCCTGCTGCCGGCGGTAGCACGCCTGGGCTTTGGAGCTTAGGGTTTTGGGCTGTTGGTTTAAGAGGGTCTAGGGTTTAGGTCTTAGGGTTTAGGGTTTAACTCTTTGAGGCTTCGGTCTTCGAAACTATGGTAGGGGGAGTTCTGGATTTGCAATGGCTCTTCAACGATTTTAAAGGGTTTGGGGCGTAGCGTTTCTCTCGGAGAGTCACAACGACGAGCATGCCACGACGACGACAACGACGGACGACGAGAAGGAAAAAGACTGGGAATGCGAGAACAAACTGCGGCTATGGCTGCGTCTCAATCTACTGCTATTACCACTGTTGTGGATGTGCCTTCTACATTGTTCAGACTTTTAACCACCATCATGACCTTGATCAGAAACTTGACCATCAACATCATCATCACCCCCCCCCCCCCCACACAACCATCATTCTCAGACCAACAGCATCAACACAGCACACGATCTAAAAGAAACATCTCGAAATCGCAGGCCATACACCCTAAGATCCCCTTAAGTCCTGAACCCTGACCACCATGAACCGTAAACCCTAAACCCTTGAGAACTCATATATGGGCCTTAATAAGTAGAACAGGGTTTGGGGGCCCATTATACTATCATTATGATAAGGAGCCCCCAAAATAGTATTGGCTTCAGGCCCCTATACTATTGGACATCCTCTGTCGGGTCTTCCGGCGAGCAGCGATCTGCTGGGAAGCCATGTCCGCCACGCGCTGGCAGACCAAGTCCGGGTGCTGCGGTTTTTCCAAGGCCTCCAGGGCGTTGATAAGGGATTTAGACGAAAGTATCCCAGGAATAAAAAGGGTGTCCTTGCTGGGTTAAAGGGGATTGTAACAGAACCTAAACTCTAAAAAAGGGCATAAGGGCCCACTCCGGGTCCTAGTTTGGAAGGGTCTTATGAAGGTTGCAAGTAGTATACGGGTATTACAGGGCCATACCAGGATTTGCGTGGGTGTGTAGGTGTGTGTGTGTGTGAGGGCTTTTTGTACGAGTACTACGGGCATCGCAAGGATTAGCAAAAAAATGTTCCCAGTGTTCCTTCGTAGCTCGACTCTGTGATATACCCCAAAACCATACTCTAACTATCCAAGCCTCTATATGAGGGCTGAGGATTAATTTCCCTCGACAGCTTGAAGCGCAAAGAAGCTCCTTCTTTTCACAAGGACTATCCTTGCGACATTCTGACCTTCTTCCTCAAAGAAGGGGGTGGTTTACATTAAGCCCCTTGTTCCAGGACTCATTTTCTAAGGAGCCCTGGTGGAATCTCGGCGGACTGGAGCAACTTCAAGCTCTTGTGATACCGTCGTCAAAGGCTCCTAAGTACTCCTAAGTTTCAATACTTAAAAAAGTATTGAAAAATGAAAGTTCTATTCCTCATTGGGTTTGAGTACTCATACAAATGTAAAGTGTTACCCAACTATGACAAAGTAATATGGGTAGATGCACAGACTTTCAGTGGCGTACCCTACACCCTAAACCAGCCCCGAACAACCCCATGCCCACCAGGTAGACGTCGAAGCGCTTGCAGTTTCCCAAGACCGCCGCCTCCTGCCGAATCAGCTTGCCGGTTGGGGCTGAACTCCAAACCGTGCCTACCCAGAGACTCCAATATCCATTGATTAAAGAATATCCTTTAAATCATGTTAGGGATCATACTATAATTTAAGGTGTGTTCCTAAATTAAGGGATATTGGAGTCTCTGGGTACGGGTTCCAAATTTTTGGCATCGGGGAGATTATGTCTAGGCATCCAGTGTAAGTCGCCTAAACGCTACACCACAAACCAAGAAAAAAGGCCCTTGCGAAGTGGAATGGAGTTGCGGTGTGGCTACCACGGTACATTTATGTTTACCAACAGCCCAGGCTCCTGCCCTAAACCATAAACCCGAAAACCTTCAACCCTAAAACTTGAACCACAAATCCAAAAACATAAACCCCAGCGCCATGTGGGCGTGAGGAGGACACCCAGAGACACGACTCGACCCAACCCGAAGGAAGATGATAACACCAAGTCTGGACTTGGTAAAGGTTATCCCTGAACGAATCATCCCAAGAGCGTGCGCCCGGACCTAAGACCCTCGACGCCAAACCCTGGTGTGAACAGGCACTAGACATGGAAATAGCAAACCCGGCAAAACTGCTCTATCTTCGAAACAGACAGCCCAGGCATCCTCGACCCTAAATCCGAAAACCCTAAAACACGTCCCCTTAACCATATTGGGTAGCTGTCAAAATTAAGATCCCTTTTTGGGCACCCTAAATGTTAGGTGCCGTACTATATGAAGGACCCAAAAAGGGACCCTCATCTTGACAACCACCCATATGAACCCCAATAACACCCTACAGCATACACCCTTGAAGCTCCACCATGCACTACTAACACTCTAGTTGGAGGATCATGGGACTTAGTAAGTAGGGTTATAAGTACCTCAATTGGGGTTATAAGTAGTTACAAGTGTAGTTACCTTGCTTATAACCCCAACTACTAGTCCCATGATCCTTCAAGTAAGCCCTGCTTGCCTCTACGTCTGCGCCTGGCATTGACCGGAAAACGGAGGCCAGGCGCCGCGTCGTCCTCGCCACGCGAAGGAAACTGTTGGGATTCACGGCCTCGCATGCCGCTGCCGATGAAACTTATCATGACATAGAGTCATAGAAAGAGGTCGGAGCAAGTAGCAAAGTTGCACAGATACATTCCAGAAACCCTATTCTATTTCTTAAGGCCCTGGAAGGAGGGTTCTTTGAGGCCTTTCGAATTATCCTTCGTGTTTTCAGTACTTGGAGCAGCGTGAGACTCGAGAGGCTCAGACCTCAGCGGTCGGGACTTCGGAGCTTTGAGGGCTGAAATTTTAGAGTTTGGGGTTTGGGGTTTTTTTTTTTTTTTAGGCGCCTCTTTTCCGACTGGCAGGTGCTTTGTCAGAAATCCCTAGCGGGAAGGCAAACTGGCTTCTTACGAGCCAAACTGCACAGGGTTTAGGGTTTAGGGGTCTCTACTCCATCCAGCTACTTGGAGGTTCATATAAGTCGGGCTATAAGTAAGGTAACAGTAATTATAACCCATGTTAGGGGACTTATAACTCCACTTACAACTACCCATCCAAGTACTTTGATGACTCTGATGAGGCTGATGACGGGGCCCCTTAACTTCACTTAGTATAAAGGCTGTAATGGTTAGAACCGAGCTCCTTCTGGGTACGAATCGAGTTTCGGGGCATGTTATAATTGAAATTCGTGAAGCAAGACACATTAATCACCCTTCGAAACCCATAAAACCCGTTCCAAAACCGGACAAAACCCTGCGGCTCTTTGCGACGCCCTTATGAAACCCTTTTTGCAGTTGAACCCTAAAAACCTTACGAAGTCGAAGCCCCTGGGGACCCCTGCATAACCCATGTCAACTCCCGGAGTCCTTGGCCGCGGGATGAAAAAGTCATGTCCATCCCCCAGCACCTTCTCCTTCCAGGTCCAGCACGACCTCGGGCTTCGGCGTTTCGGACTTTGGTATTTTCGGCGTTTAGGGCCAATGCTCTGAAGAATCCCGTCCTAGATCATCCCCTGCTTGCGCTCAGCCCAAGATTACGCGAAGACGCAACATTCATGTAAACTTTATTCTTACTTACCACAAAGACCTCCTACAACGGTACAGACCGCCAGAAAACCCTTCAAAATCCAGACCCAGCCCAATTCTTCACGACTCTCACACACCCCAAACCCGAACCTCTCAAACCCTACCCCCTATTCCCCGAGCCTAACTGAACCCTCAATCCTATCACACCTTTGCGAAGGCCTGTACCCTTCACCTCCTTCCTGCAGTCCGAAAATTGGACGCACGCGCTTTTTGCATTCGTTTCCCACACCCCCCCCCCCCCACCCGGCCCCCCTTCATTTTACCTGCTTTTTCCGCCCTCCCCCTTCTGCGTCCCATGTCTTTCACATTACAGAAGCAAGTCGATGAGTTCTGTCACAGTGCTGGTTTCCGTCGAGCCGACGCAGGCGGCGTAGCGTTAAAATTTCAGAATATACCCGGAAGGGCTATGGGAGTCTCTGGAAAGGTGCCCCATGCCCAAAACCCTAAACCCTGAATCCCTAAACCCTGAACCCTAAACCCTAAATCCCTAAACCCTAAACCCTTAAACCCTAAACCCTTAAACCCTAAATCCTAAACCCTAAACCCTAAACCCTAAATCCCTAAATCCTAAACCCTAAACCCTTAAACCCTTAAACCCTAAACCCTTAAATCCTAAATCCTAAACGCTAAACCCCCTCGCCGGCCTGACTGGACATGCCCGCACAGCGTCTCGCGGCTTGCGCAGCGAGATCTCAGCGAAGCTTTGGGGGCTTAGGGCTGAAAAGCGAGTGGGTTTAGGGTTTTAGGGTTTAGGATTTAAACGGTTTAGGGTTGAGGGGTTAGGGTTCAGGGTTTTTGGCTTATATGGTTTCGGGTTTGGGGGTTTAGGGGTTAAGGGGTTTAGAGTTGAAGGGTTAGGGTTTAGGGTTTAGGGCTTATAGGGTTTGGGATGTTGGGTACACAGCAAGACGTGTTTACAATTTCGAAACTGCCAAGTTCACAGTGTGTAGATTCTTCCATTCCCTATATAATTACTAAGAATCAGACAGAAACCCTATTCTTATTGTTAAGGCCCCTATACTATAGTACCCGTATAGAGCCCTTATAGTATCCCTTAAAGGCACCCTGTAAAGGCAATATAGCGACCCCCTACTAAGAACCACACAGCAGATCGTGCCAGGGATCCACATGGAGATCGAACTCTTCGAGGTCCGGCTCCGCGCGCGAAGCGGCGCGAGCCGTCTGGAGCCAGGTATGCGACTGGAACGCTGGAGGCCTCAATCTCAAGAGGCGGCTGCTGTTTTTTTAGGGCCTTGTCCGTCGCACGAGCTCTAGAGACCTTATTTGTGGGGCAGATGGGTTTAGTGTTTGAGGTTCAGGGTTGAGGGTTTAAGTTTAGGTTTAGGCTTTAGGGTTTAAGGTTTAGGGTTTTGGGATGAAGGTAGGTAGGATGAAGGCTCCCCGAAATCAGGACCCTTGGTTGACAACTCAAGGAAGCGAGCCCTAAACCATCAAGCTACGTCCCGAATCCTCAACTCTGGATCCCATTGCTAAAGCCTACAGCTTAGAAGTTGCCCCCACCCTGTAATAGTGGTAGAATTTGAATATTATAGGGCCCTAATATAATCCTTGTAGTCACTATTACAGGGTGGGGGCCCCCTTCTAACCTACAGCCCTAAATCCCAAACCCTGGTTTCGAAGCCATAAGCCCCTTTGGGCAGAGCATTCTTTGGACTAGCTGGGGTTTGGGAAAATCCTCAACCCCCTAAACCCTGCACGTGAAATCACGTGTTGATGAGTCTCTCAATGCGATTGGATGAATCATCAAGGAACCTCCGGCGCAGTCACGATTCAGGCTGAAGCAGAAGCAAAAAGGTCCGTAGTAGCCCTGTTCGCCGGGCCATTTCGACCGCTCGATTGTTTCCACAAGCTGTTCGTACCTCTTGGGCACTCCAGACGTCACACGAGCTACCGGACTTTCATGGTAGCGGAGCCTTTGGAATTCTCCGAAGGCTCGAAACGATCCAGGGACCTCTACTGCTAGGCGATCGGCTCCCCTAGCAGGACACAAGTTCGGTGAAGTGTGCAAGGAGATCATGACAGAGATCTCACGCTCCAAGGATGGAGTGCCTATCTGGAATGGAGAGGCTTCTTCCTTCCAGGAATTCGAAGAGACGGCGATGATATGGGAACAGTCTATAGCGATGAACAAGAGGTATCTGTGTGGCCCCAAGCTCCTGGCGGAACTCACAGGTGCGGCAAAGCGCCTGGTGGCTGGGAAGCGACACGATTGGGTGTCACATCAAGGAGGAGTTCAGGAACTGATGCGGCACCTCCGTGCGTGCTTGGGGAAACCATTGGTTTCTGATCTGACGGAACACTTGAACAGATACTTCAAGAACTCCCGGCGACGTCCCAACGAGAGCATGAATGATTATATCACCCGCAAATGCGAGGTGTACCTTCGGGCCTGCCAGGCCCTGCAGCGCGTCACTCCCCACCATGGAGGAAAGACGTCAGCTGCGCCGACGAGTCACGGCACGGGGGGATCGAGACGATCCAGCTGGGACTCCATGGCTACAGCTAACGGCGCAGAGGCAGCGACGGAGGTCCAGGCAGCGGCCCCGACCAACGAAGCCCAGGCTGATGAAGATGATCCCGACCAAGACGGCGACGACCCGTGGTCGCAGTGGCGACCGGAGCAAGCCTGGTGGGGGAACAATCAATGGTGGGGATCCTACTACGGCAGCTACAATAACTACTGGTCCGCGTCCTGGGAGTGGTCGCCACCAGCGTGGCATACCAGCTCCTATGACAGTCGGCCACCCGTGCCGGAGCTCATCCCGGACTTCGTGCAAGGATGGTATCTTCTGCAGGACTCAGGACTTGACCAAGGAGAACGCAATGTGATTTTGGCTGCTTTGGGAGGAGATTTTGGGCTGCAGAAGGTTGCGCAGGAACTGCGCAACCAGTGGGCGGGCCAGGATGGTCAAAGACGTCGAGATGCCGGAGGCCGCCAGAGCGGCTTCTGGGGCGAAGCTCCCGGGGACGAGGACGAGACGGAGACCTACGAGGATTTGGAGTTCGATCCTGAACAGGAACTCAACGATGAAGAGCATGCGATGTGGGCTGGGGCGGAGGACGAAGCTCAATCCGCCCTGGCAGCCATGGACCAGGCAAAGCGAACTCTACGAGCAGCGAGGGCCAGGCAACACAATGTCCGATTGTCCAGGCAGTACTATCGGCCCCAAGGACGTGGCAACCCAGGCGGAGGTCGAGGCCGAGGCTTGGGACCCCGCGACGATTCACAGCTTACCTGCTTGAGATGCGGGAAGCTCGGCCACCGTGTGGCCAACTGCCCACAACCGGCACAAAGCGCCAAGGTCACGGAGTCAGTTGATGCAACATCCTCGTTCATATGCTACAGCGACCTGGAACGTGAGGAAGCCTACGCCACCGGCCTCTCAACCACAGAGGCAGTGCGAAAAGGGATGGCAGTGATTGATGGAGGGGCAACTCGCACCCTCGCGTCAGTGCCTGCGATGGAAGCGATCATGACCCTCAATCAGAAGAAGCACGGCCACAACGGGGTGTCGGCCGTGGATCTTCAAGATCGCCCCATATTTGGCTTCGGAAACGGGTCCGAGAACCAGTGTGCTTCCACGGTGCACCTCAAGATTGCCGCCAACGACTCCCCGGGCAACCTGAAGGTGCACTGCTTGGACCACGGAAGCGGGCCTCTTCTACTGAGTGTGGAATCACTACGTAAACTAGGAGCCATTGTGGATTTTGCTGAGGACATGATCTGTTTTCGAAACTTAGATGCACAAAAGATTGTGCAAGTGGAGCGTTCCACGACGGGACACCAGTTGATTTCTATGACGGAAGATTTAATGACGCGAGCTCGGGTTGCGAAGGCAGCCGTGCCGAGCTTGCGTGAGTACCTAGTCGCCGACGGCTAGGGACAACACCTCCGGCTTTCCAATTCCGCGGAAAAACCGGAGGGTCCCGTGACGATAGCGGAATCAGGGGTAGATGCCAATCCGACTCCCAGTGATGTACAGAGTACTGTGAACAGGAATGGTAATGGGGTTTTAGCTACTAGTGAGAGTGCTAGTAAATCTGCTTCTCCAAGTGTGTATGTGTGTGATGAGACACCAGACCATGTGGAGCAATCTTCGTGTCAAGTGATCGCCTCCCCAGCTGCACCTCCACGAGTTTGTGGTTTGCAACATGGCCGTCAACCTCACCAAGCTCAACAACATGACGAAGGAGCAGCTCAAGAACTACTTGTACGAGGAGTTCCACGAGCATGCCTACACCAAGTGGACGAAAGCCGAAATCCGCCAGCGCTTGCTGGAACTTCACAACGTGAATGTGGAGGACCTTCACCGGGGCACGACGCTCACGGCGACCCAGCAAGCCATCCGCGAGGTCCACAAGGCCGCGAAGAAAAAGGTGGACCTGGTCAAGTTGTGCGAGGAGCAGTACAAGATGACGGTGGGGCGCAACGATACCATAGCGATTTTGGAGGCGCGAGTGATGAAGGTGATCTACGAGACCTACGAGCCGGAGGCCGAGGATGCCATCGGCTTCGGCAAGAATGGGCATCTCCAGTACAAGGACATGCTGGCGACCGAGCACGAGAACTACGCGCAGTGGGTAGTCACAACGGCCAAGGAGAATCCGACGACGGGATGCGACCGCCGCCTCTACCGGCTAGCGCGATGGTTGGGGAAGCAGGACCTCGAGGGCCGTGCGAAGATGACCAAGATGGTGACGCCAAAGGCGACCCCTACGAAGACGACAAGAGGCTATGTTTCTCCGACGGGGCCACGTGTGTCCCCATCGATGGCGAGCAGCAGCAGCGACCAGGTGGAGGCCCAGGACCGCAAGATCGAGGCCATGGCGGAGATCCTCTCCGACATCAAGGCGGAGCTGCGCGAGTTGAAGGGCGAGAAGGTTCGGAAGCAAGGCGGTCGTGCCTTGCCGGATGCCGAGATGTCCGAGGGGGCCCAGTCCGACACGTCGTTTTTCAAGATCAACACACCCCCGACCAAGGCAGTGACGCCCCGGGAGTGATGGCCGAGACAATCGGCACAGCAGAGGACGAGGAACCAGGTGAAACTCTTAGTGCGTCCCAGGCCCTTAGCCAGCAGCTTAGGTCAGAACGAGTGCCACATGAAGTGTTGAGTGAACAACAAGCCCGGAGCCTCGAAGCCAAAGCCTTGTCTGTTGTGCCGAGTTTGTTCCAAGACCTGGTGGGATATGATCGTCCTACTCTGCTACAGTACAGTGAAAGACCAGACACCATACTTTCCCAGGCGGTGCAAGAGCAAGCAAAAAGCTCAGACGCGGCAGTGCATTGTGGGCCGTGGAACGGCTGCGATTTGCTGACTAAGGAGGGACTAAGGTTACTTCTAGATCGCATTCGCATGGAACAACCTCAACATGTGTGGCTCGTTCCTCCCGCCGGCGCCTACAGCCCCCTGAACAATATGCAACAACAGACGGAGGCACAGCGAGACGAACTTCAGAGGAAGCGAGCAGAGGCGCTTCGACGGTATGTGGCCTGCGCCTGTGTAGTGCATCTGTGTGTTCAGTTGGGGATTCACGTTAGTTGGGAGATGCCAGAGCGAAGTCAGGCCTGGAGGTTACCATTGGTGAATCAACTTCGTGATAAGTATCAGATGTATTCAGCAGTTACCAAGGGTTGTGCCGTGAACCGAAGGAGTGGGCCTGAAAAGGCTCTGGTGCAGCAGGGCTGGCGGATCCTCACGACCCACAAACAACTGTCCGAAAGCTTAAATCTGTGTTGTCGTTGCCCAAAGCACTACAAGCATGGATTGTGTGTAGGAGGCCCCAAACAAGGTGACCTGAACCCGACGAAGGAGTATGCCCGAAGAATAGCCCGAAGCCTTAATCAGGAACTGACGCATAACGCCACGCTCCGGGAGTGCGCAGGGCACACCGCTCTAGTGACCGGGTTTGGAGAGGGAGAGTTCTGCACGTGTGGTGAGGTGTGTCTCCCCAAGGTCCCCCAGGAATGTGCGAACTGTTTAAAGGGTCGTAACCAGCTTCAGGTTCAGGAGGCCCAGGCCCAGATGACGGATGATGGTGTTTTGGATGATGAACTGTGTCAGGAAGGTGTTGAGATGCAGGGCTATGAGGGAGATGTGTCCGGTGATGCCTACGTGGTTGGTAGCATTGGAAGGGAGGTGTTTTCAGAAGCCCAGGTTCTTGAAGTGGAAGAAAAGGCCCAGGACCTCCTTCAGAAACAACAGTACCAACACAAGTTCTGTGAACAATTGATACAGATGCTCCCCCACAACAAGCAAAAGACACACAGAGGAGTTATTGAAGAAGACCGTGTGAGGTATCTGACTTTCGGCTTGTACGCGTATGGTAACCACTATGGAGTGACGAAGTGCACCTTGAGATTTCCCCAGGTGTGTAGGTATCTGTTGTCGTATATGCAACATTGGAACAAGGGTCCCGTGATTTGTACTTCTTTTGTCCTCAACGATAACGGCACCCTGCGACTCCATAAGGACCACCACAACAAACCCGGACACCTCAACCACCTGATAGGAGTTACGGCGTATCAAAAGGGTGGCCTTTGGATCGAAGGCCCACCCCAGAACAGCCGTCAAGAGACCCGTGCCCAGGAGTTGCCCAACGGGCGTTCGGTCCTGGGACACGTGCGCGAAACGAGTCGCAAGATGGTGCAGTTCGATGCCAAACAGTGGCATGCAACCGAGGCTTGGCACGGCAATCGAGTTGTGTTAAGTGCTTTTGTGAGTCGTGGTTGGGACAAGGTGTCTTCGGAAGTTCAGGGGCTTATTCGGAGATTCGGATTTGAGACTCCAGTGGCGAATCGGAAGGATGAGGCCATGGTGATCAAGGCACGAGGCCCCTGGACAGGTCCCCTTAAGAATCACGGTAACAAAGAACACGAAGCCATAAAACGGAAACTGTACCTCCTTCATGCGGCTACGGGACATGGCAGTGTGCGACATATGGTAGATGCCCTGAAGAGGCGCAACGCGAAACCGCTAGTGATCCAACTGGCCAAGGAGTTTACCTGCTCTATCTGCCAGGAGAAAAGCAAGGTACAGCCACGACAAGTGGCATCCCTTGAACCCCTGCCCCCAAAGTTTCATACGATCTCGGCGGATATAGGACACTGGATGCACCCGAAAACCCACGAACATCAGAATTTCATGGTGGTGATGGATGAAGGGTCTCGTTTTCGGATTGCCAGGGTTCTTACGAGAGGCCAGAAGCAAACCCCGAGTGGACCGTTGTGCACGAACTACATGAGTGAAGGATGGTTTCAGATCTTTGGCAAACCGAAGACCCTGAGGCTCGATCCGGCAGGGAGCTTTCGCGGGGAACACATGTCAAGTTTCTGTGATCGCCATGGCATTTTTCTTGACATTATCCCGGGGGAAGCTCACTGGCAAATCGGGGCCACCGAGCAAGCAGTGCAAGGTTTGAAACAGCTGATGAGTAAATTGGCGGAAACCGATCCCGAGGTTACAGCAGATGAGTGCCTGAGCATAGCAGTGAGCACGTTCAACCAGAGAGAGATGGTGCGGGGTTTTTCGCCGACCCAGCATGTGTTAGGACACAGCCCAGACCAGACAGGCCGACACGTGGCAGCGACTAGAGCGGTGCTTGAGGAGCCCATCCTGAACAATTCGGTCGCAGAAATGCGACGGGAAGCGCAATTGCGCGCTGAGGCAGAGAAGGCCTTAGCTGATTGGACCGCTCAACAGAGAGTGACACGGGCCCTCAACTCTCGGACGAGGCCGCTGCAACAGTATCAGCCAGGGGACTTGGTGTACTTCTGGCGCACGCAGGAGTCAGGACAAGGGAAAAGAAGCCCAGGCACGAAGCAAGGCCGATTCCTCGGCCCTGCACGCATCCTGGCAATGGAGCCCAGGAAGACTTCGGAGGGCGATCAGCGCCCTAGCCATGCCGTGTGGTGCGTCAGAGGACGCCAGCTGATCAAGTGCAGCCCGGAACAGCTTCGGCCCGCGAGCCAAAGGGAGGAGCTAGTTGAGGCGCTGTCAGAGGACCAAGGAACACCTTGGACCTTTAGCCGGCTGACGCAAGAGTTAGGGGGCAACCAGTTTGAGGACATCAGCAGCGAGGTGCCTGACGACACCGAGTGGCAGCGGGCACAAGACGTGTCCCAAGAAGTGGCACCGACACGGTACCGTGTTTCGCGGAAACGGCCTCCTCCCACAAGCGAAGAGGCGGAGATCGACGAGGAAGGCATGGACGAGCTCTACGTGCGGGAGCCCGAGACGGATCCTATAAATTTCGTGAGAGGTGGTGCCACGTCCTCCCGCGGAAATCGGAGGACCGAGATCGAACGAGGCTACTGCTGGTGGAACGAGATACCTGAGGCATCGTGGCAAGCCTCAGAGTCTTCCTATTGGACGGACCAACAGGCAGCCGTCGCAGTGGAAGTGGACTTGCCACAAGGGACCAAGAACTTCAATCACGCCACTCGGGACTTGGGAGCCTATCTGGCCAGCGCCCTGAAACGCAGGGCGGTGGAAGTATCCGAACGACGACTGACAGCCCAGGAACGCGAGCAGTTTGCCGCTGCCAAATTGGTGGAGGTAAAGAATTTCCTGGCAGCCGAAGCGTTCGAAGCATTGCCAGAAACGCTGAAACCGAATAGGGATCAGGCCGTTGGGATGCGATGGATACTGACTTGGAAAATGCAAGATTCAGGGCAACCCAAGGCGAAAGCCCGAGCAGTGCTGCTCGGATACCAAGACCCTTCATACGAACATAGAGCAACCACGGCACCCGTAATGACGAGACAGACGAGGCAATTATTATTGCAACTGGCTGCTAATAGAAGATGGAGGATTATGAAGGGCGACGTGAGTGGGGCATTCCTTCAAGGGAGAGCTTATCCTGATGAACTTTATTGCATTCCTTGTCCAGAAATCTGTCAAGCCATGGGCCTGCCAGCAGAGTCTGTAACGCGCCTTAAAAAGGCATGCTATGGGCTGGTGGACGCGCCCCTTGAATGGTACAAGACTGTATCCACTTACCTGGAAAGCTTAGGCTTGGAAAGATTGTGGTCAGATGCTTGTGCATGGGTTTGGAGAAAAGATGGACAGCTGCGCGGGATGATATCAGGGCACGTGGATGATTTTATCTTTGCTGGATCTGATTCTGATAAAGAGTGGCAGGGAATCCTGGAAAAGATCAAGGCTCATTTCAAATGGGGTGATTGGGATTTGGATGCTTTCACGCAGTGCGGAGTGCAAGTGGAAACGACTAAGGATGGTTTTGCCCTATCCCAACCCAAGTACTTGGAAGGAGTCAATGAAATCCACGTCAATGCGTCTCGAAGGAAAACCAGGCAGGCCACTACCACGGAACGAGAACGTACTCAGCTGAGGGGCCTACTCGGGGCACTCAGTTGGCACAGCCAACAGGTGGCACCGCACTTAGCTGCCGATGTGAGCATGTTGCTTTCGGAGGTCTCCCAATCTACAGTGGAGACCATGATTAAGGCCAACACGCTTCTACAGCATGCCAAAGCACGCCAGGACCATCAACTAAGGATACACAGATGTGTGTCCAACGAGATGGTGTTGGTTGCTTGGGTAGACGCCGGGAGCCAAAACCGGTGGGATGGTGGTAGCACCCAAGGTGTTATCATCGGCGCCGCTCCCTCAGGACTGTTGAGTGGCGAAGTGGCCCCAGTGTCACTGATAGCGTGGCACTCCAATAGAATTGATCGAGCATGCAGAAGTCCAGGTGCCGCTGAAACTCAAGCGGCAGTGAACGGGGAAGATTCCCTGTTCTATGCCAGGTTTCAATGGAGTGAGATGCTGTACGGCAAGATCGATCCTCGCGACCCAGATGCTGCTGTACGACGAGTACCCGGTTGTTTGATTACAGATTCGAGAAATGTCTACGACAAGCTGATCAACGAAGTCGTGAGTATAAAAGGGGCAGAAAAGCGCACCAACATTGAGGCCTTAGCACTCAAGGAGTCACAACAGAAGACGGGCTTGATCGTTCGTTGGGTCCATTCTGAAGCTCAGTTAGCTAATTCGCTAACAAAATCAGGAGGAAAGAACGAGATCGAGCTGTTCTACCGGCTACAGCAGCACTGGAGGATCGTGGAAGATCCAGACATGAAGTCCGCTCGACGACGCAAGGAAGCAGGACTTGAACCACTTGCACATACGGAGAAGCAGATTTTTCATAAGTCAGGGGAGCCTGAAGGCAGTACGGGGAGTCGGGACCGGGGGCCATGCACGTGAAATCACGTGTTGATGAGTCTCTCAATGCGATTGGATGAATCATCAAGGAACCTCCGGCGCAGTCACGATTCAGGCTGAAGCAGAAGCAAAAAGGTCCGTAGTAGCCCTGTTCGCCGGGCCATTTCGACCGCTCGATTGTTTCCACAAGCTGTTCGTACCTCTTGGGCACTCCAGACGTCACACGAGCTACCGGACTTTCAAACCCTAAACCCTCAACCCTCCCCAATCCCAAACCCCAGACTCCCAGCATCCCTATAGATCCCTTATGGATCCCTTTAAAAGAGCCCTCAAACCGGTTCCTTGTCGGGTTTAGGGTTTTTGGTGCTTTGAGGCTTCGGGTTTTAGCGGTTCGGTTACGTTGTGCTTGTCGATTGCCCTTGCTGCGGAGTTTCGGTAGACTGTCTTCAACGGCATATCTATATAGGCCTAAGATAGCATGCGCTGCCACCTTTGCTTAAGAGTAGTACGACCAGTACTCAACAACGGTGATGATGAAAAGTGGAAGCGAAATACTCAGCCCACAATCCTCGATCCCCAACAAGGAGCTTTGAGTGTTTCCTGTTGCCCTAAAGACTTAAGCATCACCACGAAATTCAAGCCCATCACCAAGAGCCCTGCAACCTGCCTCCCGACGAAGTCGAGCCTTGCCTTCGTCGCCGCCAAGCCCGTCGCAAGGAGCAGAGGCGTCAGCTGCGACGCCGCCCTGCCTTGGGCTCCAGAGACGACAAGAGGCGCTGATGGGAGGCCAAAACGGGGGTTTAAGATTCTTGGGGTAGGGATTCCTCAATATGAACCCTACTATGGGAATCCTAATCCCTACTAAAGCCCCATAGGCTAAAACCCCTTTTAGGCTGGTTGAGGGTTTGTGGTAAACGAAGAAGAAGCATACAGAGAAGAAAGGCTGCTTCATTGGATTGTTGATCCTGCACCCCTGCCTCGCCCACGCCGTGCTTTGGTTGTGTCCCTCCCTTCGTCGTGAAAGCCAGTATTTCTTTAGATAGTAAGCGCTATTAGGCTGCAACAAGTCACCGTCCGGCTTAGTGCGTGGTCCTTCCCGCAAACCTCGACGGGTGACCTCAACCGCAGGGGACGGGACTTCTGCCCGGGCCTCGGGACACTTCCATGATCTGCGAATCTAGCTGCAGGGCTGTATGGCCCTCTTGGGTTGCGCTCGAAACGATGAGATTGAGACTGTAGCAGGAACAAACCACGCTGATCAGAAGGAGTATGGGCAACTGATACTGATGATGGCGGCGATGATGATGATGGTGCTGAAGATGATGGTGATGATGATGATGATGATGATGGTGTCCATCTTGATCGACATGAAGCCCCCGATTCTATATCCTGTAGAGAGTCATAGAGCCATTGCAGATCCCGGAAGCCCTAAATCCAAGTGCCAGCCCTGCTGCGGCTTCGAGAAGTGGCCTTAGACCGCTTCGCATCGAGGCAGCAGCTGGGCATCAGCGCGCCCTACTCTTTTGGGGCTCGCAAGCCCTAGAAGGATTCAGATGGTTTGGGGTTCGGGCCCCTTTGGGGGCTGAGTTTCGAGTTTAGCTTGTAAGGCCCTGAGATAAGAACACTCGGAATCACATGTCAAAATACTCCAACGTTCCTGAGCTGTTGGGGCTCCTGTGGTATGTCTGGCCATCTGCAGCGGATCTTGAGCAAAAAGCCCCGCCTCGGGTTCGTTATGGACCTTAAACCTTCACTACCCGAAACTACGCTAATACGAAGCAGCTGCCACCATGTACATGTACACACGTGTGCATGCATGCATGCATGGTTTACTTCGATGTCGTCGAATTGGGGTTCCAAGTCTCGGAGTTAGTGTCTGGGACGACCTGAGACCCTAAAAGATGCCGAATTGGGCGAGCAACCTACAAAAGTGCCTGCCGACTATCCACTGATGAAAACTCCAGCCATGGCACGCGCAGACATGACGACACGGTCGTTCGACTTGCATGTCACGTGCCTGTCGGGCAAGATTTCCCGGTAATTTCGCATAGTCCTTCGTAAGACAGTTCACATCAACATGGCTCCCAGTAACACGGGCCGATACATTGCACGCCGTGAAAACCCACTTAGAAGTAAACAGGTGTGTGTGTGTGTGTGCGTGTATATATATATATATAATGGATACAGACATATATGTATGTATATATATATATATATGTATACACACACCTACTTACGTGAGTGTGCGTGTGTGTATGTATATACATACATGACTGCAAAAGGGCTGAGGGTCAGTCGCAGGTGAACTGGCTGTAGCTGGTTCCGCTTAAGGCCGGCAAACAGAGTGGCCCAAGCAATGAAACCAGCGTCTGGGGAGATTTATGCACGAATGTATTCGGGAACCGCAAGCAACGCCATTGCCAAGTATCGGGCCACTCTCTTACCTCAAGTCTTTGCCCCCTCAACTCGGAAGCTCAGTTCTACGCCGCAGGATTCGGGAATTGGTGTTTAGGGTTTAGGGTTGAGCGCCAGGCAAGCTCTGTGGTTCGTTCCAAGGCCAACACCGACTTCTGTTGAGCGTCGGCCCTTGCGTCTAGAAGTGCCCTGACAGGGTGCATTCCTAGAGATTCCAATATCCCTTAATTAAGGAATATACCTTAAATCCTACGAGGATCCCTAAAATGATTTCAGGAATATTCCTTAACTAAGGGATATTAGACTCCCCTAAACCCTATAGATCCCTTAAAGGAACCCTAGGTATATTCCTTAATTAAGGGATGTTGGAGTCTCTGAATTTGTCAGAGCTTGGAGCTTCCATGCGGAAGTTTCCGAAAATTAGGGGTACCTTTAAAGGGCTCCTTAAGGGTTCCTTGAAGGGATCTATAAAGGGTGTAAGGGTACCTTGTTTTGGAGGCCTTATGACAAGGATCCTACTAGTCAGGGTACTATACTAGGGTCCCCGGTTCACGTTTTGGGGGGGGGTTGTAGCACTTCTAAACCATGCTTCATGAGGGTTTGAATAGGACCCTTAGGGGGACAGGGGGGAGGGGGGTAGGGGGCCTTCATGCCCATAATAAGGACAGGCTTATTCAAGGAAGCAAAGTCCCCTACCCCTCCCCCCTCCCCCTCCCCCTACCCCCGCAAGGGTCCCTATGAATGAGGCTAGGCTTATGATCATGGTCATGGCTCATTGGCTTGCTCCACTGCTGGGCGTCCCATGCAATGAGTATTGAGGATCTGACACATCGCTCATCCTAAAATCCCGAACACTGCGCATACCATAAGGGCCTTAATAATTAGAACAGGGAGTTGGGGTATACTATCCTAGCCTATGCCTACAATAAAGAACCCCACATTGGTATAGGCATAAGGCCCCTATAGCAGCACTTGCAACCCATGAGCGTCGGCGTCGTGGTGTTTTGGGCCCACGGAATTACGGCGTTGTTTCAAACACTCCCCGGCAACGCTCTGCACATGGAGACATAGATCTGACGCGAAAGGCGAGGGCGTACCATGAAGCGAGGTGCATTGTAAGTAGCCTAACTCATCATCAGGCTTTCAGTTAACAAGAACAACCACGTTTAGCAGTAGTTTATAAAGGGCTTAGGGGTTGAGTAATTTGGGGGCTTACGGACTTGAAGTAGAGAAGTTTAGAGGGTCTACGGGTTTGGGCGTGCAGGTATTTGGCAGTGTACGAGTTTAGAAGGTGTTGGGATCTGGGAGGTCTAGGCTTCAAGGATGCTTAAGGCTTAAGGGGTTGAGAATTTCAATGTTTTGAAGCCTTGGGCATACAGGGCGGTTGGGTCTTCGTGGTCATGTAAGGGCGCGCCTGATCACGTCGTCACGCTTCGCCCTGCAGGCCTCAACTGATCTGTGCTTGGGGTTTAAAGTTCAAGGGTTTTGGTTCGGGGTCAACTGTTTGGGGTTTAGACTTGAGGGTGTTCAGTTCAGGAATTAGGGATGCAGGCTTGGCAATAAGAATAGTGACAATCACCAAAAATGACACCAGCCGCAAGACTCACTGTCGTGAAAAAGATCATTTAGATAAACTTCGCCAATGTAGAAGCCCTAGATGTTGGAAATGTGATAGCACAGTTGTACATGGACCATTCATTGTCTATAAGGGGTTACCTACGTAATGTGGTAAGGACTAGAAACATCATAGCATACTTGTGTAGGGACTATAGGCTACAAGGGGGATACTGTTAGCAAGTATTCCGACCTCTACAGTATACCACCAACACTGCTACTGATGTACGTGGGCTCTCCCCCGGGCTTCACTGGGTTCTTGTTTGGGAACTTCACTTATGATACCATCACACGGAAACCATATCATTCTCCATGAAGCCCCATTATGGTAACTTAAACCATAAGCTCCTTAACGAGAGCCCAGTTAAGGGTGGAGGGGTTTGGGACCTGAAGTTGAGGGTGGCTACAGTAAGGTCCCTTGCTGTTGTCTAGTGCTCACGTCGATGGGTGGTTGTCAAAATTAGGGTCCCTTTTTGGGTCCTTGTTATAATACGGCACCTAATATTTACGGTGCCCAAAAAGGGACCATAATTTTGACAACCACCCAGACGGAAGCGTCTCTTTGAAACGAATCCTGTTGGAATTCGAGGCGGAAGCGTTGATTGGCAAGCTCGTCCGAGACCGATGGACCCCTTACAAAGCCTGGATGGGCGTACCGGGAAATTACTGTCTGTGCAAACCTCAAGGCAAGAAAATGTTCGGAAGCAACCCCTTTCATCCTAGATCTAGCCAAGGAGCAGCCCTGTGCAAGAGGGATGCATTCCATCCAGATGTTTCAAGATGAGAACACTCATGTTGCGATGATGTCATCGTGACGGGCTCAGGGGTGTAATACAGGTGCCTTTATAATTTGACAAGGCGCTGTGGCACATTGCTCTAGCAATAGCATTGGTAATTTTTCGGGCCCCTACATTAGTGGTCTCCTCTGGGTCTCTGGCGTGATGCAGTGGTGTGAGTCCACCTTTGGCATCCTGATCGCTTGGGGCAAGAAATCGCCGTGGCTTGAAGTTCAAAACCCTGAATCCTTAACCACGGCCCCTAAACCCTAAGCCCTAATGTCGGATGTAGGGTTTTTGGCGAAGGGAACGAGTTTAAGGTTTAGCTGGGCGTAGGGTATGGAATTAAGTAGGGTGGTTTAGTTGGGTGTCGGATTTCCGGGCTTTCCGATGGTCGGTTCACAAGATCCGCGGTCGTAATACGCGGGGTTGTATGCACCGATGCCAAGGCTTGAAATATCTACAACCTTGTTTCTGCCCTCCTTGCCTTGCCTTCATAAGTATGATAGGATTCTGGCGTGTACTTTTGGGTAACAAACATACGGACTACGAGGGGATACCATTACGGATCGCGGATGACGAAGTATTCAGGTCCCTTCAGTACCAGAGTGGTGGGGTCTTCTTACCTTTGGTTAGTAGGGAATGGAGGAATGGGGTAGAATCATAACTACTAACACTACCATTCTTCCATTCCCTACTAACCAAAGGTAAGTCTTGGGAGCTTGATTTCGGGCCACTTCTACCCCAACGCCTCACTGCGCCAGACGCAGAAAAGACGAGTCTGAGCTTCTGAGGCCTCAAGCCCTAAAACCCCCTGAACCCGAACTCCCGCACCGAACTTGGAGGGTGGGGGACTTACAGTAGAAGCCAGAAAATTGGAATATCATTATCGTTACCCCTTTAAGGTAGATTATAGGGGATCCTACCATTAATCCATATTCCAACTTTCTGGAGTTCCCTGTAGTAAGTATGTAGTAAGTAGACTTATAAGTACCCTAAAAAGGACCCTAATGGCGGCTATGGTACTTATAAGTCCCTAAAATAACCAATGATAAAGTCCCCCGACCCTCCAAGAAATAAACCCTAAACCCTGAATCCAAAGCCCTTAGACCGTAACCCTGAATCCTAAAACTTTCCACCCTAACTCACCCCAAACCCCAACATCTACTGAACTACGGCATAGGCCTAAACCCTAAAGCCTAACCGTGAATCCCAAAGTGAAGGGCTTAGGTTCTAAAGATATCTAGAGGGCTCAGGGCTGAAGGCTCCGGAGCGAAAGGATTCAGGGTGTAGTGCTTATAGACCCTCTCAAGAAGGCCCCTTTAAGAGAGCCAGGTGTGGGTTGAGACGGGCCCCTCCCGGAAATAGTAACAAAAAGGATTATATTAGGGCCCTGTTATATTCCTATTATACCACTATTACAGAGTGGGGGCCCCTTCTAAGGTCTCCCTACTTCTCCCCGGGAGTTGAGCAGCCCGGAATCACGTCACATGAAGACTGAGACGGCAGAAGCGACCAGGGCGGAAGGAGCAGTAGGCACAGCCGCAAACTCTTCTTAACCGTCTTGTAACCATAACGACGGCGGCCCTTGTGACAGGGACACATTGGCAACAACACAATACAATAGCAAAATACACTTAAAACCAGTATCACTACGTAATGGACATGACAATGACACCGGCTATCCCTACTGCGATTGCAATTGGCGTCGTAAATCAACTTTCCCTCATGTACATCATGCTCGCATCAGCGGACTTTGGCAATCTGTAATATGTGGGCCTTAATAATTAGAACAGGGTTTTGGGCATTATACTCTAAACATAATAAGGAACCCCCAAAATAGTATAGGTAATTCTTTAGGCCCCTATGTTATGGTACCCTTATAGATCCCTTATAGTAGCCCGTCGAAGGGACCCCTTTAAAGGAACCCTTAGTAAAGCTGCCCTCCCCCCAACATCTAAGGTTTGCTGTCGGCCACACGTCGGACCCCTGCTAGGAGTGTTGGATCCCTCATGTGATTTAAGGAATACTCCTTAATTAAGGGATATTAGAGAAACCCTATAGATCCCTTAAAGGAGCCCTAGGTATGTTCCTCAATTAAGGGATATTAGACTCCCCTAAACCCTATAGATCCCTTAAAGGAGCCCTAGGTATGTTCCTTAATCTAGGGATATTAGACTCCCCTAAACCCTAAACCCTATAGATCCCTTAAAGGAGCCCTAGGTATGTTCCTTAATTAAGGGATATTGGAGTCTCTGGGCAAGTTCGGCGGGGTGCTCTGGATTGTTCTGGGCTTCGCTGCGATGCTTCTGAATAGGGCTTAGGGGTTTAGGGGCGCAGGGTTTAGGGGTTTAGGGGGCGCAGGGTTTAGGGGTTTAGGGATTTAGGGGTGAAGGGTTTAGGGATTCAGGGTTTAGGGTGTCTAATGCTAAAACTTAGGAGTTACCATTGCTAGATTGTTCTACTCCGTTGCTGTTTTGTTGAAGGAACCGAAGTGGTTGAGGGCAGAGGTAGGGGGCTTGTGAAAAACAGTGTAAGCTCCACGAACAAGTCGTTGGTTCTGGGTTTGGGAATTAGGATTAGGGGGACCCTCGGGGACGTAGACCCTCTCAATAAGGCCCCTTTTAAGAGAGCCAGAAGTAGGGTTCGGAAGGGGTACCTTTTAAGGGGTCTCCCTCATCATGCTACCCAGGGCTTAAGCTTTGAAAGGCCCATGCAAACTGTTCCGCGGTCTGCATGGCGCACGTCTGCAACTGCTGGTCAAGATGACAGCCCCTAGACCCTAACCCAGAGCCTCCAAAACCCCTTAATTAGGGAATATACCTTAAATCATATACGGGATCCTATTATAATTTAAGGTATATTCCTTAATTAAGGGGTTTTGGAGGCTCTGGGAAACCGGCCCAAGCATGTCACAGGCCCCTAGACCCTAAACCCTACCTGGACCCTACGGAACCTGCCTTTTTATGGTTCCCTAATATGATTTCTTTATACAAGTCCTTAAAAGGTAAGTTACTTGGGGTTCAGGTAAACCCTAAACAGACCATGAACCCTAAACCCTAAAGCGGCCCAAGCGGATGAAAGCCCGTCAAGGCATCCCCCAGGCCGCCAGACAATGCGAAATCTCTCCTCACCTTTTCGCAGACTCCCCTGTGTAAAGAGGTCGGTGAAACTGGCCAAAGCTTCTTAAAAAGTATAGTATGGCAACAGTATAGTATAGTAGAGTAGAGTTTGGTATAGTGTAGTAAAGTTGACTATAGTATAGCATGGGAGATATGTATCTGGTGAAACGATGGCACACCCCCGATGACAGGCCCAGCCACCTTGCGGGATATGGAAAGTGCCCTCATTGGAGTCACGGCTCGTAAACCAACCATCTTACTGCTTCAGCCCATTCACGTTCTCCCATCCTCAGCTTGCTGCGGAGGCACCGGAGGCAACTGCTGCGGAAGCGACGGCTGTTGTGGCAACTGCTGTGGAGGAGCTCTGGTGAACAAGCGGAAGTGAATCGCCGTCAAGATCGCAATCATAGCTAGAATCCACGCAATCGATAACCAAAGACTTGTCAAAGCCACAAGCATCAGCTCTCCACCCACCCATGACCAGCCCAGAAAGCCCATGAGATACAAAAGAAAAGACACGGCAAAGTCCAATAGGCGGTTGGACGTTGCAGCAGCGAAGCGCTCTGTCAATCTCCAGGATATTTTCAACCCGAGCATAAACCAGAGACATATATAGCCAATGTCATGAGCCATCAAATGTGGCAGCTGTGGCGACAGCGGCACGCGTGCTATGATCACCCCCGTCTTGGTGTCAAGCGATAAGCTGACGAAAGCTAAAACCATGAGTAGGCAATAGGACAAAGGAATGTCTGCCCCGGACTCAAGAAGCTCTTGCTGAAGTGGCCCTCTGACATACTCAACGAATGCTTCCTCACTCCCATACCATTGCTTGATTGAGGCAAGGATAAACTCCCTGTCAGACGCCATGCGACACTTGGCATCCTCCAAACGGAAATGCTGCAGGTGCTGGAACAGCTCGCGCTTCTCCCGCATGTGCTTGCGGTTCCGGTGGCATATGAATATGAAGGGAGAACTGGCTACCAAATAGGAGATTCCACCCCACGGCAAGTCCACATTCAGCCAGACGGCTGTGATGCACCCCGCTATATGGTAACCTAGTAGCCACCACAAGGCTTGAATTTCCACAAAGAGCGGCCGAACCACAACTTTGCCCTCTGGGTTTGCTTTTCGAAAGGCGGCAATTTCGAAGACACACCACAGGCGATCCTGGATTGTGCATAATGTCGGGGCCTTAATAGTTAGAATTAATATGGTTCCTTGAAAGGGGTGTATAAGGGCTACTATAGGGGCTATCGAAATGGCGAAAGATGTATAGAAATAGTTACCACTACAGGACCATCAGCGAAAGTCACCAAAAAACTCGCAAAGTGCCACCTAGTATCTAAGTATGGAGGACTCCATAGAATGTGCATCTCTCGGGAAGCCGCCAAAAATCCCCCGAGGCCGTAGACCCCCTTCCTCTGTAGCTCGAGATCTGCTTGATGAATGCAAGCCACATCCAGGAAGCAACACGGATCAGCCCTCAAACGCAGATAAGGAGAGATGGCAAGGCCAATCGGCATGGCCACAACAGTGAAGAGAGTGACCCAAACCCCACGAGCGACCTGATACTCAGCCGCCAGGAAATGCTCTGGGCGGTGAAAGGGCAGTGGCAAGACTTCAAGCACAGAAAACAACACTGCTGCCGCAGCTGCAAGAAGATAGACTAGCAGTATCACGGGCCAACCGCTGTGCAGGAGAAGAGCAAGCGACTTCACTCTACCCGAAGTCCGCCAAGTATGGGAAATGAAGATGTCCAGCCTCTCGACTCGCCCAGACTTCTGCCACAGTGAAGCACGATCCGACTCCTTCAGATCTGCAGGAGAGGTGCGCCAAAGCCTCCCCAAGTTCCGCAATGTCTTGGCGAGCGATATGCCCCTCAACAGGTCCGCCTCTATCGTCAACGCAGATGTGGTGGTCATGTGACGGAAGTCGATGGACATGTTGCTCAACTGAATGCCACCGTCGGCATCCTTTCCTTCTTCACTTCCCCCCTCAGACACTTGATGTTGCAGAGACGTTACATTTTCCACCTGCACGTCTTCCTGACCAGCGCAGCAAGATGGCTGCGAGCCCATGGCAACGACCGGAGCGCCTGAGCCAAAGCAACTCCAAAGCCAATTCAGAACAAGCGATCTTCGAAAGGACAATCTGACAAGCACAGGGACAGCGAAGCACTGCACTGAACTGGACCCTGAATCCCAAACCCCATCCTTGGCGTCGATGGCTGCTCCGGCAGCTAAGACTTTGTGTACAAGCTCCATGTCTCCCATTCGTGCAGCCTGGACAGTTAAGCCATTTCGAGATAGTTAGGGAAGCTAACCAATGGTTTTGGGGGTTCCCTTGGCTCTTTAGCTCATTACTTAATAGGGATTATCATCATCCCTGGCTCCTTAGCTCCCATAATATCAATGGTTAGGAAGCGTGGTCGCTTCTCTGCAGCTTAGCCTTTTTGGTCTCAGCTTACCTTTTCGGGCCTCAGCCTGTGCATAGACAAGCCTTCAGACATCACTGCCATAGTGTGCCCTGAGAACTTCATGGCCAGGCATCAAATACTAGTAAACATGATAGAAGAAGTAAATGAACAAGCCAAACTTCGTTCATAATCATTTGTACTAAATATGACGAAACCAATGGCAATAAACACTATATCAATACAGCCTTTTCCGTAAGTGGCCTGGTAATTCGAAAGCACACGTGCCGACAGGGAAAATAGTAGTAAAGTTATGGAGCCGAACTGTATAGGAAATGTGTTGGAACCTATTGAAGCTTCGACTTTACCCGCCCGAAAACCCCCAACCCCAAACCCTACACTTCACCCCCTGAACCCTAAAATGCAAAACCCACTCTTGAAATCCTGCACGCACATCCTAAACCCTGAACCCCGCTAAAACCCCAAATATCTGCATAAAGAAGCCAACCACCGTTCACGAAGAGCGCTTAAATCTCTGACACAGCCGTGCAGCACACCAACAAACCACAACCAAGACAACCCCAAAAACTTAACCCTATAAACCCTAAACCCCCTAACCCCTAAACCCTAAACCTCTAAACCCCTAAACCCCTAAACCCCTAAACCCCTTAACCTTAAGCCCTAAACCCTGGGCTCTAAACTAAGACAACCCCAAAACGCCCGAACTCCGAAACCCGCGCTCTGCCTCGTGGAGAACCGTATGTCCCTCTGGCCACTGCCTCGCGGTGGCAAATCGGTTTAGGGTTCTGGGTGTAGGGCTCTGGGTTTAGGGTTTAGGATTCTGGATTGAGGGTTTAGGGTTCTGGGTTTAGGGTTTAGGATTCTGGGTTTATGGTTTAGGGTTCTGGGTTTAGGGTTTAGGGCTTAGGGTTTAGGGTTCTGGGTTTCGGGCTTAGGTTCTCTGTCTGTGGGGCTTCCATGTGGCTATGTAGCATGCGACTAAGTTTATTCTAGCACCCGTAAGCAGCTTACGTAGTTGTCAAGGTGTTGAAACGTTGTTCACACGCGTTATTCCGTTCTTTCTGTGCATTTTCTGGGTTCGAGATGCTTGCATAAGGCTTAGTACGAGCTTTGCGTGAGTGATCGTGCGTTTTGTGTTTAGATATCAGAGCTTCTCATGCCTTTGCAAGGATACGATCAAAGGTTTGGGGTACAGTAGGAAGCCACATGACCGTTGTGAGTTCCCTATCTGCTTGGGCGAAGGGGTCGGTCAGGGTTCCGGTGTTTAGGGCTTAGGTTAGGTACTGCCCCCATACAGTAAGGGTCTATAATAGGGCTACCATGAAGGTCCTACTATATCTATACTATGAATATATATATATATATATATATATATATATATCTATCAACTATTACTGAGTGGGGGCCGTACCCAAGGTTTAGGGTTTAGGGTTCAGGGGTCTGTTTCTTTCCGTTGCAATGTTGCTACACAACATAAAGCAGGGAATTTGATGACCAGTAGCAAAATATCCCTAAACCCCAAACCCTAAACCCTAAACCCTAACAAAAAAACCCTAAACCCAAAACCGTAACAAAAAAACCCTAAACCCAAGACCCTAACTACTGTGTTACGAACAGAGCCCCCGAACCCTACCATTACATAGAGATCCGAAGGCGGAGTGGGCTGTTAATGTGGGAGTTTCCGAAAATTGGGGGTATCTTATTGTGGGGTCCTTGTAATAAGGATCCTACTATTTAGGGTACTATATTAGGGTCCCCTGTTTGCGGAAACCCGCATGTAGGTCCTACGATATACCGATATTGGTGAGTCCTTGGAGAGCATGCACTACAAACTGTTCAGGGCTTAGGGCATGGGGTTTTTGTGGGATGTTGCCGTCTCGCAATGAGTGATCCGCACAGCGGTTTTCCGCTGGGTCTCCGACTTTAGGGTTTATAAGTTCTCGGTTGTGACAGTATGTCCATTCCGTAGTGGGTTGCTGTACCCAAAAACCGGAAAATGTTACTATGGGGGCTTAAATTGCCAATATTGTGGGACTATTGTGGGGGTTCCTTATTCTGATAATCATAGTATAATATACCCCCAAAACCCTATTCTAATTATTAAGGCCCTATATTACCCAAATGTGAGAGGGTTTAGGTGTCCTAGGATACCCAGTAACCTAAGAATATAAAGGCCTCTCTTTTTGGTATTGGGTAACTTTATAAGGAACCTAGGACTACAAAAAGGGAATACGGGTACTACTGGGCATCCCAGTTTAGGTGTCAGCCACCATCCAGGCGAGAGGCAGGTTGGACACGTTCACGTCCGCCCCGGCCTGAAGCAACTTGCTTGCACTTACCCTGAACCCTTGGGGCTTTAGGGGTTTAGGGTTTAAGGTTTAGGGTTTATAAACTCTAAACCCTTAGGGCTTTAGGGGTTTAGGGTTTAGGGTTTAGGGTCTAAGGTTTATAAACTCTGAACCCCGAATCCCCTCCACTGCGAAATCCTCAAGTCTAAACCCCTAAACCCTGAACTCCGGTTTTTTTTGTTTTTAAGGGCCCTTTTTCCGTCTGCACTCCGCGTCTAGAAAGCCCCGTTTAGGGTTTAGGGTTTAGTCCGAGGGGTGAGGATGATGTTCCTTCCGGGCCTCGAAAAAGTGTCGCCTTGATTCTTAGCGCCCCCCCAACCCTTTGGACTAAGTTCTCGGCTCCCTAAACAGTTCCCCAAGCGGTTTCTGATGTATTTGCGGCTTGGCTTTTGCTTAGGACTCAGAAGCAAAAAAAGACTGCAGATAAGCACTTAGGGTTAAGCTCCTAATTTTTCGGGCTTAGGCTCAAATTCCAAGGGTGCTTTGTGCTAAGTTCCTCTACTTGACTTTGGGGCAGGCCCCAAACCCGAAGCCACCCCCGTACGCGCAGAACATCGAAAGCCCCCACGACCAAAACCCGACAACACCGCACCCCAAAGCAACACAAGGCCGCAGACAAACCTTCCGAAACCCAAGTTTCGGAGCCTCCTATACCCCAAAAGCTTTCGGATTTGGGGAAGCCCTAGACCCCATTTCCACACTGTCCTGCTTTGTTGAAGGTTAATACTCTGCTGTCCAGTATCTTGCATGATTTTCCTAAGCCCCCAAACCCTGAAACCCTAAACCCTATGCCCTCAGCCCAAACCATAGGCCCTTAACCCAGAGCTTCGCGCGTCCAGCACACCCGGCCTCGAGCAGAAAGTCTAATGTTTCCTTGCCCCTTGGCCAGCAGATGTGTTTGGTCGGCCCTAAGCCCTCAACCCTTAGCCTTGGGCTAGGATTCGATTCTCGGGCTCTTGCCGTTCTTGGCTTTCTGGCTGCCATTGTTGGAGCGATTTCTGTGAATGTTGTTGCTTTCTCAAGTTTTTTCTTTTTAGCTACTTTTATGATACAACGCCTTGTACGTACTTCTATAACCCCACTTATGCAAGGATACTCCGACTATTCGTACTTGATCTTTTGTCTACAACATAGGTTCTGGAGTCCGAACAGCTCTTGCATTCAGGCTTACTAAGTACTATTGAGTGGGCCCAGATACAGAACTCTGAAATCCTAAATCCAAAGCCCATACCCCGAACACGCTTATGAAACACTTCTACAAACCTTCGTACAGACGTGTGGAACATGTCCAAACCCTTATGATACAGTGGCACTTGGGAGTCTGCCAAGCTTTGCAAGCTTCAGGGACGCCTAGCTTAAGGACTTCAGGCTGAGACGCGATGAAGAGTTCAGGGAGGCATAAATGGGAGTTTCCGAAAAGTAAGGGTACCTTATTTTGGGGTCCTTGTATTAAGGATCCTACTATTTAGGGTACCTAGGTTCGGGGGTTTCGGGCCTAGCACAAAGAGGGCTAAGGGCTTCGGAGGGCGGGGGGGGTTGGCGTCTAGTGTAAAGGCCTCTTGAGTCAGGGTTTAGGGTTTAGGGCTTGAGGGGTTTAGGGTTTAGGGTTTGAGGGGTTTAGGGTTTAGGGTTTGAGGGTTTGAGGGGTTTGGGGTTTAGAGTTTGAGGGGCTTAGAGTCTTGGGTTTCGGGATGCACATAATCATGACTCCAAGCCCGAAGCTAAACCGAACTTTAAGCCAAACCCTAGATCCCAATCCCTGAACCCTGAACCGAAACCCGAAAGCCACAATCCCTGGAACCCTAAACCCTAATGAAACCCGAGAAGACGCTTCAGAAGACTCTTGTTAAGAGCGCTTTGGAACCCTTACAGAATCCACTACTCCCGAACCTATAGAACCCTGCTAGAACCCTGAGAAGACCCTTCCTAACAGCTTTTGGAATCCTTGCATTCCTTTCTCCTCAGCGCCTGGCACCAGCGAAAGGTTTTCTGCCTTTCGCGGGCACCCAAACCGAGCTCGAGCTTTATGAAGGCTCAGCGATTTTCAGGTTTGGTGGGTTCGGTGCTCGCAGTCGGGTTCGGTGTTCAGGGCGTTAAGGGGTCTGAACCCCCATGACGAACCTACTTGGAGGTTCAGGGGTAGTTACAAGTGGGGGTATAAGTCCCCGAATATGGGTTATAAGTAGAGTTACCCTACTTAAAGCCTTACTCATAACTACCCATGAACCTCCAAGTAGGCCCGGCCCAGCGATCGAAACCAATGCCACGGCAGAGAAAGAGTGCCCTCTCGGGTGTAGGCTGTTCGGCTTAGAGTTTAGGGTTGAGGGGCTTGGGGTTTAGGGTTTGGAGGTTCAGGGTTTAGGAGTTTGGGGGTTGGAGCTGGTGGTCATCTACGAGCATGAGCGTTTGGGGGCCTAGGGCTTTGGGTTTAGGCAGGCTAACCCTAAACCCTCAACCGCCCAACACCCCTTAATTAAGGAATATAGCTTAAATCACGATATGAATTCCCTTATACTTTAAGGTATATTCCTTAATTAAAGGGTATTGGGCTCTCTATGCACGGCCCTGCAAACAAAGGAGCAAATCTGGAGCTCAAGAAGTAGGAGTCCCTACGCAAGTAGACTACTTCATCCCCACAGAAAAGCGTTGATGCTACACATCCCTGCCAAAGCCCTAGTAGCCCCTGTACAACCTATCCAAGTCTATTAAATCCTAGTCTCAGCATGAAGGACCCTTCGCTGAGCCCTTGAGCCTCATGTAGGGGCCTTAGTTACATTAAGAAAGCTTTGGGCCCTAATCTATTGTACTTATGGTAGGGAACCGAAGGAATAGCATTCCAGTTCAAACCCCAAAACCCCTGCTAAACCCTGAACCCTCAACCCTAAACCCCCATATGAAACCGCAAGCACCACCCTCAAATGCCCAGCTGAAGGTGGCACTGGCAAGGATTCGAAATTTCGAAAAGGGTACAAAAGAGAGTCTGAAGTAATCCTGGAAGGTTACGATACGGGTTCTGCCAGGGTTTTAAGGGTTTTGAGGTTTTCAGGCTTGAGGCTTTCAGGCTTACGGCTTTCAGGTTTTGGGATCGAGGGTTGCGACTTCTTGTCTTGTATATTCCGAGGCGCGCGGTTCAGAGTCTAAGGTGAGGCAAGTGAGACTTTTGGCGCTGAGGATTCAGGGCTTTAGGGTTTTAGGGTTTAGGGCTTTAGGGCTTTAGGGCTTTAGGGCTTTAGGGGTTTAGGGTTTAGGGTTTAGGGCTTTAGGGTTCAGGGCATAGTATAGGATTTATGGTTTTAGGGCTTACGGGTATTTAGCCCCATACCTGGGCTTCCAAGCGCAAACCCATGACTGACTTAGGCCCAGATCATTCGGTTTTTGTTGCATTGCTCGTCCTGGCGACAAGAAGCCTTAACCCCCATGCAAAGCCCAAACAAACCATCAAGCCTCAAAATCAAGCCTTAAACCTCCAAAAACGACCCCAAAATCGCGACTCTCTCCTCCTAAACCCTAGAATCCCTGGAACCGAATACCCTAAAAGCCTAAAAACAGCCCTGAAGCCCGGAACTCCTGCAGTCTAAACTCCGACTATGCCAACACTACCTTTCTGGGAATCCGAGATTCTCCTCGGTGAGGAGGAGAGGGGGAAGAATCCCCTGGTATATTTTTTGGGGATACAAAGACCTCTAGACCCTGCACCCCAGCAAGGGATTCGAACCCCTAAACTCCAAACCCTAAACCCTAAACCCTAAACCCTAAACCCTAAACTCCAAACCCTAAACCCTAAACCGTCTGCCTTGAGCGCGACGCCGTCGTCGCTGCCCTCGAGCAGCACGGGATATCTCTCCATCCTCGCGGCTGTACACTGCCATAAAGTACTATACTTTAAAAAATTTGTCGTTTTACTTTATGGCAGTGTACAGCCGCGAGGATGGAGAGATATCCCGTGCTGCTCGAGGGCAGCGACGACGGCGTCGCGCTCAAGGCAGACGGTTTAGGGTTTAGGGTTTGGAGTTTAGGGTTTAGGGTTTAGGGTTTAGGGTTTAGGGTTTGGAGTTTAGGGGTTCGAATCCCTTGCTGGGGTGCAGGGTCTAGAGGTCTTTGTATCCCCAAAAAATATACCAGGGGATTCTTCCCCCTCTCCTCCTCACCGAGGAGAATCTCGGATTCCCAGAAAGGTAGTGTTGGCATAGTCGGAGTTTAGACTGCAGGAGTTCCGGGCTTCAGGGCTGTTTTTAGGCTTTTAGGGTATTCGGTTCCAGGGATTCTAGGGTTTAGGAGGAGAGAGTCGCGATTTTGGGGTCGTTTTTGGAGGTTTAAGGCTTGATTTTGAGGCTTGATGGTTTGTTTGGGCTTTGCATGGGGGTTAAGGCTTCTTGTCGCCAGGACGAGCAATGCAACAAAAACCGAATGATCTGGGCCTAAGTCAGTCATGGGTTTGCGCTTGGAAGCCCAGGTATGGGGCTAAATACCCGTAAGCCCTAAAACCATAAATCCTATACTATGCCCTGAACCCTAAAGCCCTAAACCCTAAACCCTAAACCCCTAAAGCCCTAAAGCCCTAAAGCCCTAAAGCCCTAAACCCTAAAACCCTAAAGCCCTGAATCCTCAGCGCCAAAAGTCTCACTTGCCTCACCTTAGACTCTGAACCGCGCGCCTCGGAATATACAAGACAAGAAGTCGCAACCCTCGATCCCAAAACCTGAAAGCCGTAAGCCTGAAAGCCTCAAGCCTGAAAACCTCAAAACCCTTAAAACCCTGGCAGAACCCGTATCGTAACCTTCCAGGATTACTTCAGACTCTCTTTTGTACCCTTTTCGAAATTTCGAATCCTTGCCAGTGCCACCTTCAGCTGGGCATTTGAGGGTGGTGCTTGCGGTTTCATATGGGGGTTTAGGGTTGAGGGTTCAGGGTTTAGCAGGGGTTTTGGGGTTTGAACTGGAATGCTATTCCTTCGGTTCCCTACCATAAGTACAATAGATTAGGGCCCAAAGCTTTCTTAATGTAACTAAGGCCCCTACATGAGGCTCAAGGGCTCAGCGAAGGGTCCTTCATGCTGAGACTAGGATTTAATAGACTTGGATAGGTTGTACAGGGGCTACTAGGGCTTTGGCAGGGATGTGTAGCATCAACGCTTTTCTGTGGGGATGAAGTAGTCTACTTGCGTAGGGACTCCTACTTCTTGAGCTCCAGATTTGCTCCTTTGTTTGCAGGGCCGTGCATAGAGAGCCCAATACCCTTTAATTAAGGAATATACCTTAAAGTATAAGGGAATTCATATCGTGATTTAAGCTATATTCCTTAATTAAGGGGTGTTGGGCGGTTGAGGGTTTAGGGTTAGCCTGCCTAAACCCAAAGCCCTAGGCCCCCAAACGCTCATGCTCGTAGATGACCACCAGCTCCAACCCCCAAACTCCTAAACCCTGAACCTCCAAACCCTAAACCCCAAGCCCCTCAACCCTAAACTCTAAGCCGAACAGCCTACACCCGAGAGGGCACTCTTTCTCTGCCGTGGCATTGGTTTCGATCGCTGGGCCGGGCCTACTTGGAGGTTCATGGGTAGTTATGAGTAAGGCTTTAAGTAGGGTAACTCTACTTATAACCCATATTCGGGGACTTATACCCCCACTTGTAACTACCCCTGAACCTCCAAGTAGGTTCGTCATGGGGGTTCAGACCCCTTAACGCCCTGAACACCGAACCCGACTGCGAGCACCGAACCCACCAAACCTGAAAATCGCTGAGCCTTCATAAAGCTCGAGCTCGGTTTGGGTGCCCGCGAAAGGCAGAAAACCTTTCGCTGGTGCCAGGCGCTGAGGAGAAAGGAATGCAAGGATTCCAAAAGCTGTTAGGAAGGGTCTTCTCAGGGTTCTAGCAGGGTTCTATAGGTTCGGGAGTAGTGGATTCTGTAAGGGTTCCAAAGCGCTCTTAACAAGAGTCTTCTGAAGCGTCTTCTCGGGTTTCATTAGGGTTTAGGGTTCCAGGGATTGTGGCTTTCGGGTTTCGGTTCAGGGTTCAGGGATTGGGATCTAGGGTTTGGCTTAAAGTTCGGTTTAGCTTCGGGCTTGGAGTCATGATTATGTGCATCCCGAAACCCAAGACTCTAAGCCCCTCAAACTCTAAACCCCAAACCCCTCAAACCCTCAAACCCTAAACCCTAAACCCCTCAAACCCTAAACCCTAAACCCCTCAAGCCCTAAACCCTAAACCCTGACTCAAGAGGCCTTTACACTAGACGCCAACCCCCCCCGCCCTCCGAAGCCCTTAGCCCTCTTTGTGCTAGGCCCGAAACCCCCGAACCTAGGTACCCTAAATAGTAGGATCCTTAATACAAGGACCCCAAAATAAGGTACCCTTACTTTTCGGAAACTCCCATTTATGCCTCCCTGAACTCTTCATCGCGTCTCAGCCTGAAGTCCTTAAGCTAGGCGTCCCTGAAGCTTGCAAAGCTTGGCAGACTCCCAAGTGCCACTGTATCATAAGGGTTTGGACATGTTCCACACGTCTGTACGAAGGTTTGTAGAAGTGTTTCATAAGCGTGTTCGGGGTATGGGCTTTGGATTTAGGATTTCAGAGTTCTGTATCTGGGCCCACTCAATAGTACTTAGTAAGCCTGAATGCAAGAGCTGTTCGGACTCCAGAACCTATGTTGTAGACAAAAGATCAAGTACGAATAGTCGGAGTATCCTTGCATAAGTGGGGTTATAGAAGTACGTACAAGGCGTTGTATCATAAAAGTAGCTAAAAAGAAAAAACTTGAGAAAGCAACAACATTCACAGAAATCGCTCCAACAATGGCAGCCAGAAAGCCAAGAACGGCAAGAGCCCGAGAATCGAATCCTAGCCCAAGGCTAAGGGTTGAGGGCTTAGGGCCGACCAAACACATCTGCTGGCCAAGGGGCAAGGAAACATTAGACTTTCTGCTCGAGGCCGGGTGTGCTGGACGCGCGAAGCTCTGGGTTAAGGGCCTATGGTTTGGGCTGAGGGCATAGGGTTTAGGGTTTCAGGGTTTGGGGGCTTAGGAAAATCATGCAAGATACTGGACAGCAGAGTATTAACCTTCAACAAAGCAGGACAGTGTGGAAATGGGGTCTAGGGCTTCCCCAAATCCGAAAGCTTTTGGGGTATAGGAGGCTCCGAAACTTGGGTTTCGGAAGGTTTGTCTGCGGCCTTGTGTTGCTTTGGGGTGCGGTGTTGTCGGGTTTTGGTCGTGGGGGCTTTCGATGTTCTGCGCGTACGGGGGTGGCTTCGGGTTTGGGGCCTGCCCCAAAGTCAAGTAGAGGAACTTAGCACAAAGCACCCTTGGAATTTGAGCCTAAGCCCGAAAAATTAGGAGCTTAACCCTAAGTGCTTATCTGCAGTCTTTTTTTGCTTCTGAGTCCTAAGCAAAAGCCAAGCCGCAAATACATCAGAAACCGCTTGGGGAACTGTTTAGGGAGCCGAGAACTTAGTCCAAAGGGTTGGGGGGGCGCTAAGAATCAAGGCGACACTTTTTCGAGGCCCGGAAGGAACATCATCCTCACCCCTCGGACTAAACCCTAAACCCTAAACGGGGCTTTCTAGACGCGGAGTGCAGACGGAAAAAGGGCCCTTAAAAACAAAAAAAACCGGAGTTCAGGGTTTAGGGGTTTAGACTTGAGGATTTCGCAGTGGAGGGGATTCGGGGTTCAGAGTTTATAAACCTTAGACCCTAAACCCTAAACCCTAAACCCCTAAAGCCCTAAGGGTTTAGAGTTTATAAACCCTAAACCTTAAACCCTAAACCCCTAAAGCCCCAAGGGTTCAGGGTAAGTGCAAGCAAGTTGCTTCAGGCCGGGGCGGACGTGAACGTGTCCAACCTGCCTCTCGCCTGGATGGTGGCTGACACCTAAACTGGGATGCCCAGTAGTACCCGTATTCCCTTTTTGTAGTCCTAGGTTCCTTATAAAGTTACCCAATACCAAAAAGAGAGGCCTTTATATTCTTAGGTTACTGGGTATCCTAGGACACCTAAACCCTCTCACATTTGGGTAATATAGGGCCTTAATAATTAGAATAGGGTTTTGGGGGTATATTATACTATGATTATCAGAATAAGGAACCCCCACAATAGTCCCACAATATTGGCAATTTAAGCCCCCATAGTAACATTTTCCGGTTTTTGGGTACAGCAACCCACTACGGAATGGACATACTGTCACAACCGAGAACTTATAAACCCTAAAGTCGGAGACCCAGCGGAAAACCGCTGTGCGGATCACTCATTGCGAGACGGCAACATCCCACAAAAACCCCATGCCCTAAGCCCTGAACAGTTTGTAGTGCATGCTCTCCAAGGACTCACCAATATCGGTATATCGTAGGACCTACATGCGGGTTTCCGCAAACAGGGGACCCTAATATAGTACCCTAAATAGTAGGATCCTTATTACAAGGACCCCACAATAAGATACCCCCAATTTTCGGAAACTCCCACATTAACAGCCCACTCCGCCTTCGGATCTCTATGTAATGGTAGGGTTCGGGGGCTCTGTTCGTAACACAGTAGTTAGGGTCTTGGGTTTAGGGTTTTTTTGTTACGGTTTTGGGTTTAGGGTTTTTTTGTTAGGGTTTAGGGTTTAGGGTTTGGGGTTTAGGGATATTTTGCTACTGGTCATCAAATTCCCTGCTTTATGTTGTGTAGCAACATTGCAACGGAAAGAAACAGACCCCTGAACCCTAAACCCTAAACCTTGGGTACGGCCCCCACTCAGTAATAGTTGATAGATATATATATATATATATATATATATATATATTCATAGTATAGATATAGTAGGACCTTCATGGTAGCCCTATTATAGACCCTTACTGTATGGGGGCAGTACCTAACCTAAGCCCTAAACACCGGAACCCTGACCGACCCCTTCGCCCAAGCAGATAGGGAACTCACAACGGTCATGTGGCTTCCTACTGTACCCCAAACCTTTGATCGTATCCTTGCAAAGGCATGAGAAGCTCTGATATCTAAACACAAAACGCACGATCACTCACGCAAAGCTCGTACTAAGCCTTATGCAAGCATCTCGAACCCAGAAAATGCACAGAAAGAACGGAATAACGCGTGTGAACAACGTTTCAACACCTTGACAACTACGTAAGCTGCTTACGGGTGCTAGAATAAACTTAGTCGCATGCTACATAGCCACATGGAAGCCCCACAGACAGAGAACCTAAGCCCGAAACCCAGAACCCTAAACCCTAAGCCCTAAACCCTAAACCCAGAACCCTAAACCATAAACCCAGAATCCTAAACCCTAAACCCAGAACCCTAAACCCTCAATCCAGAATCCTAAACCCTAAACCCAGAGCCCTACACCCAGAACCCTAAACCGATTTGCCACCGCGAGGCAGTGGCCAGAGGGACATACGGTTCTCCACGAGGCAGAGCGCGGGTTTCGGAGTTCGGGCGTTTTGGGGTTGTCTTAGTTTAGAGCCCAGGGTTTAGGGCTTAAGGTTAAGGGGTTTAGGGGTTTAGGGGTTTAGGGGTTTAGAGGTTTAGGGTTTAGGGGTTAGGGGGTTTAGGGTTTATAGGGTTAAGTTTTTGGGGTTGTCTTGGTTGTGGTTTGTTGGTGTGCTGCACGGCTGTGTCAGAGATTTAAGCGCTCTTCGTGAACGGTGGTTGGCTTCTTTATGCAGATATTTGGGGTTTTAGCGGGGTTCAGGGTTTAGGATGTGCGTGCAGGATTTCAAGAGTGGGTTTTGCATTTTAGGGTTCAGGGGGTGAAGTGTAGGGTTTGGGGTTGGGGGTTTTCGGGCGGGTAAAGTCGAAGCTTCAATAGGTTCCAACACATTTCCTATACAGTTCGGCTCCATAACTTTACTACTATTTTCCCTGTCGGCACGTGTGCTTTCGAATTACCAGGCCACTTACGGAAAAGGCTGTATTGATATAGTGTTTATTGCCATTGGTTTCGTCATATTTAGTACAAATGATTATGAACGAAGTTTGGCTTGTTCATTTACTTCTTCTATCATGTTTACTAGTATTTGATGCCTGGCCATGAAGTTCTCAGGGCACACTATGGCAGTGATGTCTGAAGGCTTGTCTATGCACAGGCTGAGGCCCGAAAAGGTAAGCTGAGACCAAAAAGGCTAAGCTGCAGAGAAGCGACCACGCTTCCTAACCATTGATATTATGGGAGCTAAGGAGCCAGGGATGATGATAATCCCTATTAAGTAATGAGCTAAAGAGCCAAGGGAACCCCCAAAACCATTGGTTAGCTTCCCTAACTATCTCGAAATGGCTTAACTGTCCAGGCTGCACGAATGGGAGACATGGAGCTTGTACACAAAGTCTTAGCTGCCGGAGCAGCCATCGACGCCAAGGATGGGGTTTGGGATTCAGGGTCCAGTTCAGTGCAGTGCTTCGCTGTCCCTGTGCTTGTCAGATTGTCCTTTCGAAGATCGCTTGTTCTGAATTGGCTTTGGAGTTGCTTTGGCTCAGGCGCTCCGGTCGTTGCCATGGGCTCGCAGCCATCTTGCTGCGCTGGTCAGGAAGACGTGCAGGTGGAAAATGTAACGTCTCTGCAACATCAAGTGTCTGAGGGGGGAAGTGAAGAAGGAAAGGATGCCGACGGTGGCATTCAGTTGAGCAACATGTCCATCGACTTCCGTCACATGACCACCACATCTGCGTTGACGATAGAGGCGGACCTGTTGAGGGGCATATCGCTCGCCAAGACATTGCGGAACTTGGGGAGGCTTTGGCGCACCTCTCCTGCAGATCTGAAGGAGTCGGATCGTGCTTCACTGTGGCAGAAGTCTGGGCGAGTCGAGAGGCTGGACATCTTCATTTCCCATACTTGGCGGACTTCGGGTAGAGTGAAGTCGCTTGCTCTTCTCCTGCACAGCGGTTGGCCCGTGATACTGCTAGTCTATCTTCTTGCAGCTGCGGCAGCAGTGTTGTTTTCTGTGCTTGAAGTCTTGCCACTGCCCTTTCACCGCCCAGAGCATTTCCTGGCGGCTGAGTATCAGGTCGCTCGTGGGGTTTGGGTCACTCTCTTCACTGTTGTGGCCATGCCGATTGGCCTTGCCATCTCTCCTTATCTGCGTTTGAGGGCTGATCCGTGTTGCTTCCTGGATGTGGCTTGCATTCATCAAGCAGATCTCGAGCTACAGAGGAAGGGGGTCTACGGCCTCGGGGGATTTTTGGCGGCTTCCCGAGAGATGCACATTCTATGGAGTCCTCCATACTTAGATACTAGGTGGCACTTTGCGAGTTTTTTGGTGACTTTCGCTGATGGTCCTGTAGTGGTAACTATTTCTATACATCTTTCGCCATTTCGATAGCCCCTATAGTAGCCCTTATACACCCCTTTCAAGGAACCATATTAATTCTAACTATTAAGGCCCCGACATTATGCACAATCCAGGATCGCCTGTGGTGTGTCTTCGAAATTGCCGCCTTTCGAAAAGCAAACCCAGAGGGCAAAGTTGTGGTTCGGCCGCTCTTTGTGGAAATTCAAGCCTTGTGGTGGCTACTAGGTTACCATATAGCGGGGTGCATCACAGCCGTCTGGCTGAATGTGGACTTGCCGTGGGGTGGAATCTCCTATTTGGTAGCCAGTTCTCCCTTCATATTCATATGCCACCGGAACCGCAAGCACATGCGGGAGAAGCGCGAGCTGTTCCAGCACCTGCAGCATTTCCGTTTGGAGGATGCCAAGTGTCGCATGGCGTCTGACAGGGAGTTTATCCTTGCCTCAATCAAGCAATGGTATGGGAGTGAGGAAGCATTCGTTGAGTATGTCAGAGGGCCACTTCAGCAAGAGCTTCTTGAGTCCGGGGCAGACATTCCTTTGTCCTATTGCCTACTCATGGTTTTAGCTTTCGTCAGCTTATCGCTTGACACCAAGACGGGGGTGATCATAGCACGCGTGCCGCTGTCGCCACAGCTGCCACATTTGATGGCTCATGACATTGGCTATATATGTCTCTGGTTTATGCTCGGGTTGAAAATATCCTGGAGATTGACAGAGCGCTTCGCTGCTGCAACGTCCAACCGCCTATTGGACTTTGCCGTGTCTTTTCTTTTGTATCTCATGGGCTTTCTGGGCTGGTCATGGGTGGGTGGAGAGCTGATGCTTGTGGCTTTGACAAGTCTTTGGTTATCGATTGCGTGGATTCTAGCTATGATTGCGATCTTGACGGCGATTCACTTCCGCTTGTTCACCAGAGCTCCTCCACAGCAGTTGCCACAACAGCCGTCGCTTCCGCAGCAGTTGCCTCCGGTGCCTCCGCAGCAAGCTGAGGATGGGAGAACGTGAATGGGCTGAAGCAGTAAGATGGTTGGTTTACGAGCCGTGACTCCAATGAGGGCACTTTCCATATCCCGCAAGGTGGCTGGGCCTGTCATCGGGGGTGTGCCATCGTTTCACCAGATACATATCTCCCATGCTATACTATAGTCAACTTTACTACACTATACCAAACTCTACTCTACTATACTATACTGTTGCCATACTATACTTTTTAAGAAGCTTTGGCCAGTTTCACCGACCTCTTTACACAGGGGAGTCTGCGAAAAGGTGAGGAGAGATTTCGCATTGTCTGGCGGCCTGGGGGATGCCTTGACGGGCTTTCATCCGCTTGGGCCGCTTTAGGGTTTAGGGTTCATGGTCTGTTTAGGGTTTACCTGAACCCCAAGTAACTTACCTTTTAAGGACTTGTATAAAGAAATCATATTAGGGAACCATAAAAAGGCAGGTTCCGTAGGGTCCAGGTAGGGTTTAGGGTCTAGGGGCCTGTGACATGCTTGGGCCGGTTTCCCAGAGCCTCCAAAACCCCTTAATTAAGGAATATACCTTAAATTATAATAGGATCCCGTATATGATTTAAGGTATATTCCCTAATTAAGGGGTTTTGGAGGCTCTGGGTTAGGGTCTAGGGGCTGTCATCTTGACCAGCAGTTGCAGACGTGCGCCATGCAGACCGCGGAACAGTTTGCATGGGCCTTTCAAAGCTTAAGCCCTGGGTAGCATGATGAGGGAGACCCCTTAAAAGGTACCCCTTCCGAACCCTACTTCTGGCTCTCTTAAAAGGGGCCTTATTGAGAGGGTCTACGTCCCCGAGGGTCCCCCTAATCCTAATTCCCAAACCCAGAACCAACGACTTGTTCGTGGAGCTTACACTGTTTTTCACAAGCCCCCTACCTCTGCCCTCAACCACTTCGGTTCCTTCAACAAAACAGCAACGGAGTAGAACAATCTAGCAATGGTAACTCCTAAGTTTTAGCATTAGACACCCTAAACCCTGAATCCCTAAACCCTTCACCCCTAAATCCCTAAACCCCTAAACCCTGCGCCCCCTAAACCCCTAAACCCTGCGCCCCTAAACCCCTAAGCCCTATTCAGAAGCATCGCAGCGAAGCCCAGAACAATCCAGAGCACCCCGCCGAACTTGCCCAGAGACTCCAATATCCCTTAATTAAGGAACATACCTAGGGCTCCTTTAAGGGATCTATAGGGTTTAGGGTTTAGGGGAGTCTAATATCCCTAGATTAAGGAACATACCTAGGGCTCCTTTAAGGGATCTATAGGGTTTAGGGGAGTCTAATATCCCTTAATTGAGGAACATACCTAGGGCTCCTTTAAGGGATCTATAGGGTTTCTCTAATATCCCTTAATTAAGGAGTATTCCTTAAATCACATGAGGGATCCAACACTCCTAGCAGGGGTCCGACGTGTGGCCGACAGCAAACCTTAGATGTTGGGGGGAGGGCAGCTTTACTAAGGGTTCCTTTAAAGGGGTCCCTTCGACGGGCTACTATAAGGGATCTATAAGGGTACCATAACATAGGGGCCTAAAGAATTACCTATACTATTTTGGGGGTTCCTTATTATGTTTAGAGTATAATGCCCAAAACCCTGTTCTAATTATTAAGGCCCACATATTACAGATTGCCAAAGTCCGCTGATGCGAGCATGATGTACATGAGGGAAAGTTGATTTACGACGCCAATTGCAATCGCAGTAGGGATAGCCGGTGTCATTGTCATGTCCATTACGTAGTGATACTGGTTTTAAGTGTATTTTGCTATTGTATTGTGTTGTTGCCAATGTGTCCCTGTCACAAGGGCCGCCGTCGTTATGGTTACAAGACGGTTAAGAAGAGTTTGCGGCTGTGCCTACTGCTCCTTCCGCCCTGGTCGCTTCTGCCGTCTCAGTCTTCATGTGACGTGATTCCGGGCTGCTCAACTCCCGGGGAGAAGTAGGGAGACCTTAGAAGGGGCCCCCACTCTGTAATAGTGGTATAATAGGAATATAACAGGGCCCTAATATAATCCTTTTTGTTACTATTTCCGGGAGGGGCCCGTCTCAACCCACACCTGGCTCTCTTAAAGGGGCCTTCTTGAGAGGGTCTATAAGCACTACACCCTGAATCCTTTCGCTCCGGAGCCTTCAGCCCTGAGCCCTCTAGATATCTTTAGAACCTAAGCCCTTCACTTTGGGATTCACGGTTAGGCTTTAGGGTTTAGGCCTATGCCGTAGTTCAGTAGATGTTGGGGTTTGGGGTGAGTTAGGGTGGAAAGTTTTAGGATTCAGGGTTACGGTCTAAGGGCTTTGGATTCAGGGTTTAGGGTTTATTTCTTGGAGGGTCGGGGGACTTTATCATTGGTTATTTTAGGGACTTATAAGTACCATAGCCGCCATTAGGGTCCTTTTTAGGGTACTTATAAGTCTACTTACTACATACTTACTACAGGGAACTCCAGAAAGTTGGAATATGGATTAATGGTAGGATCCCCTATAATCTACCTTAAAGGGGTAACGATAATGATATTCCAATTTTCTGGCTTCTACTGTAAGTCCCCCACCCTCCAAGTTCGGTGCGGGAGTTCGGGTTCAGGGGGTTTTAGGGCTTGAGGCCTCAGAAGCTCAGACTCGTCTTTTCTGCGTCTGGCGCAGTGAGGCGTTGGGGTAGAAGTGGCCCGAAATCAAGCTCCCAAGACTTACCTTTGGTTAGTAGGGAATGGAAGAATGGTAGTGTTAGTAGTTATGATTCTACCCCATTCCTCCATTCCCTACTAACCAAAGGTAAGAAGACCCCACCACTCTGGTACTGAAGGGACCTGAATACTTCGTCATCCGCGATCCGTAATGGTATCCCCTCGTAGTCCGTATGTTTGTTACCCAAAAGTACACGCCAGAATCCTATCATACTTATGAAGGCAAGGCAAGGAGGGCAGAAACAAGGTTGTAGATATTTCAAGCCTTGGCATCGGTGCATACAACCCCGCGTATTACGACCGCGGATCTTGTGAACCGACCATCGGAAAGCCCGGAAATCCGACACCCAACTAAACCACCCTACTTAATTCCATACCCTACGCCCAGCTAAACCTTAAACTCGTTCCCTTCGCCAAAAACCCTACATCCGACATTAGGGCTTAGGGTTTAGGGGCCGTGGTTAAGGATTCAGGGTTTTGAACTTCAAGCCACGGCGATTTCTTGCCCCAAGCGATCAGGATGCCAAAGGTGGACTCACACCACTGCATCACGCCAGAGACCCAGAGGAGACCACTAATGTAGGGGCCCGAAAAATTACCAATGCTATTGCTAGAGCAATGTGCCACAGCGCCTTGTCAAATTATAAAGGCACCTGTATTACACCCCTGAGCCCGTCACGATGACATCATCGCAACATGAGTGTTCTCATCTTGAAACATCTGGATGGAATGCATCCCTCTTGCACAGGGCTGCTCCTTGGCTAGATCTAGGATGAAAGGGGTTGCTTCCGAACATTTTCTTGCCTTGAGGTTTGCACAGACAGTAATTTCCCGGTACGCCCATCCAGGCTTTGTAAGGGGTCCATCGGTCTCGGACGAGCTTGCCAATCAACGCTTCCGCCTCGAATTCCAACAGGATTCGTTTCAAAGAGACGCTTCCGTCTGGGTGGTTGTCAAAATTATGGTCCCTTTTTGGGCACCGTAAATATTAGGTGCCGTATTATAACAAGGACCCAAAAAGGGACCCTAATTTTGACAACCACCCATCGACGTGAGCACTAGACAACAGCAAGGGACCTTACTGTAGCCACCCTCAACTTCAGGTCCCAAACCCCTCCACCCTTAAC